>CM042250.1:53927472-53954972 GCA_023566225.1 Romanogobio albipinnatus
TTTATGTAAATATTGGGCCTGGTGATGTCAGCAAACCCTGGGTGAATGTGTAGTAGTCCCTAGCGGCCGTTTGCTGTAGTCCTTAGAAATCGATTTCTTTAAAAGCAAATATCTCCCTTTGCTTTAAACTTTGAACGTTGTAACTTTGAAGATGTTGTTTATGCTCAAACAGCAACATTACACACTAGCTAAAGTTAGAAAAGTGAAATCGTGGTTTACCACCCCTTTAAAGACTTTTGCAGGCGATAATGTAGTTGTAGCTCGCGCTCGCTTAGCCGCCAACGGCTAATTAATTAACCGACAGTGTGTGAGAAATATCGTCTCCAGATCACCGGAACCACGGCAGAAACTCCCCAGCACACCGAGTGTTTCTTCGGTTTGAATGAACGTGACGGATTAACGGGTAAGTGAACGCTTGAACGCTTTAAATGGAACAGGTATCGATGTGTGTGTGTGTGTGTGTGTGTGTGTGTGTCACTGGTAAACATCATATTAGTCCTCAGTGACAGGATAACGGCTATTCTTCACTTGAACCGCGTTCTAACGGCTCTTTGAACGGTGGCGTTCTAGTTTGTTCCCGGTTATTATTATTAAAGAACCCCAGACCAGAGATCCAAAGACTAGCTATAAAGTTTTAATTATCGTTCTGAAAGACTTGTTCACATCCACAACGATAACGGCACAGATGAACAATATCGTTTTGACGGTTTTCCAGCTTATGAACCAGCTCGAGCGTTTAAAGACAGACAACAAAACCGCGGTTTAAGCCGAAAGTTACAACAAAACCGCGGCTTAAGCCGAAAGTTAACTTAGTTTTTTTTTACGTATACTTCTTTTGCGTACGAGTTACAACCCTTGTAAATACTGCAAAAAAATAAAATGCGCATAGAAAAATCCTGTAGTTCAGTACGCGTGTATTCTTCAGATGACTATTTTCGCGAGCGTGCGGGTTACTATGACGACATGAACTTCAACTCCAGAGCCGCTCTGAGAGTCACTTCATGAGCGTTTTACTGTTTAATTCATGGGCGTCGGAAGCAAAAAAAATGTGGGTGGGTCCTCAGAATTTTTTTTACTGGAGTAGATGCCAATAAGTCCAAATTTACCACTTTGCTTGCGAAGCGAATAGTTCGGAAATACAAAATTACGGAAATCGCCATATCATTGAGAGCGGTAGTAGTGTAGGGGTAAGACACACGGCATCTAGTTTTGACACAAGTCGACCCGCGGTTCGAGTCCGCCTTTCGCCGAGTTCAATCTTCTCCCTTTTCCCATCACATATCAGATCGGAAAGGCAATTATTTTCAATAAAAATGACGCAAATATTAGAAAAGTGGAAATAAAGCGTCTAACATGTGTTTAATAATAAGTGTTTATCGATTAGGGGTAGGTAAACACACATGTGCTGAATGTTAAAGACGATAAAAGTGAGTGGGTCCAATATCATTGATCGTAAAAAGTGGGTGGGTCTTGTCCCGCCCACAAACAATGGTTCCGACGCCCATGGTTTAATTTGAGAAAAACTTCTCATATCATAAACACACAGAACCTTGAGATCTTCACGGCAACTATACTCTTATTATAAAAAGAACTTTATTAACATCTTTTACAAGTATCCTTGTAGTAAGGGACCTCAGAAATCTGAAACCAGAATTAAAAAAAAAAGTTTTTGCTTAAAATGGTGGTTTCCAAACAAAGGGAACAAATAAACATAAATCGGTATCGATATCGGCATCGGCCAAAATGAGTTAAAAAATATCGGCATATCGGATATCGGCAAAAATCCAATATTGTGCATCCCTAACAGTAATATTATTTATTTTTCTTAAGCGAAAAAGAACTTCAAATGAAAAAGGTATTTTAGTTTTACAATATAACTGTATAAAAATGACCCTGATTAACTTAATGAGAAGCTGAAGATGCACACCTTGTTAACAGAAACTCAACACACGAGATATTTGAATGTTGGTCAGGTGTGTTGTGCTCTTGATTCGTGTCCATGTGCTCTTGTCTTCATGTCATGTGATGTGAGCCGTGTCATTGCGTTTGTGATTGCCATGCTAATACGAACGACCAGTTTGCCCTGAGAGTGTTGTGGTCTGTCCCTGTTGTCGCTAATACAGTAGATCAGGGTTGCTTTAGTAAACGAGTGCAGGAATGGGAAAATCAATCTTTGCTAAATTATTCACGAGTGCAGAAACGTTTAATTATCAGCGTTTTCAGTGATGAATTGGTCCTGTTGGCTCTGTTCTGACGGGTTTGATCTACAATCACTTGCTATAAAAACTGATTGTGTGTGTTTTGAGGGGGTTTGCGTTTGTGAACATGAGATGCTTTGATACTAAAGCAATGCATTGCATGTAGAAAAGGAATGAAATGTGTGTTGTGAATCTGTGAAAGTTGTTTATTTTTATTGAATATGTACTCGCATTCACTTCTTGGTGTATTTGACGGTGTTTGATGGAGATTCTGAATCTAAGTGTTGGTTCGTTTCGGTTCAGGATTTGTTTAACCCTACTGGGGTCTGCAGGGTCTTTTCTGACCCCAAAGGACTTTTGCTCAAATAAAAAAAAAAAGTTCCCCCTTTTGAGACTTTGTACGGTTGTCAAGACTCTCTAGATATACAAATAAAAAAATAAATTGGGTTTATATCTGTTTTTATGTGCATGTGACAAAAAAAGACATACTCAGGGTCTTCGAAAATGGACAAAATTCATCCTCAAAAACAGAAACAACACAGAACACACATACAGAAATGAAGTGGCACACTTCCAACAATGCATAAAACATCCACAATGCAAAATGATCATGCTCACACACACACACACACACAGGAATACATTTGTTATTGCTGTTCAGTTCATTGCATTTTGATGTTCATGTTGTCACGTTTTTAGAAATAGGGCTTATTCAACTTCTTTCCTACATTTAGATATGTGGGCAAATGCGTTTTTGTCTCTGTGCATGCATTGTTTTAGTTTGGCAGGGTCTCCGTTAGCTTAGCTTAGCATTATGAATGGAATCCTATGTTGCCAGCTAGCATGTCCTGAATAAAAGTGATCCTCAAAAAACCCCCACCTAATTACTTCTTGTGGCCTGTGTATTCACAACGAGTACAAATAGCGATGCAGATTAAGAAGCACTGCTACTTGGGCGCAGAAATATCACGCAACACATGAAATCCCCAAACTTCTGTCAACATACCGGCGCCCAAGTAGCAGTGCTTCGCCTGTGCTTCCCCATAATATAGTCCCAAGTCAATATCTGCCTATGAAATCACCTAGTCTTAATCTGAATCGCTATTTGTACTCGTTGTGAATACGCAGGCCAAAAGAAGTAATTAGGTGGGTTTTTTTATTTTTTTGGATCACTTTTACTCGGGACATGCTAGCTGGCAACATAGGATTCCATTCATTATGCTAAGCTAAGCTAGTGGCGACCCTGCCAAACTAAAACAATGCATGCACTGAGACAAAAACGCATTTGCCCACATATCTAAATGTAGGAAAGAAGTTGAATAAGCCCTATTTCTAAAAACGGTGGAGTGTTTGAAAAAAAAACCTCACACACACAAAAACACACGCACACACAAATTAACGCATGCCATTCCAAAGGCTAATTGTGTTTTTGTGTGAGTTTTTTTGTCTGTTTTGCACTCTTGATGTTTTAGAGATTCACCCCTTCACTGTTGAGTCCTTTTTTTCTGCATCCTGGCTGATTTGTAGATTGTATGCACAAAAAAAACTCTGTATTTTCATATTTTTGTCAATTTCCCATTAATTTCCTATGGGGGTCATTTTTGACCCGAAGGTCCTGAGTGTGACTATTTTTTACGACCACTCAGACTTTTCAAATCCTGTCCCCAATTGTTTTTGGGTGTTCATATACCAAGTACCAATAAAGTCACCAAGTTTCGGATGGAGCTACGATAATTTTTTTTTTTTTATAAAACGCTTCGAGTCATTTTTAACCCGAAGAACCCCAGAGGGTTAAATGAACGACTACTAGTCGACCCAGTACATTTTGTCCTTTCCCAAAGAACTAGACGAGATTGGACACAGCAAACTCGTAATTACAGTGGGAAGTGGGAAATATCCGATAGCACATGAAGGGCAGCATAAATCAGAATACAGCCATAATCACCATCTCATTTCTGATTAATTATGCAGCTCTCAGCTATAAATACGAGTGAAGTACAATCAATTCTGCTCTGTGGATCCGTCCTCCATTTAAAGAAACTCGTCTGCTGATGTTCTGGAAATTGTCACATGTTTGTTGGTATTGCAGCCCATCATACCTGTTGAAACGCTGTGGCGTGTGTTAGCCGTGTTTTGAGTCACCCGTCGGATACCATGAGAGATTAACGACCCCTCCGAATGCACACATGCATCTGAGGTTTCAGATTTTAATAATCAGTTTCCCCTCCAACAGATCTCGAGCTGTGTGTCTAAAGTTGCACTTTTGCATTGTGGACTAATGCGGTTTGGCGCAGTCCTCCCACATATGAGATGGCGTGTGTTCGGTCATATTTAGCTGGAAGGGCTGCTGTAATATTGATAAGGAGTCGTATCACGATCGTTTGTGGACATGGATCTGCTCCCATGTCCTGATTGTGTTGTGTTATGGTGTGTGTGTTGTGTTGGGTTTGCAGCAGCACAGGCGGTAATGCTGTGTGTTTTTTCTTGGGAGATTTGAAGAGCTATTTATAGCGCCCGATGGAGCATGTGCTCTCTCTCTCTCTCTCTCTCTCTCCGCTCGCTCATCTCTGCCTCCCAGATCCATGATGCCATTAGATTCTCCTTCCTCATCTCACACCTTTCTTCCTCTAATTCCCGCTTTTGCTTTTCATCTGTTGTTCTGTCCTCGTTTTCTGTTTCCTCAGCTCTTTCCCTCTTCCTCGCCGCTTTCGGCACGACCACCCCTCCCTGTGGATTTCTGCTTGTGAATTATTAATGTTTGCTGGATGGCAGTGACTGGGGCAATGCTAAGATTCGGAGCTTTTACAGAGGATAACCAGCTGAGACGTGAGGCCGACAGACCAACATGTTTCATTGACACTGTGTGTGTGTGTGTGTGTGTGTGTGTTGCAAAAGTACACACTTTCAAAAACTAGTAATACATTTTTATGAAAAAGCTTAAAAATCTTAAAGTGATCTCTTCAAAATATGCCTAGACTTTCAATAGACGGACAAAAAAATAAATTATATTAAAAATATCGGTAACACTTGAGCATGGGGAACACATACTCACTATTAACTATGATTTTTGTCTCAATAAACTCCTAATTTATTGCGCATAAATAGTTAGTAAAGTAGTTTTTCTAGCATTTAAGTTTAGGTATTGGGTAGGATTAAGGGATGCAGAATACGGTCATACAGAATAAGGCATTAATATATGCTTTATAAGTACTAATAAACAGTTAATATCCTAGTAATATGCATGCTAATAAGCAACTAGTTAATAGCGATAATTGAACCCTAAAATGAAGTGTTACCAAAATATCTATTTCACAGTATAAGCAGCAGTTTTTCCCAGTGGTATCGAAAATGGTATCGAATATCGATACTTTTTTAGGTATCGTATCGAAGTTAGAAATTCCAGTATCGTGACAACACTAGTCAGCACATCGTGGGGGCTTGTTTACGTTTTTAACCAATGATATATCAGATATTTATTAGCCAATCGTTAGTTTGACCATAGATCTTATGGTATTAGACGCTGCGCTGCTGCGTCCCAATAAAGATTCTAGAGCGGGGTTTTTAGGCCGATTCAGCGCAACTCCAAAAAGGAGGACAAATGAATGTCCGGCTTGAGGTTGCACCGGACAGGGAGCTTAAAATCCGGACGTATGGCCACCCTACTGTGTAAAGGCCCTTTCACACCGGATGCGTAACGGAAAAGCGAATATTTCGTGTGTGAATAGTTTGCGTCAAAACCATTCACATCAGCCGTGACGCGAGTTTGCAACGTTTCAGAGCTCCAACATTCCCAAACATTCGCGGCGACAGCTGAGAAAACACGGACACTTCATCATTCAGTGGAGCTTTTCATTTTCTTTAAAAGACCGAAAAGAAGGTTTTGGGTGCACCCAGTCTTTTTTAAATTTTTTTTATTATTATATTTGATTCCAATGACAAAAGCGGTTACTTGTCCAGGGACTGTATTTTTACATTTTTGAAACCCTCCCCAACCACGCCTGAACAAACTGCCTTAGATAGTAATTAAACAGTTATAGTACAAATTTAAATTAAATACGAAAAAAAGGGAAAAATAAATAAACAAAAATATACAAAAAAGTAAATAATAAAAAATAAAAAAAGTACATAAAATAGAAATAATAATAAATAGATAGTTGGATACCACAATCAAAAGTTGTAAAATGGTGCATCAATGAGCAACATACTCCATGCTTATTTACAAATTTAATTAAGGCAAAAAAAAGTTAACTTTGGTTAGAGCCACAAAAAAATCTTTAAAACATAGACTAATGCAGAAGAAAAACAACTTTAGCGCTCGCTGAGAAGCCAAATGTGTGCGCTTTACTGTTAGATTTCCTATAAACACACATGTAATATTATTAGTAACTGCACTTATTGACAAAACAATAGTAATTTTATGATTAAATTAACTTTATGATCAATGTTTATACTCTCAGATGTTAGTCCGGAGGCCTGTATTAGTAAGAGGAAGAGCATGTTCTGGGTGCAATAACTCTGTTTCTCCATTCTTCACACTGAGAAACACATGGTGTCAGCTTTACTTTCAACACTTTTTACAATTTTTCTCTCAGAAGTTGCTAGTGAACTCCATCACACCCGTGAGCACTGAGGTCTGACACCACCGCAAACACACAAGAACACAAGGCAAGAGTCTTTAACAGAATCCGCACATTCTGGATGGAGCAAAGATTGAACTAGTTCGCTAGTTAACTATGGTAACGAAACTATGATTCCCGCGATGCAGAAAGCGTGGACGGAATCGCAGAAATTGTAATGTTTTTGATGAATACATAAAAAGCAGGTCACTTAAATAAATAGTGTCTGTGAATATTAAACCGCAAAAGACTTGTGAAGATCCTGTGTGAATGAATTCCGCAAACTTTTCTTAGAAATTATATATATTTTTTTAATTAATAAATTGATGTTTTTATGTATCCAAATAATCAGAAATGCATTTTGATTATTAAAATGTAAAAATCAATTAAAATTAAATCCAGAAAACCTAAAACAGAAAACACAGAATTTGTAAAAAAATAATAATAATAATAATGGTGCCTCAAAATATGTAATTTTTTTAAAATAAATTGTTAAATCGTATAAGTTTCATGATTTCAATGAATCGGACATGGTTTTTGATTTCTAAAATTTATCTCAATTATTAAAATGGAGGAAAGAAGTGGAATCCAGAAAAGGAGGGGGGGGATTTGGGAAAAATAAACCGTATTTCATAGGGCCCTATTTAACATCCGTAAAAGCAATGCCACCACCAAACGCAAACCTCCAGGAGACGAGGAAAAAGCTCTTTTTGACCAATCAGTAACGAGTCCGCTTGACAAAGTGTTGAGTGGGTCACTGATGTGAAATCTGACCATCGAAGCAAAACCAGCTGGGACAGCCCGTCAGAGAATCCCGGTCAGCGTAGCGCTTTCCTGCAGATCAATAGCAACTGGAGAGGTGTGTGTGTGTGTGTGTGTGCAGTGTTTCCCACAGATTAGAAACCAATTTGTGGTGGCGGGCGGGCAGTGGCATGGGACGGGGATGGGGGGGCACAAATATCGATTTCAATCTTGATTCAGTATCAATTCATCTGCATATATCCATAAGGAAAAATAAGTTTGCCTTTTTAGCACCATTTCAAACTTTTTATATCTGCTTGCATTCATTAATATTCACTTGTGTGTGTGCTTGTATAAGTATCATTAAAAATATTAGGATGCAAGTTATTAACGTTTTAAAACGTCACATTTAAAGAAATCTAGTGTTTGATCATGTCTAAATATGTATTCAAATGCAAAACCTAAAAATAAGTAAGCAGTTATGATTTTTTGAGCAACTAGACTACATGTGTATTTGTTAAAGAGCCATACAGGCACCTATAGTGGGTAAACCATGGCTTTTACGAATGAAATGTATAATTTTTCCAGCCACAAAATGGCTCTAATTTGCCTCTTTGTATTGGAATTCTCTATTTTAACCTTAATTACTACACTAATTGTAATATAAATAATAAGTGGTCATTGATGGACCATAATTATTGCACAAATAGTAGGACTACCAAAAGATATCCTTGAAATATTCAACAAATATTATTAAAGCTGCACTATGTAACTTTTCCGTCCACTAGAGGTCGCCTGTTCAAAACAAAGGCGTAGTTTGATGACGCCACATCTGAGCGCAGAATCTTGGGACATGTGGTCTTCACCTCACAGAGTCAGGATAGGACTCGGGCAGAAATCATGTTGATGGATGCGATTATTAACGTTACTGTAGTCTGAAGCAGAGCAGGACCGAGTGTTGAGGAGCTGAGGAACCGCTGGAGCGATTGAAGAGCGGGACTGTTATTATGGCATTGTCGCCGGCGGGACTTTTATTATGACACGGTCACCACTTCCTCTTTTCCAGTCATGAGTATGAGGTAACGCAACTCTGTTTATCGTATTAGATATATCTGAGTGTGTTGAAAAGGAAGTTATGATGTTCGCTCGGAATATTCTAAGTACTCAACTGAACAAAATATATAACACTGGCCTAGTGGTTTTTGGATATTTTACTGCAAAAATCTTACATAGTTCACCTTTAAACTAAAAGTTAAACTACTTCGCGAATTGAGCGTCTTGCGTGATACTTTTGTGCATTCACACGTTTGAAGCGAATTTGCGTCTGATGCCCGGGTTGAAAAATTTGAACTTTGGCGTCAATTCGTGCCGTGTTAACCAATCAGGAGCCTGCTCGCTGCTGTCACGTGGTGAAGTGAAACCCTGCATAATTTAAAAATACTACTATTGTGTCACAAAATGAGGTTTTAAGACTTTTTCAGGTGATAATGTAGTTGTTTAAAGCTCAAATCTGTGGTTTATTTATAAAGAGAGCGCCTATTTAAAAAAAATAATCTTGTGTGTTTGGAGTTGTGAGCTCCAGGTGATCAGCGGCGCTCAGCGCTCATTAACCCCGGCGAGAGCAGCCTCTCCTCGGCCAGTCCTTCAGCCGTCTGCCGCTGGCTCTGATGTCCTGTAGTGGCTCGTCTTGTGTGGATCTAACGGCCGATCTTTGCTCTCATGAATCATCAAATCGTTTTGACTGAGGGCAAAGAGAAGTTTCATAACTTTATTTTTTTAGGATATTTAAATACACATGCAGTGAAGATAATGTAGGAGTCGCCTGGACCACATTTGTGTGGCTATTAATGCTTAATATATATTTGTAATGAAAATGAAAAGAGGCAGAGTGGTGTTTTATGACATATTTCTCCTGAGCGCCTTGAACGCGCGTCTATTCCGCTTCAAACGCTCGATTTATACACGCGTCCAATTCACTGTAGACGCGTGAATGGATTCAAAATGTTCAAGCGTCCAACCAGACGCGATTTTGACGCTATATTTGCGTTTGCGTTTTATATATATATAAAATGTTAAATATAATATATGTGCAGGTCTTAAAAGCCTTCAAATTGAATTTTAAAAAGGTACATGTACAGGTGATTTAATAAATAATTGTGCATATTTTTTAATGCCTAACAGTTAACTTGTCCATATCTTTTCATTTAATTGGAAAATTCAAATATTATCTCTATATTTTGATGTTTTAATTAAGTAATGATTTGTAAAAAAGAAAACTAAAACTACTGTGAAATAAATGTTAAAAGCAGGAATAAGAGCTGCAAACTGCATCTTGTACACCAGCCTCTTTCCTCATTGGATTTTGTAAAATTGGAAATTTTTCCTCATTGGAAATTGTATTTTAGTTGTCAGTATTTGCCTTCGCGTTAATGCATTAATGATAGACACAGGTACAGTGGGTATTTGATAAATTGGCATTAACACACACACACCTTTATAGTATTTATTGTGCTTGATTTAAAATAAAAGGTGCTTTAAAAAGTCCTTGAATCTGGTGTTCATGAAAGAGTGGGAATCCTAAACCAACTCTAGTACGATTTAACTGAAATAAATGAGATGTGAACACACCCTGAGTTTAGTCCCACCAGCAGAAAAATAAGGTGGTGCAATGCCAGCATTTGCTCTCAGTCCGGATCCCTGAAATATGGTATTTGTAAGAATCCTGTCTGTTTGTCAAATACCCATGTTCATTCGTCTAGCGTGTCGTTTTCATGAGTGTTGAGTTTCCTATCAGGGCATTTACGCTGTCTGAGAATGAATAAGTGATGGAGACAGGAGGGAGGAGTAAATGAGCGCATGCTCACTCCGAGAGAGAGAGAGAGAGAGAGAGAGAGAGGCTGTGCTTCATTCAGAAAAAGCAGGGGGGCGTCAGAAACGAAGCGAGGGAGAAAACTAAGCGGAGAGGTGGAGAACTGTCTGTTCTCTGTTAGAGAGGACTGAAATGCGCTCGCCGCTGCCTCAGAAGCACCTAATGATGCGAGGAGATCAGCGATAAACCAGACAATATAGTAAGCGTGTGTGTGTGTGTGTGTGTTGCATGTGCGCAGGCATGCATGCATGTGGAAAGTCATTGCATCTATCAGCAATTTTAAAACGTTCTACTTATGACTAAACCGTCAGGTGCATTGTGGGAAATGTAGTCATGTGAGACGGGTGAAAACGGGTCAGAGAGTTTAGAAGAGATGCTCTGAAGTTTCTCATAAGCCTGTTTAAAAATACATCGACGTCTGAATCTGAGCTGCGTTGGGAAAGCCACGGCTTTCTGTGGGTTTTGACATCATTCACTGACGTCAGGTGGAGCTGTTGGAGGTGAATGAGCTTGTTCTGGTGAATGTTTCGCTTGAATGATACTAAACGACTCGGGGTGTGTGTGTGTGTTGATGAGTGACAGGCTTCGGTGTGGGTCAGTCGGTCGTGGGTGTGTGTGTGTGTGCAGTATAGCAAGCGCTCCCCGTCTGCCCACTTGCGTGCAGGTCAATAAAGGGAGTGTGTTTGCTGAGGTAATGAGGAATTCCCTTTCACCGTGTCCTTGCGTCCTCGTCCCCCACACCGGGGGCGAATCGCTGCAGGAGAGAGAGGCGTCATTCATGTCACCGCCGCCGATGAGAGATGTGTGCCGGAGCGGAGGAGATGACAGTCCTTCCAGAAAAAATGCGGCTTTTTTTTGTGATTGTTGTGGGCAAAAATCCTTGATTGTGAGGCATGTTTTCTTAAAAAATGCGATGGAAAATGCGGGATATTTATGCAATTTTATGCGATGAAATTGCGGGAACTTGCAAAAACTGCGGTTTGATGAAAAAGAGAAAAAAAGCACTACATCACAAAAAGTGCTGGGAATATTTAAGTTCTCATCTTGTTTTATTGAAGACCTTAATAAACACACGGCTCAAATTTACAAAACATTGAGTCAAACAAGTTCTGTAGCTTTACAAAAGGAATATGCTACAACTTCTGAAGAAATGAATAAATAACTTCCTGTTTTACAGACATTTCAGTGCTTCCAATGCACAAAGTGCAATCTCTTAAAGGGTTAGTTCATCCAAAAATTTAAATTCTGTCATTAATGACTTCAGAAAGGCCCTGTGCACTGCACTGCACACTCTCAAGACCCATTAAAGGTACTAAAGACGTCGTTACAAAGTCCATCTCACTACAGTGGTTCTACAATAACTTTATGAATTGACGAGAATAGTTTTTGTGCGCAAAAAAAACTAAATAACGACTTATATAGTGATGACCGATTTCAAAACACGGCATCATGAAGCTTCGAAGCGTTATGAATCAGTGAGTTGATTCATGATTCGGATCGCGTGTCAAACCGCTGAATCGACTCACTGATTCATAACACTCCAAACCGCTGAATCGACTCACTGATCCATAACGCTCCAAACCGCTGAATCGACTCACTGATTCATAACACTCCAAACCGCTGAATCTACTCACTGATTCATAACGCTCCAAACCGCTGAATCGACTCACTGATTCATAACGCTCCAAACCGCTGAATCGACTCACTGATTCATAATGCTCCAAACCGCTGAATCTACTCACTGATTCATAACGCTCCAAACCGCTGAATCTACTCACTGATTCATAACGCTCCAAACCGCTGAATCGACTCACTGATTCATAACGCTCCAAACCGCTGAATCGACTCACTGATTCATAACGCTCCAAACCGCTGAATCGACTCACTGATTCATAACGCTCTGAACTGCTGAATTGACTCACTGATTCATAACGCTCCAAACCGCTGAATCGACTCACTGATTCATAACGCTCCAAACCGCTGAATCGACTCACTGATTCATAACGCTCCAAACCGCTGAATCGACTCACTGATTCATAACGCTCTAAACCGCTGAATCGACTCACTGATTCATAACGCTCCAAACCGCTGAATCGACTCACTGATTCATAACGCTCCAAACCGCTGAATCGACTCACTGATTCATAACGCTCCAAACCGCTGAATCGACTCACTGATTCATAACGCTCCAAACCGCTGAATCGACTCACTGATTCATAATGCTCCAAACCGCTGAATCGACTCACTGATTCATAACGCTCCAAACCGCTGAATCGACTCACTGATTCATAACACTCCAAACCGCTGAATCTACTCACTGATTCATAACGCTCCAAACCGCTGAATCGACTCACTGATTCATAATGCTCCAAACCGCTGAATCGACTCACTGATTCATAATGCTCCAAACCGCTGAATCGACTCACTGATTCATAACGCTCCAAACCACTGAATCGACTCACTGATTCATAACGCTCCAAACCGCTGAATCGACTCACTGATTCATAACACTCCAAACCGCTGAATCTACTCACTGATTCATAACGCTCCAAACCGCTGAATCGACTCACTGATTCATAATGCTCCAAACCGCTGAATCGACTCACTGATTCATAATGCTCCAAACCGCTGAATCGACTCACTGATTCATAACGCTCCAAACCGCTGAATCTACTCACTGATTCATAATGCTCCAAACCGCTGAATCGACTCACTGATTCATAACGCTCCAAACCGCTGAATCTACTCACTGATTCATAACGCTCCAAACCGCTTAATCGACTCACTGATTCATAACGCTCCAAACCGCTGAATCGACTCACTGATTCATAACGCTCCAAACCGCTGAATCGACTCACTGATTCATAACGCTCTAAACCGCTGAATCGACTCACTGATTCATAACGCTCCAAACCGCTGAATCGACTCACTGATTCATAACGCTCCAAACCGCTGAATCGACTCACTGATTCATAACGCTCCAAACCGCTGAATCGACTCACTGACTCACTCTCACTAATCCATATGAATCGAGCGGCTTAGTCCACATCTATTAAACGGAGATTTAGGCTTTTATTCACATATAAACGTTCATCACATCAGTTGTGTTAAACGGAAACTCAAGCATGTTCGCTTGACGTGTGAGAACTAGGGCTGTCAAAATTGCTGAAAAGCTAAATTCGAAACTCTTTCTTAAAGGGGTCATGAACTGGCTTTTTAAATTTGTTTATACTGTTGTCTGAGGTCAACTTATGACGTTTGTGTGGTTTTTACATTCAGAAACATCATAATGAATCAGTGATAGGCTATTTTCTGCCTTGGTTTTGAGGCTCTCTGAGAAACACTCGGATTTGATGGGCGTGCCGAACGGAAGACTTGGAAGTAAACGCCCACGGCTAGGATTGGATAATATTTGCATATTTAATGAGCTTCAGCTACCATCAGTCCCAGGAAACTTCTGGGGGAAATGCTCAGAGGACTCGCAAAATATCAAACAAACACTAAATCACACACACACACACTCACTCGCGCGGACACTCACTCACTTGCGCGGACACACACACACACATACTCGCATCGCGCGGACACACACACACACACACACGCGCGGAGACACACACACACAAGTCCGATCACGAGTGAACCAATTCAATAACACCTTCTCCACCCTGTGACAGCATTCTAGGGTATGCAATCAATAGATTTCAAACGATCTGTAATGTTATGCAAAACTAACACATATAAAAAAAATGTTTAGCCTGCTCACAAAAGTTGTGAAAAGTAAACTTTAAAAAAAAAATGTATCAAGATAATTTTTTGGCCATATCGCCCAGCCCTAGCTTCAAGAACCAATGAGGTTTGTTCGATCTCTTTATGAGCTCATGGAGTGTTAAAATGGTAGTAGCGTGGACTGTCAATGGAGGAACAGAAACATCTCATATTTATTAAAAATATCTTCATTTTTTGTTTTCGAAGATGAACGAAAGTCTTACGACATAAGGGTGAGTGGGTGAACTAACCCTTTGATTTTAAGATTATGATTGTAAGATTATGAAGTCAAAATATAAAAAAAAAAAAATTACCCAGATTAATTTATCATCAGTTTTATGTCATGCTGGAGGGAATTCTAGCATCAATAATAATACTCGCTTGTTTTGGCCAATATTTATGATGTTGCCTGCTTTTAAATCATTGAGAGTTTGATTATGAATATCTGTTATATCACACAGACATGCATGTTCCCCTGCAGAGCGCTTCTCCCGAGCCTCACGCTAACACACACGGGTTATTTCACACCGTGTGCCAGAACAGAGTGTCAGCGAGGGAGAGAAACAAAGAGCGAGAGAATCCTCAGCAGAGATGGCAGTAAAGCGAGAGAGATGGAGACTGCACAGTGCTGCTCTCCTGAATAAAGTATCTGTGTCTATAAATAACACACAGCGCTCACACACTCTTATCCAGCCACATTTTCCCTCCTCATCCTGTAATGGTGATTTGATCATTTGCCTTTTTCAGCATGTTCTGTCTGTTATAAGGAGCAGAATCGTGTTTGATGGCTTTGGTTTGTTAATTGACACGTCCTGTGTTTGGATAGCTCTCTGTTATGATGGCTCCTGCCCAAACCTGTAGCATTAAGAAGGACTGCATGATTAATCAAAATAAACCCGTGATCGTGATAGGGCTTATCTCTGCACCTGCATTAAGTGAATATTTGCGCTGCGTGTTTCAGAGTGAAGTGTTTATTTACACGCGTGCAGCTCATGCTCCAGTGTTTTCTGTGTTCACAGTTAACGCTGCGTGTTTGTGTCGCTTTAACATGCATTTGAAAACGCAACATGCACTAACCTGTACTAATAAGCACGACTATTGTCAACAAAAGATCAATATTAAATTCATGATGGAGCGCCACCATCGTGATGCCATGCCCCCCGTTGTGAGTCTTGCGAGTGTGACACACACTAATCCTACTTTCTTCTATAGTTAATAGGGCTGGGCAAAAAAAAAACGATTTTTCGATTAATTGTTTTTTAAAATGTGGTCGATTCCAAATCGATTCTCAAAGGCCAAGAATCGATTTTTTCCCCCATCTTTATTTAGTAAAATTTGAACATAAGATTAACGTAAATCTAATTACCAGTCTTCTCCACTAGATGTCACCCTCTTATTGGCCTTGCACGATGTTACAAAGGAGCGAGAGGCGCGCCTGTCATTCCTTCATTCAGTGCTTAAAAGGCGTCTCACAAATGATAAATCAACAGTCAATAGACAGCGCAGGACCATTATAAACAGATTTCCTCAAATAAAAGTTAGTCCACATAAGTCAGCACGTTAAGGTATTGTTAATTACCACGGCAACTTCTTGTGTCCAGGAACGCGCTTCTCGTGTATGAAAAGTAACAAGCGGTGCAGAGAGAGGCTCGGACGCCGGGAACTCCGGCTCATCCCCCGGCGGAGAGATGACGAGCGTCGCGCCCCGCAAAGAAAGCACCCATTCCCGGTTACGACCTCGATCCTTGAAAGGCCTCGTCAGGCACTACGATCGACCCGAATTACAGACGTTTCGCCGGCGCGTTTCCGAGATATAGCCGGTTAAAGTTTCAACTGGTCTCGTTCGATCCGCCCCGGTTCTCTGTCCCGGGGGTTTCCAGTCGATCCTGCCCGGTTTCGCATATATGCTTGTCGCAAAGATAAAATCCTTAGATGCGATCGCCATTCGAAGGCATCATCCGGGGCACGAATCAAAGCACAGACGCCCCTGGAGGAAAAAGCCTTCATAAAAACGGACAGAGTCTGAATGACGTTCGGCTAAATCGCAAGAAAAGTTATCAAAATATCCATAAAACACAATTGTATTGTTTTTAACATAATTGTATGCATTTGAAATATAGAGATGGGTTCTGTTTTAATGTACACGAGTGTACCTCAAATAAAAAGAGTTTAATATACAGGTTTGTGGCTCTTAATTTCTTTTTAATTACCCACTTGTAAACTTGTTCAATGTTCTTTTTTATAAATATAGTATTTGTAATAAATCTATATTCATTGAGTTGAATCAAGAATCGAAAATCGAATCGGTTTGAGAGTTTGCGAATCGAAATCGAATCGGAACATCTGAATCGATACCCAGCCCTAATAGTTAACCTAAAAACTTTGCGGGATTGCTCTGTAAATTAAAGTGGGAATATAACTAATGCATATTAGGGCTGCACGATTAATCAAAATCGAACCGCAATCGCGATTTGGCTTATGTGCGATTATGAAAGCGCAAAGGTTGCGATTTTAATGAATGAATTAAATAAATAAATGCCCAGCGTGTCAGTGAAGAGCTGATCTGAGATCAGTAAACGCTGCTCCGTCTGAAAGCACTGCGAGTTTGAGCAACGTGTCAAACATCTTCACAAACTAGTCATGTGAGGCGTTCATAAACCTGTCCAACAAAATACAACGTTTAATAACCTGTTTTAACTCACTTCATATAGTCAGTCGGGCTGATGATGTCAATCAGCACTGAATACTTGATTATTATGAAAATACCCGAGAAGGCTTGCAGAGCTTACATACACCATATCTTGTCGCAGAAGTATTATCTTCGTGTTTAATCAGTCAAAGCGTTTCTATCTTCGTTTTATTCAGCATGAGCTTCACATTAGGGATTTCCCATCGGGATTTCCTGAAAACAAACGATTACTTCTCTGGCGCAAATGTGCCGTTTCTGCTCGAGGGCGCCCTCTGGCCTCCAGTATGAATGAAACTTTTGGGTAGAAAATAAGAAAAATAAAACTTCTCTCTGAATAAATGTATATGACAATCCATATGTTTTTCTTCAATGTACAGGAGTTTTAATCCCCACAGAGGATTCATAAGAGGCTCATATTTCATATTAAAGACATAGACTTTAAGAAATTGATATCACAGATATAAAAAGCACAGATTTGTATAATTATAATTGTTTTTAACAATAAATCCTTAGACCTTTCTAATGATTTTTCTAATGAACAGGCAACCCATAATTTTTAGTTTTCTGTAAAATATAAATATTATTATTATACTGTTATATTTATTCTTAAATGCTCTATTGGAATTTTTTAATAATGAAATTATTGTAATAGTAATATTTCTTATTTTTATTTAGCAATAATAATAATCATAATTATTATTAGTAGTCACATTAATATATAAACACAAAATGTTATATACACACTTTTCATTTGTAAAACTTAATAAATAATAATAATCGCATTTTAAATCGCAATCGCAATTTTAACCAGAATGATCTTTTAGATATTAGATAATTAGATATTTTCCCCAAATCATGCATATCTGCTATTTTAAATACTGTAGTCTCTGCCAGAGACGTGACGTGTGTTAGTCTGTGAAAATACTGTCAGGCTACACAAATATTGATCTTGACATAACCTCGTGTTTTTACATGTCTTACACTGCACATTTAACTTAAAATTAGGGCTGTCAAACGATTAATCACGATTAATCACATCCAAAATAAAAGTTTGTGTTTACATAATATGTGTGTGAACTGTGTATAATTATTATTTATATATAAAAACACACACAAGCATGTATATATTTAAGAAAAATTTATTATATTTATATATAAAATATTTATATTTATATATAATATAAATTATATAAATGTATACAGTATATACATGCAAATTTTTCTTAAATATATACATGCTTGTGTGTGTTTTTATATATAAATAATAATTATACACAGTTCACACACATATATTATGTAAACACAAACTTTTATTTTGGATGTGATTAATCGTGATTAATCTTTTGACAGCCCTACTTAAAATATTTAATTTTGTACAAGAAAACAGTCCTGATTAATGAATTATTATAGCAGCCTGTAGTGTCTCAGGAGATCGTGCTCATTGTCACAGAAGCAGCAGTTTAAGAGAAACCCAGACTGCAGCGAACGCCAAATAACTTTTGTCTGGTTAATACTTTTAAAGACAATTTGCCTTGGCCATGATGTCGAATCAAATGAAAGAATGAAGGTGATTGTGATAACACACATTTATTAAAACACAGAAGAACAAGCAAATGGGAAAAACACCCAGGATTTTAATTTCACTTATAATTAACTTTTTGTCGTGAAAAGCATAGCATAGGCTACAAAATAAATTGTTATTGAAATCTTGTAAAGTGGTCACACCAATGAACGTGCGTGCAACCTATTGGAAAGCCATTAGTTGGGTTATTAAAATAACGAAATTATAGTTAGAGTAGAAATTTCTTTAAGTAGAAAATAATATTTATGTAAAAAGATATAGTAAAATATATTACCCATTCGTATTATTGCTTTTATTTGTATTATTATTATTTATTTTATTCGTTTTATTTTTAGTATTACTTTTAGTTATTATTATTACTAGGGATGCAACAATACAGTTAGTCCACGGTTCAATACATACCTCGGGTTTTTTTCCACGGTTTTCGGTTCTGATGGCTAGTCACATCAGTTTTTTGCTCTTCTATTCTTAGGCGACAGGAACAGCAAGAGCTTAAGGAGAAAAAATACTGTTTTTTATTGCAATACTCTTTCTTTATTTTACTTAAAAGACTTAAAACTTTACTTTAAAAAACCCTTGTACACATTCCTAGTGTATTGTATGATATAAAATAAATATATATAAAGATATATTATATATATATAGAGGCAGGCACGCCTCTCTCTCTCTCTCTCTCTCTCTCTCTCTCTCTCTCTCTCTCTCTCTCTCTCTCTCTCTCTCTCTCTCTCTCTCTCTCTCTCTCTCTCTCTCTCTCTCTCTCTCTCTCTCTCTCTCTCTCTCTCTCTCTCTCTCTCTCTCTCTCTCTCTCTCTCTCTCTCTCTCTCTCTCTCTCTCTCGCGCTGGTTGCTATATTTGATCATGTCATCAAAAACGTAATTGTTCGGTAAAATGTATTCGGTCTTTTCACTTATTCGACCAAATAATTTTGGTTGCCGAACAATCAGTGCATCCCTAAATATTACCAATAGTATTATTTCTTATTTTTAATAATATTTTAATTTTGTATTACTTTTAGTTAATAATAATATTAATCACAATAATAATAATAATAATAATATTGTTATTTATTTATTTAATTTTAGTATTACCTTTATTACTATTATTATTATTATTTATTTATTTATTTATATTGTTATTATTATTATTATTATTATTATTATTATTATTATATACGCTTCTGTATTTTTGAGGGGCTAATTGTGTAACCGTACAAAAAAACCAAAGGATTTTTTTTTTTAAATCACATTTTAAATAGCATTTTTTTTTAAATTAGGAAAATCACAATTCGATCACTCAGACAAGCACCGCTCGCAATTTCTTCTAAAAATATAAAAATGTAGATTTGTAGGACAGTCGCCTGAACAGCTGGTCAATGCATTGGTCTGTAGAATTAAACCCGACCTCCCCATTTATTGTTGACACATTTGACCATGCTTTCCCTTCTCTGAGCTCATTTTAATGCATTCAATTCAAATCCTGCACACTCTCCACCATAATGTATGCATGTAATGTGTTACATTACTTTCCCTGCCCTCATGAATATTAATGAGATGCATTAGATCTGAATGACGTGTTGAACAGCTGACGGATTGTGAAGCTCTGAGTGGCTCGATAAATTGCTCATGACTCGCGCAGCTTCACACGCAAGATGTCCGAGCGCAGAGTCAACATGTTCCCCCAAAATAACTATTTAGCCTTTTGTCATCTCATTACCGAGCTGTGACACAATTACCCTGCGCTCGTTTAGCTCAATGCACTGAGTGTTGTGCTGGCCTGGAGGCCAATCGGGTCTCATTTGCAACGCCGCACAATCCGGTCCGTGTGTTTTCATCGCAGTTGCCGTAAAGACGCAAACACCAGACCTTGAGTTCTTTTAAACAGCTGTAAATAATTAGTGGATGTTTGCATTGGTCTAGAAGATGAGAAGCCACATGACGTGACATGCATTATAGTTTTAAGATCCACATGTGTGTCTGTTGAAGGTGTGGTGGCACCCTGCTCTCTTTCAGGTCCTCTGTGGGTGTGTGTAATGCTGTTGATCTGGACGGTTCGGCCTCACTGCTGTTGTGTAGAAGGTGTGGTTGAGCGTCTTCAGGTTCTTCACACTCACTGTGAACCCGCCGTCATGTGACGCGTTTAACAAACCATTAAATTCACCTCTATATGTTATTATTATAATTGGCTTATTGACAAATTGCTTTTGTTCCTCTTTTGTAAGTCGCTTTGGATAAATGCATAAATGTTATGATTATTCTATATTGGGGCCACTTAAAGGTGCAGTGTGTAAGTTCTAGTGGCATCTAGTGGTGAGGTTGTGAATTGCACCCGCTCACCTCTCGCTTTCGAAGCACATTGAGAAGCTACGGTGGCCCACACAGGACAAAGATGTGGTCGTCTGAGACAGCAGAGAGTAGCTAGCGCTCTGTAGAGAAGTTTGTCCCTTTAGGGCCACTGTAGAAACATGGAGGCACAAAATGGCGGCTTCACTGTAAGGGACCCGCGGTGTGTGTAGATAGAAACGTCTCATTCTAAAGTAATAAAAACATAACGGTTCATTATGTAAGGTCTCACTCTCCACTGAAAACATAGTTATGTATATTATAATGCATTTCTGTAAATAGATCCTCATAAATACTACACACTGCACCTTTAATTTGGAGCAAAAATTAATTTTTTGGATACAATTTTTTATTTTTAAAATGTGATTTCTAGGTTTTCTATGGTCAAATTTATATATCAATTTGTTTAATAATAATAATACTAATAATACTAATTATATATATATTTAACTACTATTTATTATTCATATTTCATTATGATAATGATAAATAATTATATTTATTCCAATAATAATAATAATAGTAATTAGTATATAATAATTCAAAGTATTAAACAAAATAAGAGATTACATTTAAATTTAATGAAAAATAATATTATGTTAATTTTATTATTGCACTTAAAATTATGAATTATGGATTAAAATACCAATGATGTGGGGAAAAAATGCTAAAAATGCCGCAGTGCTGCGCTTTGTTCTGAAACGTGCGCCACATTTTTCAGTCATTAAATCGAAGCCTTTGCACATTTAATTATCGCAATATGCCATATTGCAATTTCATTTTTATTCGGATTAATCGCGCATTCCTGTTCTGAAAGGCTATTTCAATAATCATATCATGTGACCCTTTTTTTGTTTTTGGCTGTTTGTGTGTTCGAACATACATTTTTGATAGGGCTGCACAATATATCGAAATATCGCAAATGTACATATCGGGATATGCATATCGCAATGGCACGCAATATCTGAATGATTTTAATAGGCTATTTCAACATTGTGAAAAGTGTATGTTTTAGGTCGACGCATTTAGCAGAGAATAGACTGAGCACACGTTAAGTTTAATGTGAAGTTTTAGGTTGATATAAGGAAGGGATAATCCACGGCTAGCCATGCATTAAAGGATTTTATTGCACGACGTAGAGGCGAAGAACCAAAAGTTGTGGCGATGCTTTCTTTTCCCAGAAAGAATGTGAAACACATAAATGGTATCATTCTCAGTTTTTAATTGTTTTGTTTCATATAATTTAAATAGATTTTAACAAGGATATCGCATTTTTCTTAAATATCGCACATTTGATCCGTGCATGTTTTGGCGATCATGTTTCTTCCTGATGGCTTCCCCGTATCGTGAACTAATATAAGATTGAGTTTGTCACCGTCTGCATTGATGTGCTTTACTTTGAGTGTGTTTATCTGAGCTGCACTTGATAGCTGGCGTCTCCTTTGCATACTAATGGCCAACCGTGGGAAAAAGACGTAATTGTGGGTAATTTTTCTGTGTGTGTGTGTGTGTTTGCTAGAGAAGAGATTGAGGCAGAGGAAAGGAATAATCAATATGAACCCATGGAGAGCAGCTCGCTGTGTAATTGGCTTCACAGTCATCAGGTTCACTGCTCACAGTCCGAATGTGAAATCAGCGGATGTGTGTTAATAATGCATACAGTACCAGCAGTTGAACATCTGCGCGTGTAGAACTCGTCGTTTTGTGTTCTTCACACTGGTCTTTCTCTGTTTGTCTGCTCAGTCCTCTGTGATTCGCTCTTGTGTGATTTTTAATTCATTTGACTTGTGTTGGATTGTGTCTAGGGATGAAACGGTATGGAAATTTCACATCACGATTATAGTGACCCAAATTATCACGGTTATCAATATTATCACGGTTTTGTTCAACTGAGATGAAAGTGTTAAAAAAGAACAGATGCACACACTTAAAACATTTCAACAAGTTTTATATTTGAAAATCAACAAACAACAAATAATTCAAGCAGCTCTAAGCACTTTTTAAAGCTAGATTCTGTGGGATTTCCTTCCTTATAATGGCCATCGAAAATAGCAACACATAAATAATAATAATTTGGTGTAAATATAATCTCTAATATTGTCTCTGATGAGAATATTGCTTGATAAAATATTTACAGTGTTCTATCAGCTATGACACATTTAAATCTAGCATATTTTGTGTAAGAGGCCAAACAGTATCCTAGTGAAGTAATGCACATCCATACTTTCAAATGATTTGAGTTTATTTTATTTAAATAAAAATAAAAAGGTGTGCATCATACCTGACACCTAGATTAACACTTTACAGTCAATTTGATGACTAAGTCATTCTCTTCAAATGCTATTGAAGTTAGAAACGTGTATACCAATGTATGTAACTTTAGAGACGGTCCCTAAATTTGCGAATCTCGAATGTCAAGCCAACTTTATGGCAGTCATATCAGAGGCGCTGCCGTTCTGTTGTGTTTGTTTGAAACTATTTTCGCTGCTGAAATAGAACAAAACCAGTCGACCTCTGTACGACAAATTAATCTCCTGCGTACATCGCACGTTCATCTCTGCTTTAAATGCAGATTTTAGTGAGAGCGCGCTCTGAACATCTGAACGCCTCTGATTATTAGACAACGCATTCATAAACTCAATAGAAACACGTGTGATTTGTTATAATACGCAACGCGATTAAAACAAGTGGCTTTTGAGAAGACTATAATAAGTTCAACCGCCAGAGTGCTATAGTGTGAGTTAGATGCGTTACACGCCACAGCCGAAATAACGCGAAATAACGTAAGTTACACCCGCAGAAGGCGAGCCCTGGTTATTATCCCTTAAATGTCACCCTTGTCTTGTTTGAACTTGCTCGTTTGTCTTTGGCTCAAGCTTCACGTTATTATTTCCTAGACGTAGTTTTGGTATTGAGGTCAAAGTCCACTTGCCTTGTGTTCGCAGATTTGAAGTGTTTCCCCCGATTACAGTGACTTTCTTCTGGCATGTTCTGCAGACAGGGTGACCATCTTTGATTCAGTTTCCCTCAGGACTTTTGTAAAAGCCAAAATATGACCACACCTCAGATTTGGTCCTTTTAGAAGTCTGAAAATCTCCCAGCGCTTTCACTGCCTTCTGCCATAATTCTCATTCAAAAAACAGCGCTGCGCCTGCGTCAGACGGATTCTGGTTGGACAGGATTTACCGCAAGTTTTCAAAATCGTGATAATCACATGCGGTTTTAATGATAATTAAATTTTAAACGATATTACTAACCGTCAGTACATTTTATCGTGGTTTATCGTGAAACCGGTAATCGTTTCATCCCTAATTGTGTCTTTGCTTTGCTTCATGAGTAACTTTACAGTTGTTCTTGGAGTTTGAACAATACGGGATGCGACGGAATAATAGCGAAGAACTCATTATTCACGAGGTCTGATAGTGTTTGATGATTGTGTGAACACCTGTCCACGTTTACCTGGATATTCAAACCTTTTGGATGTTCTCTTTGCATATGTTGCTTAATGAAATGTTTATTATAATAATGATGCATAAACGGAGATCTCAGAATAAAACATAAAAAAGGTAAATCTGACTTTCTCGCAATTCTGACTTTATCTCTCAATTCTGACTTTATCTCTCAATTCTGACTTTATATCTCAATTCTGACTTTATATCTCAATTCTGACTTTATATCTCAATTCTGACTTTATATCTCAATTCTGACTTTATCTCTCAATTCTGACTTTATCTCTCAATTCTGACTTTATCTCTCAATTCTGACTTTATATCTCAATTCTGACTTTATATCTCAATTCTGACTTTATCTCTCAATTCTGACTTTATCTCTCAATTCTGACTTTATCTCTCAATTCTGACTTTATTTCTCTCAATTCTGACTTTATTTCTCTCAGTTCTGACTGCGCGTGTATACATTGAACTGATTTTAACAGGAATCAATTAAACTATTAATTAAAGTTTAAGTCAGAGACACTATTAAAACACTCATGATTGTTCTGTCAAGCTAGTCTAATGACGATTGTTTAGTAGCCACATTAAAAATGCATTAAAACCATGACATTTTGATGAACCAGTTCTAGATATCAAGCAAATTCAGCGCCAAGTCCCAATTTAAAATGTCAGGAAGAGAGTCGGATCAATGGAGATGAGATTGTATCAGCCCTAGTGACCAGCAGTGGACCGCAGTCTGGTCACTCATTCCTCAGTGAGGTTAACTGGTGCCAGTCTGTGGCATATGCCAAGCTAATGCAATAATCCTCAATGCCTTTTTCTCCATCTTATCGAAAACGGTTGTTTTGAAGGTTTTGCTGCTCGCTCTTTCTCTCTCTCCGCTGAAGCAGCAGGAGGACGGATGAAAATAGATGTGTTTTTCCACACCGTGGAGGGCAGAGAGAGTAGAAACTGTAGGAAGGAGAGTGAACGGATGGGGAACAGTGGTACCTGAGCAGATGGAGTGGCGCAGCGGGAAGTGGGCAGTGCCAGGGATAAACACGTCACAGAGGGCACCGCTCCTGAAACCGGCTCCATCGCTGCACAATCAGCCATTTCATGGCCTTAGATATAACATGGAGCAGTTTTATCTTTGAGAACTGCATAAAACCATCTCCAGTGATTTATTTGGGACGGGTGAAAGTGTTCAAGTCTTGCCTTTGTGCTTTTACTCTAGTTACTGTTAGACTGCATGTGGAAACTCTGATCCCTTTAAGAGCACCTCTTCTAATATTTAGTTGTGACTTGAAGTATTTAAAGTGCAGTATTTGTCCTGAAAAGTAAATGTGATGTTTATCTCAATAAATTTAAGGTCATTCCTATTTTATGTTTTATGTTCTATTATATTAACATTAAAAGCACACTCTTTTTACGACTAAAATAACAGTTAAAGACCCTGTAAAGGCAATTCTAAAAAAAAATTCTAAACACATTATAAATGTTAGACATGTATTGCTAAAACACACTGCAAAGACTGTGAACTGTGTAGTACTGAATTCAGAAGTTAGACCGTTAAACAGTTTTTCACTGTTGCTGTGTTCCGGATTTTCTAGGCGGGGCTAAACGGTGGCTCGATGACGCACTAAAAAAACTTACCATTCTGTTGCAGACCGAGGGGGACGATGTTGATTATCGAATAGCTGGTCAATGTCCTCTGAACTTGTTTCTGGCTCTGGAGGCTCAAACATGTATGGTTTTGCAAATCCAATTAAGCTGCTTGGAGCATCCATTCCGGCAGTAGCGGTGACAGTTGACTGAGGCGGCGGCAGCTTTCCCGCGAGTGGGCGTGGTTTCAGCGTAGTTAGCGGACACGCCCCCAGCGTTTGAGAGCAGAGAATACCGCTCATTTTTTCAAGATTTTGATAGCTTATTTTATTTACTTGGCGACTTTTTTTATCGTTCAAATTTGGCTGGGTGGTTAATAACACATTCTTCTGTGGTTTGACTAACTCAGAACACATACTTAATTTTGACTTTACAGGGACTGAATTCCCAAAAATGTAAATAAAAAAAAAGAAATAAGCAAAAATTAAAACGTAATTAGCAAAAATTTAAATGGAAAAAAAGGAATTAGCAAAAATTAAAACAGAAAAAAAAGGAATTTGGGAAAAAATAAAACCCCTTAAGGCCCTACATATTGCGCATCTTTGCACTTTTCATAGTCAATATAGCCGAGATGAAATTTAAAAATAACATTATAAGGGGGTTGTGAAAGGGCTTTTATGGTGCGTTCACACCGGACGCGAATAAATCGTGCTATTCGCGTGTAGTTGGACTTGTAGTGTAGTGTGTAGCTATTCGCTTGAACATTTTGAGTTTACTCGCTTCATTCACGCGTGACATTCACTTCACAACAGACGTGAATTTGCGTCATGGGCGGGGCTTCTGCCAGCGGCAGAATTTATTTAATTTATTTAAATGTGCCTTTATCAACAACTTTCGTTTTGTCGTCTAGTAATGGCAGTGCCCATAGAGCACGGGGTTTTTTGTGACGCATTCATATAATCAATCTCGAATAGGGAACTTTATCTACAAGTTAACTTTACCAACATTAATCTTATGTTATGAAACAAAGAAACATGTCATTCTGATGCATTGCATGATTGAAGCATTTATAGATACTGTACAGAAAACAGCATTACACGGTCTTTAAAGGGCTAGTTCACCCAAAAAATTTTAGTGTCATTATTCCTCTCCCTCATGTCGTTCCAGACCTGTAAGACCTTCGTTCATCTTCAGAACACAGCTGAAGATATTTCTCTTCTTCTCTCCGGCCTCACGGGTCGTCATGAGGGCGAGTAATTAATGTATGAATTTACATTTTTTGGGTGAACTAACCCTTTAAGGAGGGCGTTTCCTCCACTCTGTATTACAGACAGAAATGGGAGATTATTTATAATAAACATGCTGAAACAATAAAAACATGTAAATTAAGATAATGCTGCCCAATTAAAATGATAGTGCATAAGAAAGATAACGCAGCCTCTGCTGTTATTGATTCTTTGCGGACGTCTACCGGAAGTTAAGTTTGGGCCAAAAAAGCGTGCATGCGCAGTAACGCTTGTTTATGTTGTTGCCGTTGAAACCGTCTATAATTCGTCTTGTGTAGATCTAACGGCCCATCTTTGCTCTCATGGATCTATAATTTGTTCCCTGGCGAATCGTTTAGGCTGAGGGCAAAGTGAAGTTTCATTACTCGTTTATTTT
>CM042250.1:53959972-53962472 GCA_023566225.1 Romanogobio albipinnatus
ATGTGGCGTTACGTTATGTGGCGTTACATTGTTGCGTTACGTTATGTGGCGTTACGTTATGTGGCGTTACGTTATGTGGCGTTACGTTATGTGGCGTTACATTGTTGCATTACGTTATGTGGCGTTACGTTATGTGGCGTTACATTGTTGCATTACGTTATGTGGCGTTACGTTATGTGGCGTTACATTGTTGCATTACGTTATGTGGCGTTACGTTATGTGGCGTTACATTGTTGCATTACGTTATGTCGCATTACGTTATGTGGCGTTACGTTATGTGGCGTTACATTGTTGCATTACGTTATGCTGCGTTACGTTATGCTGCGTTACGTTATGCTGCGTTGCTGCGTTACGTTATGTTGCGTTATGCTGCGTTACGTTATGCTGCGTTGCTGCGTTACGTTATGCTGCGTTGCTGCGTTACGTTATGCTGCGTTGCTGCGTTACGTTATGCTGCGTTACGTTATGCTGCGTTGCTGCGTTACGTTATGCTGCGTTACGTTATGCTGCGTTACGTTATGCTGCGTTACGTTATGCTGCGTTACGTTATGCTGCGTTACGTTATGCTGCGTTACGTTATGCTGCGTTACGTTATGCTGCGTTGCTGCGTTACGTTATGCTGCGTTACGTTATGCTGCGTTACGTTATGCTGCGTTGCTGCGTTACGTTATGCTGCGTTACGTTATGCTGCGTTGCTGCGTTACGTTATGCTGCGTTACGTTATGCTGCGATGCTGCGTTACGTTATGCCGCGTTACATTGTTGCGTTAAGTTATGTTCAGTTGCATTTTATTGTTGCTATGTTATATTATGTAATATTATGTTTTGCTACGTTACGTTATGTTGCGTAATGTTATGCTACGTTTTGTTACGCTATATTATGTCGTGTTATGTTGCGTTGCGTTACTTTGTTGCGTTGTTACATTATGTTGCGTTACGTTATGTTACTGTTATATTATTTTGCTTTATATTATGTTATGTTGCATTATATTATGTTACTTTATATTGTCACGTTATATTATTGTTACGTTACGTTAAATATGTTGTGATTTGCATTGTTACATTATGTTACTATCTTATGTTACGTTATATTATGTTACGTAGCGTTTTGTCACGTTAGATATTATGTCTTGTTACGTTATTTTGCGTTGTTACGTTATGTTTTGTTATGTTATATTATGTCGTGCTACGTTATGTTGCGTTATGTTACAAGAGACTAAGAACTAAGATTTTTTCATATTTATATATTTTGTTATATTTTTATTTATTTATTTAACTGTTTATTTTCATATAGATTTATTTTTTATTGTTATATTTTATATTATTTATTTATATATATATTGTTTTTATTCATTATTATGGTATAGTTTTATTTATTTAGCTGTTTATTTTCAAATAGATTTTTTATTTTATAATTTCTTTATTTGTTTATAATAAAAATAATGCAAGATCATTTTTTTTAAATGTCTCACCCACCAGCAGAACATTCATTATGGGATATAATTAGGTGAATATAAAAGGAAATGATTGTAATTTTTCACAGTAAAGCATGCGCAGCTTTTCTTCATTCATATTTATTGTTTTAATTCTAAAGCTCGTTGCCGTGCCGCTGATGTTTGCTTGTGCTGCGCTGAGGTCACCTGACACAATGGAGGGGTGTGTGTGTGTGTGTCATGTTCCAGCGCATGTTTGTGCAGCTGCCCAGGTGTGTGTGTGTGTGTGTGTGTGTGTGTGACAGACCTACACTGGTTTATTTTTGTCCGACTCCATTGAGATCATGTGGTGGTTTGCGCTCCACTTTACACCAGAAGACCTCAGTCTTTGCTTCTCTCTCTCTCTCTCTCTCTCTCTCTCTCTCTCTCTCTCTCTCTCTCTCTCTCTCCCTCTCTACCTCCCTCTCTCTCTCTCTCTCTCTCTCTCCCTCTCCCTCTCCCTCTCTTTCTCTTTCTCTCTCTCTCTCTCTCTCTCTCTCTCTCTCTCTCTCTCTCTCTCTCTCTCTCTCTCTCTCTCTCTCTCTCTCTCTCTCTCTCTCTCTCTCTCTCTCTCTCTCTCTCTCTCTCCCTCTCTTTCTCGCATCTCCTTGGCAACAGAAGCAGAGAGTGATGGCGACAGCTCATTCATGAACGCTCTTCTCCCTCATTCAGAGCTCTTCATCTTCTTCATGAGCTCAGAGTTGATTCTTGAGGACGGCCTCATTGCTGCAGCGCCCGTGTGTGTGTGTGTGTGTGTGTGTGTGTGATTGGTCGGCGGTGTCATGTGCTGCTGGTGACGTCTTTTCTGCAGTCGGGAATCCCAGCTATTGGAGCGGAGTCTCTCCCGCCCGTTGGCTTCAGTCTCTCTGCAGTATGACATCAGCGCTGGAGTTTCCTCCGCTCAGTCTCTGCTGCCTTCTTTGACTCCTGCGCTCTTAAAAGCGTGTGTGTGTGTGTGTGCGTGCGTGCGTGCGTGTGTGCAGATGTGTCTCTCACACTCACTCTCTCTCTGTCACACACACACACACA
>CM042250.1:53967472-53984972 GCA_023566225.1 Romanogobio albipinnatus
CACACACAAACGCACACAGACAAACACATACACACAAACACACACACTCTCACACACAAACACACTCACTAAAGTACACACTCACACAAATACTCACACACACATTCTCTCTCACACAAACACACTCACACAAACAAAAACACTCACACACACTCAGTCAAACACACTTACAAAAACACGTACACACTCACCCATACACGCTCAAACAAACACACACTCATTCAAACACACAATCACACAAATACTCACACACACACACACACACTCACACAAACACACACTCACATAAATATTTCATATTTCACCCTCTTTTTGTAATACCTATGTCATTATACACATTTGTGTCCTGATATTTCACAAAAACATGCCCACACACACAAGCACACACACACTCACTCTCTCTCACTCACACAAACACGCTCACACAAACACACACTCACACACACACACTCACACACATACATATATATATATAGTTAATATCAGACACATTTGATTAAAATACATAAATTAAAATAAAATAATAAAACGTGAACACTCGGTATGAATAGTGGATTTTAATTTGTATATTTTTATGAAGACATTTTTTATCTGCATTTTAAATATTCAATGTGTAGTGTATCATTTATGATTTGTTTAAATAATGTAAATATGGGTGTTTTTTCCAGTTTAATAGGATGCATTTCTTGAAAGAAACCAGATCTGTCACTTTAATGAATACACGGTCCGATATCTCACTCAAAGGGAAAGTACACTCTAAGACTAGACTAAAGTGTTATGATCTCTTTCACTCTTTGAAGCTTTTTTGTTTTTCAAAAATGAAGGAAAGTGAGTTTTTGTGTCAACTGTCTCTTTAAGAGAGATTCTTGTTTTTTACTGCTGGGAAACGAAGATGGGATTCTCTTCCTGTCGACCTCTCACTCAGTTCTGTTGCCTTTGCACTAGTTGGCAAACCTGCCGAGTGTGTCGATGGTCCTTTCCAGATGTTACACACACACACACACACACGCTCAGTCCACTCAGATAAAATTGAAGTCCCTTATCAACTAAATGAAACCATTTGTAAAGCATTAACCTCCATGATGTAACACTAGTGAAACAGAATATCCAGAATGAACTGTATGAAAGTATCTACACATTTAACTCCTGGGATGTTCTTAGATTTTCTGAAATTATATTTAAGAATCAATGCATTGCACAATTTCAGATTTCTCTTTCTCATCGCGAGTCTTTAGTTGACAGGCATGTCAGAGAGTTTCCCACTAGTAATGCATCTCCCAGGTATGAGATGTGAGTTTGTTGTTAACGTCTGTGTTCTTCTCTGTCTCAGTCGCATGCAAAGCTCAAGCTGGTGAGGAGTCTCGCAGTGTGTGAAGAATCATCCGGTCCGTTCTCCACCGACGGCCCTCCAGAATCACAGGTAACGTCAGACAATCCGGACGCCATTAAAGCTTTATCAGGACCGCGATCGCAAGGAACGACTGGAGACCCTCGTGATCTAAAGAGTCAAGAGTCAACTTTATTTCTATAATAGCACTTCATATGAGAGGCTTCACTGTAATAAACATGAGAAGACCGGAATCAAATATGAGCAATTCTGTCCAATGTTGATTCAGTTCAACAACAGACAAAAAGTGTAGCCTGTGCGAAGTGTATTTTGGCACAAAGTAAATCTGTGCAAGATCTCACAAGAATTGATTCTGTGATATTTTATATAAACAGTCCAAACTGTCACCAATAATACTCATGAATATTTAGTGCTCATTAATATTCATGTTGTTTGTTTATTTGCTCCAACTCCACCCATGAAGGACATCATTCAGCTTCACATCAGCTGTCCATCCGATAAAGAGGAGGAGAAATCCTCAAAAGACGAGTACGAGAATGAGGAGAGGGAAAAGAAGGACAAAACTCCACGCAAGATGCTCTCGCGGGGTAAGATGCTCACTTCCTGCTGTCGGAAGTTATTGTTTATCCGGCTGATATGGACTCTTTGATGGCCGCTGGGCGATTAAAAAATTGTGATACCACACTATTCAATTTAACGATATTAATTACATGTAGACATATTGGCCTTTTATTGTGGCCAGCGTAAGCACACCTGTGTGAACACAATCATCTTGATATGCCACACCTGTGAGGTGGATGGATTATCTCGGCAAAGGAGAAGTGCTCACTAAAGCTGGGCATACACTGTGCGATTTCAGCAAGGTTACCTACTCACACTGTACGAGTAGATCGCATGACATGTAAAAACTAGAGCTGGGCAAGTTAACGCGGGCGATTAATTTTTTTCAGCTTAACGCATTAAAAATATTTAACGCAAATAATGCAGCGTCGGTTTTTATATCCATTTTTGCCGAGCGTTACATGATCACGCTCCTGTTCATGCAAATGCTTCCAAGCGCGACACGACACGAGAACGCGCTGTATGTCAATGTCCTGTGTGTGTGTGTGTGTGTGTGTGTGTGTGTGTGTGTGTGTGTGGCTGCGTCTCATGTCAGCTAATCGAGGGACACTCTGACACACACACACACACACACACACACACTCGACACACACACAGACTCGTGTCAGTCTCCTGCTCACATCGAGTTCTCTTTTGCTCATGAACAAACAATAACAACAACACAGAGAATTTTGAGTATTCTCATATTAGGAGTCTTTAGTTAAATAACGTCTTAAATGAACTTAAAGAGTTGTGAGGAGATGAGATGCGCGGGACATCGCGTCAGATCCGCTTCATGTTCATCAGCGGCCGCTCTTAAAGTGACAGGAGCACTGATGATGCCTGTCATTAATGTTCATCACAGAACAACGGGAACAAGTGTAGCTTTAATGATGATTAATCTATATTTCATTTATTATTTATGCAGTTGAAAGGTGTTTGATAACTATTACATTTCTGTATATGTCTAACAGGGAAGGCACAGGTAAAAATAACTATTATAATAATTCATAATAATAATTTATTATAATGTTCCTGTTACACATTCTTCCTGAACTGTTTACAACTGTGTTTACATTAATACTCACCAAGATGGGCATTGAGACATATTTGAGTGTATTTGACCATTAATAAGCTGGAAAAAGGAGCTCATTTTTGCACTTGTATGTCAGAGGCGGCTTTATCACGGTATGTGTGTGTGCGCTTCAGATGCAAGCGCGAAATCTGCGGGAATGAGTAGAATTAACGTTGTGCGCAATCCCGCGCGAAATTCAGACTGGTCACACCAATACTAACACGCTGTCATGAAGAAAAATCCAGCAGAACCCCTTCGCCATGTTCAGAGGGTTAACCGGACTGAATGAGAGGAGGCGGGTGCGTGTCAACTCGCTGTCGGACGGAGAGGAGAGCGCAGCTGGTATCGATGCTGTAGAAAATGAGTATCGTATCGTTTCAGATATTTCAGTATCGATACATATCGGAATATCAATATTTTTGACAACACTAACCCCACGTCTCCGGACTAATTCATCTTCACGGTACTTTAGACCGAGTGGAAACGCAGACAGTAGCAGGTCTGGGGGGGAAAAAGTTCCTGGAAAAAAAGTTCCTGGTACAAATTGTTCCGGGTAATTCCGGTGGAAATGGTGCTAATGATGCACATCATCAGCGTCAAAATAAAAGTCCACAGTAAATGGTGCGTTCACACCAGACGCTAATGAAGCGAATAAATCGCGTGCAGTTGGACGCTTGAACATTTTGAGTTTACTCTCTTCATTCGGGCGTGACATTCACTTCACAACAGACGTGAATTCGCGTCATGGGAGGGGCTTCTGCCAGCGGCTCGTCTCGTTGCGAAATGGCTGACATGGGCTGTTTTAAAATACGGTGAATAAGCTCAATTTGACTTAGAAAAAGTGTCCCAGTCAGCCTGAATTCACCCTCGCCTGGCGTTGTCATACTCAATTCTAGTCAGAATATGAGTCTGATGCTGCGTTCACACCAAACGCAAATAGAGCACCAGGAGCGAGTGATTTTCAATGTTAAGTCAATTGTAAGGCGCATTGACGCGCGTCTGGGTCAGTGTTAATTTCGTTGACGAATAGTTTTCGTCATAATTTTCGTCAACAACCTTTTTTCACTGACGAAAACGAGACGATAACTAAATAAAAACGAGTTGGATGACAAAAACTATGAGGAAAATCAACTGTCATTTTCGTCAACAAATAAAAACGAGACTAAAATGTTAGGGAGGGTCGATTAGGGAAGAGATCCGGTCAGAACTGATATCCTGTGTCACAGATGCGCACATTTGATTTGGACGTGCTGATCTACATGGACGGCTGGAGAACACGGCGCTGTTGCACGTTCTACAGGCTCACTCACACATCCCTAATCCAGCGCTCCAGAGCGGCTCAATCAATCAATAACACACATTTATGCCAGGCAATTGTTTATGAACTAATGCTGATGAATAATGACAATGTTTACTTTACGATGTTTATATAGTAATGTGTTTTAGACGCTTGTAATGACGCATATTTATCTCCTCATCTGAACTTGAATGCGCTCCTGCAATTGCAATAGAGGCGCAGACATTTCAAAATAAGAGTCCTGGTGTATTTCGAGCTTGTTTATCATTAAAAGTCACGCATTATATAGGCTATTCGTTTTTGGTTACACAATAAACTGTATTTAATTGAATTCCCATTTAATTCATATTCAGGAGGAAAGACCAGTATTTGACACATATTCAATAAAGTATCAGGGTTATAATAGTTCACTAAAACCATTACAAAAATCTTCATTACTTGAAATTAAATAAATGTTAACTGAAAAAAAAATAAAAAAATAAACAAACTTATTTGAAGCTTTAGCTTAACATGATATGGCCTACTGACTAAAACAGAAATACAAAGTTATAAAAACTATATAGATGTTTAAAAAAAAAAACAAAAAAAACAAAGTGAATTGAGCTCTTTCGTGTATTTTTAATGTAAAAAAAAAAATTATGTCAAAATGTCAGTTCAAGTGTCAGTCGGTTATGTGATGCTTAAATGCTTAATGTATTACAATTGAACTAAACTCATTAGATTTTAGGAGACTAAAATATGACTAAAACTAAATGGCATTTTAGTCAAAAGACTACGACTAAAACTAAATCAAAATTTGCTGTCAAAATTAACACTGGTCTGGAGGTCCTGCGGCACGATAGACACGTTTCGCGCCTCGGTAGAGCGGCCAGCCTCGGGAAGCGCCTTTGCATATTTTGCAATATGAGCATCATTACACTGCTGTGGACGTTGCTTACTTCATTAATGTGTTTACTGTGATAATGGACTGAGGATGGGAGAAGGATTCGGTTTCGGATTCGGCAGAATCTTAACCAGTGGATTCGGTATTCGGCCGAACCCCAAAAATCTGGATTCGGTGCGTCCCTAGTAAGCACATGTAGTCATTTATTATTACTCAGTATTAGTACTCAGTACTCGGACACCTTAAAATAAAGTGCCTCGAAGTCTACTTCCAACTATCAGCCCAACAAAAAGAACTTATTATAATTAAAAAATACCAAATATCGGCCAATAGTTGTGTTATCAGCACTTCCTCATGATATAATGTGCAGTGTTTGTCACGAGTAATGATGCATCAAAATATTACAGTACTATAAAACTGAGTTCTGTAATAATTCTGTTGAACTAGATGAGCTGCTTTATTGATGGTTGACGTTCACATTGATCCCTGTTCTCTTCCAGACTCCAGTCAGGAATACACTGATTCCACAGGGATTGATGTGCACGAGTTCCTGGTGAACACACTGAAAAACAACCCCAGGTACAGCAGGCCTCCGTCCGCTCTAGACACAACAGTGATATCTGACTCCCGCCGCCGGCGTCGGCTCTAGTTACACTCGGGTTTCCCTCTGTCAGGCTCAGTCTGGCTGCGTCCCAATTCACATACTGTCCATCCTAAATAGCAGGTGCCCTGATGTTGTGCTGCTTCCAGTGGAGTTGTGCTCTATCAACTCTGTTATTATAAATATGTCTGGATTTTCAGTGTATGGAAAGGTAATTTGCTAATGTTTGCGTTAGTATTATGTGATTTAAGCGGACGGTAGTTTCAATTTTATGTTTTATGACACATTACATGTGTTAATGTCTTGATTCATATTCAAAAGTATGTACTTTTATCCTTCGCCAGGAAAGCACACAGTGCAGTATTTGAATTTGAATGCAGCTTCGGCCTCCATTTGATGTTTTGTTCTTGTGCATCAGTTTATCCTCTGAATTATTTGTTTAACTCTTTTAGAGACAGAATGATGCTGCTCAAGCTGGAACAGGATATACTGGAGTTCATAAATGATGAGAAGTAAGTGATTATTATCAATGTTGAAAACAGCTGTGCTGCTTCATATTTTTGTGCAAACTGGGATACGTTTGTTTGTATCAGGATTCTTTGATGAACAGAAAGTTCAAAAGAACATGCATACATCAATACATACAGTACATCCATACATACATACATACAGTACATGCATACATACAGTACATACATACATACATACAGTACATACATACATACATACAGTACATACTGTACATGCATACATACAGTACATACAGTACATGCATACATACATACAGTACATACATACATACATACAGTACATACTGTACATGCATACATACAGTACATACATACATACATACAGTACATACATACATACATACAGTACATACTGTACATGCATACATACAGTACACACAGTACATACATACATACATACAGTACATACATACATACATACAGTACATACTGTACATGCATACATACAGTACATACAGTACATGCATACATACAGTACATGCATACATACAGTACATGCATACATACATACAGTACATACTGTACATGCATACATACAGTACATGCATACATACAGTACATGCATGCGTACATCCATACATGCGTACATACATACATACATACATACAGTACATGCATACAGACATACAAACATACAGTACATGCATGCATACTTACATACATACATACATACAGTACATGCATGCATACATACATACATACATACATACAGTACATACATGCATACAGTACATACATGCATGCATGCATACATACATACATACATACAGTACATGCATGCATACATACATACATACATACATACATACATACATACATACATACATACATACATACATACATACAGTACATGCATACATACATACATTACATGCATGTATGCATACATACATACATACATACATACATACATACATACATACATACATACATACATACATACATACATACAGTACATGCATGCATACATACAGTACATGCATGCATACATACAGTACATGCATGCATGCATGCATACATACATACAGTACATGCATGCATACATACATACATACATACAGTACATGCATGCATGCATACATACATATAGTACATGCATGCATACATACATACATGCATACATACATACAGTACATGCATGCATGCATACATACTAGTGATGCGCGGGTCGGCTTTTTTTCCAACCCGCGGGTCCTGCTTTTATGAAATTATTTGGCCCGCCCCAGCCCGCCCCGCACCAGTGTATCAATTTTAAAACCCGCCCCGCCCCGCATCCGCGACCATTAAATAGACATACTAGCCATTGTAATGTAAATGAAAACAGCCTTTATTTCTGAAAGTGCTTGGAAACATGGCCCTGTAAACTGGCAACACCAAACGATTATTATGAATATGAACCATAAATCAGGTCATATTAATAACAAGATAATGATAAAGATTTTCAACCTTTAATTTTCACCAAAGTAGCGTTTGGATCTTGAAGGCTTAACCATTTTTTATTTCAGATTTGTATAGGCAGTTTATAGCCTCCGCTACATAACCACTAAACTTTTGTTTTATTTAGCACACAGAAATGTTCATAGCGTGTTTACATTCGCTGTGCAAAAAAAGAATGACGTCCACTGTACCAGGGTTTAATCTATTTCGGCTAGACTCCAGCACCTCGTCTTCAATCTTCACTTTTATCTCTCCGTTTTTGTTGTCGTGGCTGCCGATGGTGGGAGCTGCTCGGCGCGCAGCTGTCATGACGTGCCGCGTGATGCCAAAGGCTTGGGGACATCATGCAAGTTACGTTGCTACGGCTTTCGTATTGTAACCTTATCAAAAAAACCTAATAAAATATGAAAATAGATACTCCCAAATATTTTATATAGGCTATAGGGAATTGCAGGCAACATACATAGATTTTTTTATTTTGTTTTTAATGACCCGCCCCAACCCGCCCCGCAAATAAGTGAAGATTTCTTAACCCGCCCCAACCCGACCCGCAGGTTACCCGCGGGGCCCGCGGGTTATGAGACGACCCGCGCATCACTAATACATACATACTTACAGTACATGCATGCATACATGCATACATACATACATACATACATACATACATACATACATACAGTAAATGCATGCATACATACAGTACATGCATACATACATACATACATACATACAGTACATGCATGCATGCATACATACATAGTATACATACTTACAGTACATGCATGCATACATACATACATACAGTACATGCATACATACATACATACAGTACATACATACATACATACATACATACATACATACAGTACATGCATGCATACATACATACATACATACATACATACATACATGCATGCATACATACATGCATACATGCATACATACATACATGCATACATACAGTACATTCATTCATTCATACATACATGCATACATACATACATGCATACATACAGTACATGCATACATACAGTACATGCATACATACATGCATACATACATACATGCATACATACATACATACATGCATACATACAGTACATGCATACATACATACATACATACATGCATACATACAGTACATGCATACATACATACATGCATACATACAGTACATGCATACATACAGTACATGCATACATACATACATGCATACATACAGTACATGCATACATACAGTACATGCATACATACATACATGCATACATACAGTACATGCATACATACAGTACATGCATACATACAGTACATGCATACATACATACATACATGCATACATACAGTACATGCATACATACAGTACATGCATACATACATACATACATATAGTACATGCATGCATACATACATACATACATACATACATACATACATACAGTACATGCATGCATGCATACATACATACTTACAGTACATGCATGCATACATGCATACATACATACATACATACAGTAAATGCATGCATACATACAGTACATGCATACATACATACATACATACATACAGTACATGCATGCATGCATACATACATAGTATACATACTTACAGTACATGCATGCATACATACATACATACAGTACATACATACATACATACATACATACATACATACAGTACATGCATGCATACATACATACATACATACATACATACATACATGCATGCATGCATGCATGCATACATACATGCATACATGCATACATACATACATGCATACATACAGTACATTCATTCATTCATTCATTCATACATACATGCATACATACATACATGCATACATACAGTACATGCATACATACAGTACATGCATACATACATGCATACATACATGCATACATACAGTACATGCATACATACATACATACATACATACATGCATACATACAGTACATGCATACATACATACATGCATACATACAGTACATGCATACATACATACAGTACATGCATACATACAGTACATGCATACATACATACAGTACATGCATACATACAGTACATGCATACATACATACATGCATACATACAGTACATGCATACATACAGTACATGCATACATACATACATGCATACATACAGTACATGCATACATACAGTACATGCATACATACAGTACATGCATACATACATACATACATGCATACATACAGTACATGCATACATACAGTACATGCATACATACATACATGCATACATACAGTACATGCATACATACAGTACATGCATACATACATACATGCATACATACAGTACATGCATACATACATACATACATGCATACATACAGTACATGCATACATACATACATGCATACATACAGTACATGCATACATACAGTACATGCATACATACATACATGCATACATACAGTACATGCATACATACAGTACATGCATACATGCATACATACAGTACATGCATACATGCATACATGCATACATACAGTACATGCATACATACATACATGCATACATACAGTACAAGCATACATACATACATGCATACATACATACATGCATACATACAGTACATGCATACATACATACATACATGCATACATACAGTACATGCATACATACATACATACATACATACATACATACATACATACATACATACATACATACATACATACATACATACATACATACATGCATACATACATGCATACATACAGTGCATACATACATACATACATACATACATACATACATACATACATACATACATACATGCATACATACAGTACATGCATACATACAGTACATACATACATGCATACATACATACATACATACATGCATACATACAGTACATGCATACATACAGTACAAGCATACATACATACATGCATACATACATACATGCATACATACAGTACATGCATACATACAGTACATGCATACATACAGTACATGCATACATACATACATACATACATACATACATACATGCATACATGCATACATGCATACATGCATACATACAGTACATGCATACATACAGTACATACATACATGCATACATACATACATGCATACATACAGTACATGCATACATACATACATGCATACATACAGTACATGCATACATACAGTACATGCATACATACATACATGCATACATACATACATGCATACATACATACATGCATACATACAGTACATGCATACATACATACATGCATACATACAGTACAAGCATACATACATACATGCATACATACATACATGCATACATACAGTACATGCATACATACATACATGCATACATACAGTACATGCATACATACATACATACATACATACATACATACATACATACATACATACATACATACATACATACATACATACATACATACATACATACATACATACATACATACATACATACATACATGCATACATACAGTGCATACATACATACATACATGCATACATACAGTACATGCATACATACAGTACATACATACATGCATACATACATACATGCATACATACAGTACATGCATACATACAGTACAAGCATACATACATACATGCATACATACATACATGCATACATACAGTACATGCATACATACATACATACATGCATACATACAGTACATGCATACATACATACATACATACATACATACATACATACATACATACATACATACATACATACATACATACATACATGCATACATACAGTACATGCATACATACAGTACATACATACATGCATACATACAGTACATGCATACATACAGTACAAGCATACATACATACATGCATACATACAGTACATGCATACATACATACATGCATACATACATACATGCATACATACAGTACATGCATACATACATACATGCATACATACAGTACAAGCATACATACAGTACAAGCATACATACATACATGCATACATACATACATGCATACATACAGTACATGCATACATACATACATACATACATGCATACATACAGTACATGCATACATACATACATACATACATACATACATACATACATACATACATGCATACATGCATACATACAGTGCATACATACATACATACATGCATACATACAGTACATGCATACATACAGTACATACATACATGCATACATACATACATGCATACATACAGTACATGCATACATACAGTACAAGCATACATACATACATGCATACATACAGTACATGCATACATACAGTACATGCATACATACAGTACATACATAAATACATACATACATACATACATACATGCATACATACAGTACATGCATACATACAGTACATACATACATGCATACATACATACATGCATACATACAGTACATGCATACATACAGTACATGCATACATACATACATGCATACATACATACATGCATACATACAGTGCATACAGTGCATACATACATACATACATACATACATACATACATACATACATGCATACATACAGTACATGCATACATACAGTACATACATACATACGTGCATACATACAGTACATGCATACATACAGTACATGCATACATACAGTACAAGCATACATACATACATGCATACATACATACATGCATACATACAGTACATGCATACATACAGTACATGCATACATACAGTACATGCATACATACATACATACATACATACATACATACATACATACATGCATACATACATACATACATGCATGCATGCATGCATACATACAGTACATGCATACATGCATACATACATACATGCATACATACAGTACATGCATACATACATACATGCATACATACATGCATGCATACATACATGCATACATACATACAGTACATGCATACATACAGTACATACATACATACATTCATGTTCATGTTTTTCTCCTTCCATAGTGTAAGTATGTTGGTGTTTTTGGTGTAGTTATTTGCTGCCCTCTTCTGGTGGTTTGAGAGCATTGCAGTATTGTGGTTGTTTTACTCTAAACATGACTGATTTCCGTTGATCACAGACTGCTGTTGGTGTTGGTGCTGTGGTAAATGCAGGGTTTATTCTTTGTACCAATGTTCCAATGGATGTTTTTGTATCTCTGTTTTCAGTAATCAGTATAAGAAGTTCCCTCAAATGACCTCATATCATCGCATGCTGCTGCATCGAGTCGCTGCCTATTTTGGCATGGATCACAACGTGGATCAAACGGGCAAAGCGGTCATCATCAACAAGACCAGCAACACACGCATGTAAGAGGACGGTGGATTGGCTCGGATCCGACGGGAATGCTCGATAACGCATCATCTGACACGTCTCTCTCTGTGTTTCAGCCCTGAGCAGAGGTTCTCTGAGCACATTAAAGATGAGCGCAACATAGACTTCCAGAAGAAGTTCATCCTGAAGCGAGATGACGCTAGCATGGATAAGGATGATAATCAGGTTTGTGTTCTGCACCGTCTGACTCTATCATCATGTTTTTGTTGTGCTTCTGATTCCTCGTGGTCTCCCGTCCAGATCCGGGTTCCGCTGCAGGACGGCCGTCGCAGTAAGTCCATAGAGGAGCGAGAGGAAGAGTACCAGCGGGTCAGAGATCGCATTTTTGCACGAGAAGTAAGCGCTAACTCGAGGGTTTTAGGAACATGGGCTGAACTGAACCCTCTGGTGCTCCTCACTTATGGGGCCTTATGGGGTTTTATGGTAATAAGTAATATTTATGCAATAATTATGATCCATTTGTTCCCACAATTTTTACAATATATTTAATCAATGCATTTTTTTCCAAATAACCCCTTCATTGTTGTGGGATAATTTTGTTTATGACCATTTAACCTTTTTGAATCATGTTTTTTATATATAATGTGTGTTTACATAGCAAGTGTCATACCATAAATGTTCCGGTCTAAAGTGACCAAAGAGCACCAGAGGAACAGTTCACCCAGAAACACAGAACGCTGATCAAATCATGTTTTTTTGTACAGGGTTTCCGAGGGTCTTAAATTTGACCTTCCACAATGTAAGGCCTTAAAGGTGCAGCGTGTAAGTTTTAGCGGCATCTACTAGTGAGGTTGTGAACCGCACAAGCCCACCCCTCGCTTTCAAAGGCCCTGTCCCAAATGGCACCCTAATGTGGCGTTCACACCGGACGTGAATAAATCGTGCTATTCGCGCAAAGTTGGACGCTTGAACATTTTGAGTTTACTCGCTTCATTCGCGCGTGACATTCACTTCACAACAGACGTGAATTCGCATCATGGGCGGGGCTTCTGCCAGCGGCTCGTCTCGCCGAGAAATGGCTGACATGGGCTGTGTTTACACGTCTTTTTTGTTAAAATCTACTGTTATGCCGTGTTCAGACTGCACGATTTTAGCCCCGATTTTGGCTCGGCGACAGGTGAAATCGCCGACAAATGCCTGAAATCATAGGCAAATCGGTGCTCGTGCTCGCGAGTGACAATCACGCAGTGTGAATGATCAAAGACGCGATCAGAGAGACTCGCCGATGAGTCGCCGATGTGAGATATTTGGCATGCTAAATATCTGGACCTGTCGGCGATTCAAACTCCTGCTGTGTGAAATGTGTTCTGACTGAAAAATACATCGGCGATGACCAACAGCCAATGAGAGAGCAAGATACAGGACAGCGGGAGGTTCGGGGAGGAGTTATAGACCAGATTAGTATTTTAATAGATATATGTACAGTTATATTAAACAGAAACAAAGTACACACATTTGCTTGATCAGACGCAACAGTAGCACATTGCAATATTATTTATTTACCTCAAACTGTCTCCACAACCATTTCCTCCGCCATAGCCTAATCGTTTTTATTTTTCTCCCTTTTGCTGCAAATCAGAGCACAGACCGCAAGTTTCTGCACTGCAGTCTATATTTTAATAACAATTCCAGTCTCGCGCGAGAACTCCAGTCTGTGACAAAATGTAGTTTTAAGACTTTTTCAGATGATAATGTAGTTGTTTAAAGCTCAAATCTGTGGTTTCTAAAGAGAGCTCCTCTCTGAACATGTGATCTGGTGTGTGTGTGGAGTTGAACATGTGATCTGGTGTGTGTGGAGCTGAACATGTGATCTGGTGTGTGTGGAGTTGAACATGTGGAGTCTGGTGTGTGTGGTGTTGAACATGTGATCTGGTGTGTGTGTGGAGTTGAACATGTGATCTGGTGTGTGTGGAGTTGAACATGTGATCTGGTGTGTGTGGAGTTGAACATGTGATCTGGTGTGTGTGGAGCTGAACATGTGATCTGGTGTGTGTGGAGTTGAACATGTGATCTGGTGTGTGTGGAGCTGAACATGTGATCTGGTGTGTGTGGAGTTGAACATGTGATCTGGTGTGTGTGGAGTTGAACATGTGATCTGGTGTGTGTGGGGTTGAACATGTGATCTGGTGTGTGTGGAGATGAACATGTGATCTGGTGTGTGTGGAGTTGAACATGTGATCTGGTGTGTGTGGGGTTGAACATGTGATCTGGTGTGTGTGGAGATGAACATGTGATCTGGTGTGTGTGGAGTTGAACATGTGATCTGGTGTGTGTGGAGTTGAACATGTGATCTGGTGTGTGTGGAGTTGAACATGTGATCTGGTGTGTGTGGAGTTGAACATGTGATCTGGTGTGTGTGGAGCTGAACATGTGATCTGGTGTGTGTGGAGCTGAACATGTGATCTGGTGTGTGTGGAGTTGAACATGTGATCTGGTGTGTGTGGAGCTGAACATGTGATCTGGTGTGTGTGGAGTTGAACATGTGATCTGGTGTGTGTGGAGTTGAACATGTGATCTGGTGTGTGTGGAGCTGAACATGTGATCTGGTGTGTGTGGAGTTGAACATGTGATCTGGTGTGTGTGGAGTTGAACATGTGATCTGGTGTGTGTGGAGTTGAACATGTGATCTGGTGTGTGTGGAGTTGAACATGTGATCTGGTGTGTGTGGGGTTGAACATGTGATCTGGTGTGTGTGGAGTTGAACATGTGATCTGGTGTGTGTGGGGTTGAACATGTGATCTGGTGTGTCTGGGGTTGAACATGTGATCTGGTGTGTGTGGAGCTGAACACGTGATCTGGTGTGTGTGGAGTTGAACATGTGATCTGGTGTGTGTGGAGTTGAACACGTGATCTGGTGTGTGTGGAGTTGAACATGTGATCTGGTGTGTGTGGGGTTGAACATGTGATCTGGTGTGTGTGGGGTTGAACATGTGATCTGGTGTGTCTGGGGTTGAACATGTGATCTGGTGTGTGTGGAGCTGAACACGTGATCTGGTGTGTGTGGAGTTGAACACGTGATCTGGTGTGTGTGGAGTTGAACACGTGATCTGGTGTGTGTGGAGTTGAACACGTGATCTGGTGTGTGTGGAGTTGAACATGTGATCTGGTGTGTGTGGAGTTGAACATGTGATCTGGTGCGTGTGGAGTTGAACATGTGATCTGGTGCGTGTGGAGTTGAACATGTGATCTGGTGTGTGTGGAGTTGAACATGTGATCTGGTGTGTGTGGAGTTGAACACGTGATCTGGTGTGTGTGGAGCTGAACATGTGATCTGGTGTGTGTGGAGTTGAACATGTGATCTGGTGTGTGTGGAGTTGAACACGTGATCTGGTGTGTGTGGAGTTGAACATGTGATCTGGTGTGTGTGGAGTTGAACATGTGATCTGGTGTGTGTGGAGTTGAACATGTGATCTGGTGATCTTAGGCTGAGGGCAAAGAAGTTTCATCACTCGTTTATTTTTAGGCTATAACTTTACGTTAGCGTTGTAGCCGACTAGCACTGACTTTGAATGTTTGACTGAATTGTTTGCTTTATTTCATGTGTAGCTTCTTATACCTTTTACTTATACTTTTGTATTATTGATCATAAACTTGCATTTAACAAAAAGAGACTGGGTTGTGTTTCATGTCACTTAATGTTATCACAGTGATAATCATATTGTCTGAACCACAGTGTAAACACAGCCCATGTCAGCCATTTCTCAACGAGATGAGCCGCTGGCAGAAGCCCCGCCCATGACGCAAACTCACGTCTGTTGTGAAGTGATGTCATGCGCGAATGAAGCGAGTAAACTCAAAATGACAAGCGTCCAACTACACGAATAGTGCATGTATGAACACACCATAAGGGACCCGCGGTGTGTGTAGATAGAAATGGCTCATTCTAAGGCAGGGGTCTCAAACTCATGTCACCTGGGGGCCGCTGGAGGCGGACTCTGGGTCAGGCTGGGCCGCATCAAGTATTCCACATAAAAAGTAGCACAACTGATCCAATCTTTATTATTAACAGTTCTTCAACATGAATGTTTCTTCTGAACATGAACTGTTCCTCTGAATTTGAACTAAATAGAGCCTATAGAAATTAAATCATGTAATATGAAATATTTTATTTTAAATAATAGACTAATTCACAGCAAGGCCGTAACAGGTCACACAGAACAGTGAGCGAAACTCTAGGTCTAATTCTAGTCTTTTTGGGACTATTTGTAAACAATATTTGCATTCATTTGCGTCAAATATATTATTAGTCCCGATATTCTTTGCATGAGTGAGTGAATAAACACATAGATCCGCGAAACACTATTGAATTCTCCTGTGGTCTGGGGGTAGAATTTTTGTCAACCGTGTCAAAGGTTCGGGTTCTGATCCGCTCTCGTGTAGTTTTTCTTCATTAAAATCAAAGATGC
>CM042250.1:53992472-54007472 GCA_023566225.1 Romanogobio albipinnatus
ATATTATATTATATTATATTATATTATATTATACACCGATGAGGTGAAGTGAGTAACACTGATGATCTGCTGTTAGTGGGTGGGATATATTAGGCAGCAAGTGAACATCTTGTCCTCAGAGTTGATGTGTTAGAAGCAGGAGAAATGGGCAAGCGTGAGGATTTGAGCGAGTTTGACAAGGGCCAGATTGTGACGGCTAGACGACTGGGTCAGAGCATCTCCAGAACTGCAGCTCTTGTGGGGTGTTCCCGGTCTGCAGTGGTCAGTCTCTATCAAAAGTGAAGGACCAGTGGAGAACCGGCCACAGGGTCATGGGCGGCCGAGGCTCATTGATGCCCGTGGGGAGCGAAGGCTGGCCCGTGTGGTCCGATCAAACAGACGAGCTACTGGAGCTCAAACTGCTCCAGAAGTTAATGCTGGTTCTGATAGAAAGGGCTCAGAATACACAGAGCATCTCAGTTTGAGGAGTATGGGGCGGCACAGCCGCTGACCAGTCAGGGTGCCCATGCTGACCCCTGTCCACCGCCCAAAGCACCAACAGTGGCACGAGCATCAGAACTGGACCACGGAGCAATGGAAGAAGGTGGCCTGCTCTGATGATCACGTGTTCTTCTACATCACGTGGATGGCCGGGTGTGTGTGCGGGGCTTACCTGGGGAACACATGGCACCAGGTGCACTATGGGAAGAAGGCGTGGCGGCGGAGGCAGTGATGCTTTGGGCAATGTTCTGCTGGGAAACCTTGGGTCCTCCATCATGTGGATGTGACTTTGACACGTCCCACCTACCTAAGCATTGCTGAGCCCATGTCCAGCCTCTCATGGGGACGGTATTCCCTGTGGCTGTGGCTCTTTCAGCAGATAATGCGCCGCCACAAAGCACAAATGCTTCAGGAACGCTTTGAGGAGCACAACAACGAGTTTGAGATTCCCCAGATCTCAATCCAATCGAGCATCTGTGGGATGTGCTGAACAAACAAGTCCGATCCATGGAGGCCCCGCCTCACAACTTACAGGACTTAAAGGATCTGCTGCTAACATCTTGCTGCCAGATACCACAGCACACCTTCAGGGGTCTAGAGGAGTCCATCAGAGATGGGTCAGGGGGACAAGCACAATATTAGTTATGTCTGATCGGTGTGTGTGTTGATGTACAGGTGTAATATATGCCTATTCCAAGAACATGTTCTGGAAGATAAATGTCAGCTCCAGTCCCAGTTCACCTCGTGTTTTACTAATGCTCATGTGCATTTTAAGCCCTTTTCCTCATGAAGTCTTTGAGTTTAGTCTGTCACGTCATGTCACGTGACATCTGTGAAGAAGTTTCTGCTTGGTTTTGGTTCTGGACGTTTTGGAAAGTTGCACATGAAGCGATGAAAGTCACACACAGACGATTTTTAGTGTCTTTTAGCTGATAAATACACAGAACGATTGATTATTGGTTTTCTCGACAGCTGGGCAGCGCAGATCTGAGTGTGTATGCATCAGTTTAACACAGTGATGGATCTGTGTGTGTGTGTTCATGTCTATCATAGGGCTGCACTTGAGAAGGTTCATGCATTGAATCTATAAACCTGCATCAGTGCATGAGTATCACTGCAGGTCTGTGTTGTTGCATTGAATGGGATTTGTCCGTACGGTGCAGCCCTGGTCTGATGATTGACAGGTCTGATGATTGACAGCTCTGATATGCGTGTAGCCGTTGAGTGTGTTTGTCTTTGTTTGTGTTGGTATGTGTGCACCTTTATCCTGTTCGTGTCTGGTATCTTGCACCTGAGTGTGTGTAGAGCTCCTGTGATGATCGCATGTTTGTGTGTGTGTCTCTCTGGACGGGGCGTTTGTGTTTCTGTCTGTTTTCATAGAGCTCTGTTTGTCTTATTCTCGTCCCGTCCGCAGGGGCAACAGGGAGAGCTCCAGCCGGGCGTCCAGCAGTCGGCAGAGCAGCACCGACAGTGACATGAAGAGCCTGGAGCCGCGCCCGTGGAGCAGCACAGACTCGGACAGCTCCAACCGCACGCTGAGACCTCCGGTCACCAAAGCCAGCAGCTTCAGCGGCATCTCCATCCTGACGCGCGGAGACAGTCTGGGCAGCAAGGGTTCGCAGGGCAGCGCCAGGGGCTCCCGCACAGGTGACGCGCACACACACACACACACACACACACACACACACACACACACCGAAAGCGGTGCTCCATGTCACTAGTCACTAGCATTAATCAATAACAGCGGCCGGTTTAATTCCTGCTGAATGTGCTGGAGAAGCATCTCGTGATCTTAATACACCTGTGAACAACAACACATACAGGTGCTAAACATATCAAATACTTTACTCTTTGGAGAAAATAAATAAATATTATCATTTTATGTTAATATATATATACAGTGAGGAAAATAAGTATTTGAACACCCTGCTATTTTGCAAGTTCTCCCACTTAGTAATCATGGAGGGGTCTGAAATTGTCATCGTAGGTGCATGTCCACTGTGAGAGACATAATCTAAAAAAAAAAAAAACAGAAATCACAATGTATGATTTTTTAACTATTTATTTGTATGATACAGCTGCAAATAAGTATTTGAACACCTGTCTATCAGCTAGAATTCTGACCCTCAAAGACCTGTTAGTCTGCCTTTAAAATGTCCACCTCCACTCCATTTATTATCCTAAATTAGATGCCCCTGTTTGAGGTCATTAGCTGCATAAAGACACCTGTCCACCCCATACAATCAGTAAGAATCCAACTACTAACATGGCCAAGACCAAAGAGCTGTCCAAAGACACTAGAGACAAAATTGTACACCTCCACAAGAGTGGAAAGGGCTCCGGGGAAATTGCCAAGCAGCTTGGTGAAAAAATCATGCATCATGCTTTGGGGGTGTTTTTCTGCACATGGGACAGGGCGACTGCACTGTATTAAGGAGAGGATGACCGGGGCCATGTATTGCCAGATTTTGGGGAACAACCTCCTTCCCTCAGTTAGAGCATTGAAGATGGGTCGAGGCTGGGTCTTCCAACATGACAATGACCCGAAGCACACAGCCAGGAGAACCAAGGAGTGGCTCTGTAAGAAGCATATCAAGGTTCTGGCGTGGCCTAGCCAGTCTCCAGACCTAAACCCAATAGAGAATCTTTGGAGGAGCTCAAACTCCGTGTTTCTCAGCGACAGGCCAGAAACCTGACTGATCTAGAGAAGATCTGTGTGGAGGAGTGGGCCAAAATCCCTCCTGCAGTGCAAACCTGCTGAAAAACTACAGGAAACCTTTGACCTCTGTAACTGCAAACAAAGGCTACTGTACCAAATATTAACATTGATTTTCTCAGGTGTTCAAATACTTATTTGCATATATACATACATATACTTAGTAATTTTATTTATTTAATGCATACTTGGGAGGGAAAAAAATATTTTATTTATTTATTTAATAATATATATTATTTATAATAAATAATTCCATACATTTTTCTCCCAGAACAGGAAGAAACATACTTGAAAGAAAATAAATAAATTTATATTATTTATTTTATATAAATACTAATTTAATTTATTTATTTAATGTTTCTCCCTTAACGAGAATAAACATACTTGGGAGAAAAAATACTTATTTAAAAAAAATATTTATAATAAATAATTCCATGTATGTTTCTCCTGAAACAGGAAAAATTGTTTATTTATATATTTACTTATTAAATTTTTTCCCCCAAAACATACTTAAGGAGAAAGATGTCATGATAAGTATGATTTATGATTGTTTATAATATTTATTTGCATATTTTTATTTATTAATTTATTTTAATAATTTATTTCTCAAATAAGCATTCAAATAAATTTTACATTAAATGTAAAATATTATTGTTTTATTTTCATAGGAATATGTAATCTTAGCTGTGGTGCAAACACATTTTTAATATGTTGCTATATCGTGTTTTATGCTCTGTCCAGGTGAGGCACATCCCAGTATATGCCTTTGGTTTCAGTGGCGATATTCAGCTTTAAAGCATTTGAACGATCGTGTCTCACTGTCAGACACATCAACGCTCCTCTGTCCTCTTCCCAGGTCTTCCCACATTGGTTCCGGATCTCTGCGCACCAGCACAGCCGCCCCAGCAGGGCCGCGCTCTCCTGCCGTGTCCCCCGAACTGCCCCTCCGCCGGCCCTCAGAGCGTGAGCCAGCCGGCCCCTCCGCCACTGCTGCCCACGCCGTCCCACACACACACCATCAGCGCACACAATCACATGATGCCTCAGGTGAGTAAAGCATGTATTAGAAAGTGCTACTTAATGTCTGACAATATATTATTACAATAATGAATAGCATTAGAAGAGCTCCAGTGGAGTGTTGCATGTGTCTCAGTGATGCCGGCTGTTTCTTTGTGTTGTTCTAAAACGCTTCTTCTGCTCATAGGGTCAGGGTTTGTAACTAATGGCAGGTGTGTGTCCTGTTCCTCTAACTCCTCGTCTCTTCCTCTGTTCTCTGTGTCTCTGCAGCCGGTGGCGTCTGCGCAGGCTGTGTCTTACTCAAACCCTTCGTGCCCTCAGGTCATCCTGCCTGTTTCTCCTTCCCAGCAGTACAACATGGTACTACAACACTGCTCCTCTCGCTCCCGCATCTCTCCCTTCATTCCCTCTCGTCTGTCCTCTCTGGATCTTCTGATAGGATGTTGGAGCTTGTAGGGGAATTGTTTGTGGGGTTTTTGCACTGATGCACTGAGGGGAAACTCTCTCACATTATATTCATACGATAACTATTAGTAAAGAGATTAGAAAATGTAAATATTTCACATATATAGTAATAATATATAACATATTTCAAATATATAGTAATAATAATATAACATATTTCAAATATATAGTAATAATATATAACATATTTCACATATATAGTAATAATATATAACATATTTCAAATATATAGTAATAATATATAACATATTTCAATATATAGTAATAATATATACATATTTCACATATATAGTAATAATATATAACATATTTCAAATATATAGTAATAATATATAACATATTTCAAATATATAGTAATAATATATAACATATTTCACATATATAGTAATAATATATAACATATTTCAAATATATAGTAATAATATATAACATATTTCAAATATATAGTAATAATATATAACATATTTCACATATATAGTAATAATATATAACATATTTCAAATATATAGTAATAATATATAACATATTTCAAATATATAGTAATAATATATAACATATTTCAAATATATAGTAATAATATATAACATATTTAAATATATAGTAATAATATATCAAATATCTTAAATATATAGTAATAATATATACAATATTTAAATATATAGTAATAATATATACAATATTTAAATATATAGTAATAATATATAAAATATATAGTAAAAATATTTACCATATTTTAAATGTATAGTAATTATATATATACAATATAGGCATCATCAGTGCTGCTGTCACTTTAAGAGCGGCCGCTGACGAACATGAAGCGGATCTGACGCGCTGTCCCGCGCATCTCATCTCCTCACAACTCTAAGTTCATTTAAGACGTTATTTAACTAAAGACTCCTAATATGAGAATACTCAAAATTCTCTGTGTTGTTGTTATTGTTTGTTCATGAGCAAAAGAGAACTCGATGTGAGCAGGAGACTGACACGAGTCTGTGTGTGTGTGTGTGTGTGTGTGTGTGTGTGAGTGTGTGAGTGTGTGAGTGAGTGTGTGAGTGTGTGAGTGAGTGAGTGAGTGAGTGAGTGAGTGAGTGAGTGAGTGAGTGAGTGAGTGAGTGAGTGAGTGAGTGAGTGAGTGAGTGAGTGAGTGAGTGAGTGAGTGAGTGAGTGAGTGAGTGTGTGTGTGAGTGTCCCTCGATTAGCTGACATGAGACGCAGCCACACACACACACACACACACACACACACACACACAGGACATTGACATACGGCGCGTTCTCTTGTGTCTTGTCGCGCTTGGAAGCATTTGCATGAACAGGAGCGTGATCATGTAACGCTCGGCAAAAATGGATATAAAAACGGACGCTGTGTTATTTGCGTTAAATATTTTTAATGCGTTAAGCTGAAAAAATGAATCGCCCGCGTTAACGCGTTAACTTGCCCAGCCCTAAATTGAATTCATTCAAGGACAGACACTTTTTTTCTTCTTCAGTAAACCACTGTTAAATATAAAAATAAATAAAAAGCAATTTTGTAGAACTGCTGTACCGAACTCGTACCGAACCGTGATTTCAAAACCTGATCTGAACCGTCAGTTTTGTGTCCCGCTGCACCCCGACTGTCTTTTATTTTTTGTGTCATGCGTCACAACACTTCCTTGAGTTCCAGGCGTTTCCGTGTGGTAAATGAAATCATTTTTAAAATATGAAATGTGTCATTTGCATATTAAACCCCCAATATTAAAAATTTAATATTTAAATATTATATATATATATATATATTTTTTTTTTTTACATTAACCGAGATGCTGCTCATGAAGAGCCTTTCAGATCATTCACATATGATGTTTAATAACATTAGGATGCTGCCGACATAGACAGGGAAGTAGCTCACTAGGGTTTGAAACAGAGCCTGTGTTGATCTCTCTCTCTCTCTCTCTCTCTCTCTCTCTCTCTCTCTCTCTCTCTCTCTCTCTCTCTCTCTCTCTCTCTCTCTCTCTCTCTCTCTCTCTCTCTCTCTCTCTCTCTCTCTCTCTCTCTCTCTCTCTCTTCAGGGTGATGAGTTGACTGCTGGTTTCAGGCAGATGTCTCTAAGCCGTCAGAGCTCCAGCGAGGCACCAGAGCCGCCCAGCCTATACCAACCTCCACCTGCTGTATTATCCCAGCATCCCCCACCGCAGCCCAGCTACATCATGCCCCCGCCGCCCTCTGGATACCAGCCCGCCGCTCCACACACACACCCGCCTCCACCACCGCCGCCTCCGTCACAGCCCATCCTGCAGACCGCGCCGCCCGCTCAGGGCTACATGCAGCCGCCGCCTCAGCAGGTACAACACACACAACCAGTCACGACACATTAACACATTTAATCTGAAGGGATGCATTACATTCATCAAACTGACAGTAAAGACACTTCAACACTGATAATAATCATAACTGTGTGTTGAGCATCAGATCCTCATATGAGAGTGATCAGTGAAGGGTCATGTGACACTGAAGACTGGAGTAATGATGATGATCACAGGAATAAATGACACTTTACTGTATATTCACATAGAGAACAGCTGATCTACACTGGAGGAATATTACACTGATTACTGGAGTTATGATCAGATTCATGCAGCCTTGCTATAAAACAGCTATTTTAAATTATAATATTTCAAAATTTTTACTGTATTTATGATCAAATAAATGCAGTCTTGGTATAAAACAGCTAATTTAAATTATAATATTTCAAAATTTTTACTGTATTTATGATCAAATAAATGCAGCCTTGATATAAAACAACTATTTTAAATTATAATAATTTCACAATTTTTACTGTATTTATGATCAAATAAACGCAGCCTTGGTATAAAACAGCTATTTTAAATTATAATAATAATCCACAATTTTTACTGTATTTATGATCAAATAAACACAGTCTTGGTATAAAACAGCTATTTTAAATTATAATATTTCACAATTTTTACTGTATTTATGATCAAATAAACACAGTCTTGGTATAAAACAGCTATTTTAAATTATAATATTCCACAATTTTTACTGTATTTATGATCAAATAAATGCAGTCTTGGTATAAAACAGCTATTTTAAATTATAATAATATTCCACAATTTTTACTGTATTTATGATCAAATAAACACAGTCTTGGTATAAAACAGCTATTTTAAATTATAATAATATTCCACAATTTTTACTGTATTTATGATCAAATAAACACAGTCTTGGTATAAAACAGCTATTTTAAATTATAATATTTCACAATTTTTACTGTATTTATGATCAAATAAATGCAGTCTTGGTATAAAACAGCTATTTTAAATTATAATATTTCACAATTTTTACTGTATTTATGATCAAATAAATGCAGCCTTGATATAAAACAACTATTTTAAATTATAATAATTTCACAATTTTTACTGTATTTATGATCAAATAGACGCAGTCTTGGTATAAAACAGCTATTTTAAATTATAATAATATTCCACAATTTTTACTGTATTTATGATCAAATAAATGCAGCCTTGATATAAAACAACTATTTTAAATTATAATAATATTTCACAATTTTTACTGTATTTATGATCAAATAAACGCAGTCTTGGTATAAAACAGCTATTTTAAATTATAATAATATTCCACAATTTTTACTGTATTTATGATCAAATAAATGCAGTCTTGGTATAAAACAGCTAATTTAAATTATAATATTTCAAAATTTTTACTGTATTTATGATCAAATAAATGCAGCCTTGATATAAAACAACTATTTTAAATTATAATAATTTCACAATTTTTACTGTATTTATGATCAAATAGACGCAGTCTTGGTATAAAACAGCTATTTTAAATTATAATAATAATCCACAATTTTTACTGTATTTATGATCAAATAAACACAGTCTTGGTATAAAACAGCTATTTTAAATTATAATATTTCACAATTTTTACTGTATTTATGATCAAATAAACACAGTCTTGGTATAAAACAGCTATTTTAAATTATAATATTCCACAATTTTTACTGTATTTATGATCAAATAAATGCAGTCTTGGTATAAAACAGCTATTTTAAATTATAATAATATTCCACAATTTTTACTGTATTTATGATCAAATAAACACAGTCTTGGTATAAAACAGCTATTTTAAATTATAATAATATTCCACAATTTTTACTGTATTTATGATCAAATAAACACAGCCTTGGTATAAAACAGCTATTTTAAATTATAATATTTCACAATTTTTACTGTATTTATGATCAAATAAATGCAGTCTTGGTATAAAACAGCTATTTTAAATGATAATATTTCACAATTTTTACTGTATTTATGATCAAATAAATGCAGCCTTGATATAAAACAACTATTTTAAATTATAATAATTTCACAATTTTTACTGTATTTATGATCAAATAGACGCAGTCTTGGTATAAAACAGCTATTTTAAATTATAATAATATTCCACAATTTTTACTGTATTTATGATCAAATAAATGCAGCCTTGATATAAAACAACTATTTTAAATTATAATAATATTTCACAATTTTTACTGTATTTATGATCAAATAAACGCAGTCTTGGTATAAAACAGCTATTTTAAATTATAATAATATTCCACAATTTTTACTGTATTTATGATCAAATAAATGCAGCCTTGATATAAAACAACTATTTTAAATTATAATAATTTCACAATTTTTACTGTATTTATGATCAAATAGACGCAGTCTTGGTATAAAACAGCTATTTTAAATTATAATAATATTCCACAATTTTTACTGTATTTATGATCAAATAAATGCAGTCTTGGTATAAAACAACTATTTTAAATTATAATAATATTTCACAATTTTTACTGTATTTATGATCAAATAAACGCAGTCTTGGTATAAAACAGCTATTTTAAATTATAATAATAATCCACAATTTTTACTGTATTTATGATCAAATAGACGCAGTCTTGGTATAAAACAGCTATTTTAAATTATAATAATAATCCACAATTTTTACTGTATTTATGATCAAATAGACGCAGACTTGGTATAAAACAGCTATTTTAAATCATAATAATAATCCACAATTTTTACTGTATTTATGATCAAATAGACGCACGCAGTCTTGGTATAAAACAGCTATTTTAAATTATAATAATATTCCACAATTTTTACTGTATTTATGATCAAATAAATGCAGTCTTGGTATAAAACAGCTATTTTAAATTATAATAATATTCCACAATTTTTACTGTATTTATGATCAAATAAACACAGTCTTGGTATAAAACAGCTATTTTAAATTATAATATTTCACAATTTTTACTGTATTTATGATCAAATAAACGCAGCCGTGGTATAAAACAGCTATTTTAAATTATAATATTTCATAATTTTTACTGTATTTATGATCAAATAAACGCAGTCTTGGTATAAAACAGCTATTTTAAATTATAATAATATTCCACAATTTTTACTGTATTTATGATCAAATAAATGCAGTCTTGGTATAAAACAGCTATTTTAAATTATAATAATATTCCACAATTTTTACTGTATTTATGATCAAATAAACACAGTCTTGGTATAAAACAGCTATTTTAAATTATAATATTTCACAATTTTTACTGTATTTATGATCAAATAAACGCAGCCGTGGTATAAAACAACTATTTTAAATTATAATATTTCACAATTTTTACTGTATTTATGATCAAATAAACACAGCCTTGGTATAAAACAGCTATTTTAAATTATAATATTTCACAATTTTTACTGTATTTATGATCAAATAAATGCAGCCTTGGTATAAAACAGCTATTTTAAATTATAATATTTCAAACTTTTTACTGTATTTATGATCAAATATATGCAGCCTTGGTATAAAACAGCTATTTTAAATTATAATAATATTTCACAATTTTTACTGTATTTATGATCAAATAAATGCAGCCTTGGTATAAAACAGCTATTTTAAATTATAATATTTCACAATTTTTACTGTATTTATGATCAAATAAATGCAGCCTTGGTATAAAACAGCTATTTTAAATTATAATAATATTTCACAATTTTTACTGTATTTATGATCAAATAAACGCAGCCTTGGTATAAAACAGCTATTTTAAATTATAATAATATTTCACAATTTTTACTGTATTTATGATCAAATAAACGCAGCCTTGGTATAAAACAGCTATTTTAAATTATAATAATATTTCACAATTTTTACTGTATTTATGATCAAATATATGCAGCCTTGGTATAAAACAGCTATTTTAAATTATAATATTTCACAATTTTTACTGTATTTATGATCAAATAAATGCAGCCTTGGTATAAAACAGCTATTTTAAATTATAATATTTCAAACTTTTTACTGTATTTATGATCAAATATATGCAGCCTTGGTATAAAACAGCTATTTTAAATTATAATATTTCAAACTTTTTACTGTATTTATGATCAAATAAATGCAGCCTTGGTATAAAACAGCTATTTTAAATTATAATATTTCACAATTTTTACTGTATTTATGATCAAATAAATGCAGCCTTGGTATAAAACAGTTATTTTAAATTATAATAATATTTCACAATTTTTACTGTATTTATGATCAAATATATGCAGCCTTGGTATAAAACAGTTATTTTAAATTATAATAATATTTCACAATTTTTACTGTATTTATGATCAAATAAATGCAGCCTTGGTATAAACAGCTATTTTAAATTATAATATTTCACAATTTTTACTGTATTTATGATCAAATAAATGCAGTCTTGGTATAAAACAGCTATTTTAAATTATAATATTTCACAATTTTTACTGTATTTATGATCAAATAAACGCAGCCTTGGTATAAAACAGCTATTTTAAATTATAATATTTCACAATTTTTACTGTATTTATGATCAAATAAACGCAGTCTTGGTATAAAACAGCTATTTTAAATCTCACCAACCCCAATCTTTTGAACAGTAGTGTATTTCACCAGCTTTAATGCGCATGCTTTCATCTCAGTCCTGTAGCTTCATCTCCTGCCGCTCTGAATCATGTTCGTGTTGCTTTATTATCATCATCTCTCCAGTCAGGAAACTCTTAGGATTTAAAAACAAATCACCGGCTGTGAAATGTGTGCGATCCCGAGGTGAAAACGGTAGCTGTAATTTCCTGTGTAAAACATTAGCAGACTCTCAGAAGAGGAAACAGGCAGTCGGCAAAACTTTACTGAGGCAACTTCAGTGTGAGAGCGATGCTAGGTGTGATTCTTTGTGGAGGCGTGTTATCACACACACACACACACCTGCTGTGCGTTTCCCTCTCGTGCCTGCAGGGTCTGGTTTTATACCGTACGGTTGATAATGTGCAGCGGGAGAATCATTTATCATTTATTTAATAATGTGGAAGTACAGAGCAGGATGCGTCTCAAGCAGGTAAAGGCGAGGGCGATGCTGTTGGGGTTGTTTAGTTCTTTATGGCTAACCAGGGATGTAAAAACTTTCCTGGTTTATATAGATTTCATCTCTGACTGTTCATGCTCTGTGTAGCAGCTAGTGAGCTAAATCTGACTAAACACCTCATGTGGACGAAACACAAACAGTAGATGTGATTATGTGCTGTCTCAAATCACCATCATCAAGCAAAGGCTGCGGTTCAATTAAATTGTTGATGTGATTGATGTGAAATGTATGTAATTAAATGTAATGTTTTCAGAGCAGTTCGGGTCACAGTCCATCTCTGCAATCGCTGAGAGTTCATCAAGCGTTAACTTTATTAGGGGCCGAGCACTGAAGGTGCGGAGGCAAATATTGAAACCGTTCCCGTATTCAATGAAACTTCCCCATTTACAAAAATAGCCATGACCGCATGATTATTAAATATAGACCAGCAAAATTACTACATTGTGATATAATTGATAAAATGACTCCGTTATATTAGATCCTTGTGCCCACTCCTATAATAAACAGTGAATCCGTCCATCAGAACGAACTGTGTGTGTGTGTAATCGTGCGCAGTGTAGTGTTCATTTCGTCAGACGAGACGAGACTAAATATGTTCGTTAATGACCTTTTTTTCCATGACGAAGACGAGACGATGACGAGACTGCATCAATGTCCAAAAACGCTCACTAAGACTAAATTAACATGCATTATTGTTGACGGAAAAGGACGAGACTAAAATATTTTGCATAAAATAAAAACTAAGATAAAATCTCTCTTCATTTTCGTCTACAATCGTCTCTACTTTTTCATCATGAGATGAATATTCAGCTGTTCACAATATTCCGGAAGAGTTCCCGCTGTTGCTCGAGTACAGGTCTCTCTCAGACTCCTCCGGTTGTGCCAGCCTGTCCTCTCGGGGGACACACGTGGTTACATGGTCCCCGGAGCGCTCAACACTTCCAGCACTGTGTCAGTACATTTGAATGGCTTAAGTTACACAACAGCTCCACTGTACAGGTGTTTGCAGCAGGTTCTGGTAAACAGTACAGCATAGTGTGCATTGATTATTACGTCAGCCACATTTACAGGATCATTTTATTATGGAGAGTGGTAGAGATGCAACATTGTTAACATTAATATTAATGTTTTTCTTGTATTTAGCCCTCAGGTATTCCTTACTAATTAAGTCACACTTATACTCATTGATGGTCAAATGTGACCATACACCTTAACTATTTTAAAATAAATAGCCTATATTTTAATTCAATAATATTTATTGAATATTTTGAGGAGATCTTTTGGTGCTAAATCCTATTTGTGCAATACTTATGGTCCATTAATGACCACTTAAAATATTTTTCTTCTAATATTTGTATTATTTATATTACAATTAGTGTATTAATTAAGGTTAAAATAGAGAATTCCACTGCAAAGAGGCAAATTAGAGCAATTTTGTGGCTGGAAAAATAAAACATTTCACTTGTAATGCCATTACCCACTGGTGCCTGTATGGCTCTTTAATAATCATACATGTAGTCTAGTTGCTCAAAAAACTATTGCAGATCATAACTGCTTACTTATTTGTGAAATTTTGAAATGTTAATAATAGTAAAGAATGCAAGCAAATATAATATAACCACAAAAAAGTGTAAAATAGTGCTAAAAGGCAAACTTATTTTTCCTTATATGTACAGTCGGCTATATACATATGAATTCATACTGAATCAAGATCGAAATCAATATTTGTGCCCATCGTCTCATAAGCTAATGCTGATTATAGGCATCTACGCTGTAAATCAACCAGTTAGCTGTGGTGTTGTGGCACATACATTATGCAGGTTATATATATTTTATGTAACTTATTTTGCCACAAAATATATTGAGATTTCCTTTGACTAAAATGACTAGACTTTTAGTCGACTAAAACTTGACTAAGATACCTTGTTGTCTTTTGACTAAAACTTGACTAACAAAAAAAGATATGTGAATGACTAAATATGACTAAAACTAACAAGGACATTTGGCACAAGACTGAGACTGAGACTAAATTAAAAATAGGTGACAAAATGAACACTAGCACTGCAGTGTGTTCATCAGCCGCTCTTCTCTCTCAGATCCAGGTCCAGTATTATTCCACCGCAGGACAGTATCCCAACTCCGGCCAGCAGTTCCGCTCCATCTCTCACCAGGTGTCCTTCCCCACACAGCGATCTCAGCCGCTGCCCCCGCCGGCACAGCCCTCCGGTCAGTGTGACATCACTTCCTGTTCTCTGTGCTGTTATAGCTAGACTTCACAACATCATGTTATCCTCACTATAAAACATCAGGTTCCTCATTATCACGCTTTGGTAAATCAGATATTATTAAGAAGTCATGAATATGAGTCGAAACCATGACTAATTGAAATTGATAATGTTATAATTATTATGTAAATATGATTTTAATCATATATTTATGATTGCAAATTACTATGACAGATGAAATTATTCGATTAATTGTTTTTAAATTATTCTTTTACATTGACAAATCAAATTTGAGTTTAAAAATCAAAATTATGAAATTAAGAAGTCATGAATATGAGTCGAAATCATGGCAAATTGAAATTAGAACATAAAATGTTGTGATTCTGATATAAAGTCATAATTATGAAACAAACGTCCACATTATGAGGCATAAATAACATAAAGATTCATAATTAAGAGATCATCAAAATTATGACGTAAAAAGTTTGAATTGAGATTGACATCGCAAGTCATAATTATAAGATACTTAAAATTGACACAATCTAAATTATGAGATGAAATAGTCAAAATTATAAGAATATAGTCAAGTTTATGACATCAAACGTCATAAGAGTTACATTTGACAGTAAATTGAGT
>CM042250.1:54017472-54019972 GCA_023566225.1 Romanogobio albipinnatus
GTGAAGTGTGAGAGAGTGAAGTGTGAGAGAGTGAAGTGTGAGAGAGTGAAGTGTGAGAGTGTGAGTGCTTGAGTGCTTGAGACAATGAGTGAGACAATTTTTTTTATCAGCATCGACCAATGAAAACACAGTTCCTGCTCTTCATCATGTGTGTGTCTGTGTGTGTCCTCAGAATCAGGGCGTGATGAAGCACGGGGCGCGGGGTAAGAGACAGACGCTCAAATCTGCCTCCACAGACCTGGGCACTACTGATGTGGGTAAGAGCCGGACACACCAGAGCCGCTCTGCTCATTCAACCCTCAAACGCCTGACATAGCAGTCAGGAAAATTACAGTCAATTGATCCTTCAGCCAAAATATTATAAGTAAAAGGTTGCATATGTGTTTTGTTATGTATCATATTTTATACATCAGTCTTTTATGGCTCATAGTCTAATGGATGAAAACATTTTTTTTGTTAAAATTGTCTTGTATTTTATCACAAAATGAATGATGTCATTTCTCAAAATGTGGAAATGAATATTTTTAATGGTTTTAGTGAACTATTATAACCCTGATACTTCATTGAATAATGTGTCAAATACTTTTCTTAGTCTTTCCTCCTGATTATGAATTAAATTGGAATGAAATTAAATAGTTTGTGTAACCAAAAATGTATATATAATGCGTGACTTAATTATAAACAAGCTAGAAATACACATTGACTCTAATTTTGAAATGCCTTACTTACATATTACATATTACCATATAAACATTGTAAAGTAAACATTGTCATTATTCTGATCCGCTCTGATCCGCTTTGAACCGCTCTGATCCACTCTGATCTGCTCTGATCCGCTCTGATCCGCTCTGAACCACTCTGATCTGCTCTGATCCGCTCTGATCCGCTTTGAACCGCTCTGATCTGCTCTGATCCGCTTTGAACCGCTCTGATCTGCTCTGATCCGCTCTGATCCGCTTTGAACCGCTCTGATCCTCTCTGATCCGCTCTGATCCGCTCTGAACCGCTCTGATCCGCTCTGATCCGCTCTGAACCGCTCTGATCTGCTCTGATCCGCTCTGATCCGCTCTGATCCGCTCTGATCCGCTCTGAACCGCTCTGATCCGCTCTGAACCGCTCTGATCCGCTCTGAACCGCTCTGATCCGCTCTGATCCTCTCTGATCCGCTCTGATCCGCTTTGAACCGCTCTGATCCGCTCTGAGCCGCTCTGAACCGCTCTGATCCCCTCTGATCCGCTCTGATCCGCTCTGATCCGCTCTGATCCGGTCTGAACCGCTCTGATCTGCTCTGATCCGCTCTGAACCGCTCTGATCCGCTCTGAACCGCTCTGATCCGCTCTGAACCGCTCTGATCCGCTCTGAACCGCTCTGATCCGCTTTGATCCGCTCTGAACCGCTCTGAACCGCTCTGATCCGCTCTAAACCGCTCTGAACCGCTCTGATCCGCTCTGAACCGCTCTGATCATCGCTTATGAAACAAATTATTCATCATTGAAATGAGCACTGGTGCAATGACATTAGCTAGAATTGTTTGGGGTAAAATATGTCCTTGTTGACATTTTTCTCGATCTCCGTGTTTCCCTGCAGTGGTGAGTCGAGTGCTGGAGGTGACCGACCTTCCCGAGGGCATTTCCCGTCCGGAGGCCGAGAAGCTCTTCAACCAGCTCTCGCTCTGCGGTGCCAAGATCCAGTGGCTGAAGGACCCTCAGTGTCCCCGGGGCCCCTGCGGCCCCTGCGGCGGCGACCCCGCTCACCTGTACACCGTCGTGGCCGTGTTCCCCAACACCATGGCGGCCCAGAGCGCCTCCTTCAAACTCAACAACAGCGGCGGGAGTTTGTTCAAACTGCGCGCCACCAAAAAGAACTATGACTTGCGCGTGCTGGAGAGAGCGAGCTCGCAGTGAGTCGGGAGAGAGAGAGAGACCGCAGGAAGGCGTCAAAGGGAAGAGGTCATCCTGACGTTCCTTAGGGATCTTTTTTATTATTTTGTATCATTACAGAAGAGCACGTGACACAGAAGCGTGATGCGTTGTATGTGTATCGTATGACACGCGCACACACTCATTGACACAAGCAGGCGGCGAAAATCAGGATCTCGTGTCGTTCCAAACCCGTATGACGTTATTTCAGTGGAGCACAAGAAAGAGAGCATCAAAGTATTATTAAAGGGACAGTTCACCCAGAAATGAAGATTAGCCCATGATTTACTCTCCCTCAAGCCATCCGAGGTGTGTGTGACATTCACAATCAGAGTTATATCAATAATGTCCCAACTCTTCCCAGCTTTATAATGGCAGCCCAAAATTTAAAGCCCATCCATCCATCCATCATAAAACTGCATCCATCCATCATAAAACTGCATCCATCCATTATAAAACTGCATCCATCCATCATAAAACTGCATCCATCCATCATAAAACTGCATCCATCCATCATAAAAGTGCATCCATCCATCATAAAAGTGCATCCATCCATCATAAAACTGCATCCATCCATCATA
>CM042250.1:54024972-54032472 GCA_023566225.1 Romanogobio albipinnatus
ACACACACAGACACACAGACACACACACACACACACACACACACACACAGACACACACACACACACACACACAGACACACACACACACACAGACACACAGACACACACACACACACACACACACACACACACACACAGACAGACACACACACACACACACAGACACACACACACACACAGACACACAGACACACACACACACACACACACACACACACACACACACAGACAGACAGACTGAGAGGCGGTAAGGCCTCAGTCTCTGCCTCTTCTTCCTCACAGGTGAACTCTGACACTAAAGCTAGAGCGAGATCTGGCAACTATTGGGAATCTGAGGGTGCAAAAAAACCTAAATATTCTCCTTTAAAGTCGTCCAGATGAAGCCCTTCACAACTAATAATGCATTTATGATATATTTACAAAATATCTTCATGGAACATGATCTTAATATAATTATTTTGGCATAAAATAATTTTTATTTTATTTTGTCCCATATAATGTATAGTTGGCTGTTGCACAGATACCCGTGAGACGCACGCCTGCTGTTGAGCTCCACACTCAGAAATAAACGGATCACTGATTAATTGTGGATCCAGAATCAATGAGAGGCTTTCAATCTGAGGTTAAAGGGCCAGTTCACCCAGAAATGAACATGAGCCGATGATTTCCTCTCCCTCAGCTCATCTGAGGTGTGTGTGACGTTCTTCTCTCAGATGAATATAATCTGAGTTATATCACACAAGTCCAGGCTAATCCAAGCTTTATAATAGCAGTGATAGTTGCTCTGTTTTTGAAGTCCATAAAAAGTGCATCTGTCCGTCATATAACTGCTCCACGCGGCTCTGGGGTGTTAATAAAGGCCTTCTGAAGCCAATCGACACGTTTGTGTAAGAAAAATATCCATATTTTAAACTTTATCAAGTGAACTTTCAGCCTCCGCCTTCTGTGGAAAAGTGTTGAATGTTGAAAGTGAAACTCGAGATGCGTTCGTGACGTCCTGACGAGCGGCCCTGAGTTAGTCTTTCCATCCGCAGGGGAACTTTCAACACTTCCATCAATTGAACAGGGAAGGCAGAGGCCGAAAGTTGACTTGATAAAGTTTTAAATATGGATATTTTTCTTACACAAACGCGTCGATTGGCTTCAGAAGGCCTTTATTAACACCCCGGAGCTGCGTGGAGCAGTTATATGATGGACAGATGCACTTTTTATGGACTTCAAGAACAGAGCAACTATGAATCCAATTCTAAAGCTTGGATTAGCCTGGACTTTTCTAATATAACTCAGATTATATTCATCTGAGAGAAGAACGTCACACACACCTCAGATGAGCTGAGGGAGAGGAAATCATGGGCTCATGTTCATTTCTGGGTGAACTAATAAAGTCTGAAGGGGAATTACAGGAGAGGGTTTGTGTGTAAATCTGCTGATGTTTAATGTTTCTCATGTGCCCTCTGCTGGTGATCAGGAGCTCTGCAGGCGTCCACTCTCATGATGGCTCGTGACATCACTTCCTCTCTCTTCTCCAGTCCTGGAAAACATCATGAAATGCCTCTAGTGCATCTAATAATGAACTCTGAGATCTGGACTCTGTAATCCGCCCCGTCTCTGCGGTCTCCCGCTCAAACACACACATCACATGACCGAAGACACACGGGATGTTTGATGAAGATGTGATCTATTCACTGAAGGATTCTCATGAGATTCAGCAGGGTTTGTGTGAGTGAAGTACACCGATCAGGCATAACATTATGACCATTATGATGAATAACACTGATGATCTGCTGTTAGTGGGTGGGGTATATTAGGCAGCAAGTGAACATGTTGTCCTCAGAGTTGATGTGTTAGAAGCAGGAGAAATGGGCAAGCGTGAGGATTTGAGCGAGTTTGACAAGGGCCAGATTGTGACGGCTAGACGACTGGGTCAGAGCATCTCCAGAACTGCAGCTCTTGTGGGGTGTTCCCGGTCTGCAGTGGTCAGTCTCTATCAAAAGTGAAGGACCAGTGGAGAACCGGCCACAGGGTCATGGGCGGCCGAGGCTCATTGATGCCCGTGGGGAGCGAAGGCTGGCCCGTGTGGTCCGATCAAACAGACGAGCTACTGGAGCTCAAACTGCTCCAGAAGTTAATGCTGGTTCTGATAGAAAGGGCTCAGAACACACAGAGCATCTCAGTTTGAGGAGTATGGGGCGGCACAGCCGCTGACCAGTGCCCATGCTGACCCCTGTCCACCGCCCAAAGCACCAACAGTGGCACGAGCATCAGAACTGTGTATTCTGACACTTTACTATCAGAACCAGCATTAACTTCTTGAGACGTTAATGGACTTTGCATTTCCATTTGTATTTGACAAACATGTTACGCACACGGAAAAGAAAATCCAGACGCATGTGTGTCTCCATTATGTCACAACATATGCGTGCACAAATTACAATTAGCAATTTCTTTTGAATATTGTCCAGATTATCATTCCATATGTGAGGCCGGTGTGTGTTTCCGTCCTCCGTCAGGTGTGTTTCCTCCATGATGAAAGTCGCCCTGGACTTTTTGGCACAAAGCAGCCCATAACACATCTCACCAGCTCATTATGCACAGAGCCATTTTAAACACCACTTACTAAGTCAAGTCAACTTTATTTATATAGCGCTTTTAACAAAGCAGCTTCACAGTGTTGAACAGGGAAATAATGCAACAGGATTTGATTGGGCCGTACAGCCGCTCCGGAGAAAACGGTGATGTCATCAGTGTGGGCTTTAGATCAGTCATTTAGTTTATATGGTTAATTTAGTTTAATAATTAGTTTTACTTGGATATTTAGTTGAAAGATTTAGTGAAATTTAGTTAGTAAAAGTTGCTATTTATACAGAAATGCTATTTTTTTTATTTCAATGCTTATCATTAACATTAATGAATGACTTAATAAATTATTTAGATTTTTTTGTTTTACACATTTTGAAATCTTCTCCATACGGTGAAGTTTAATATCACTAAAGTTCAACACCTACCATAACATCAGTCCATATAAAGCAATGCTCTGGTCTAAGGGTTAGTATGTAGTGCAGAATGTGGACTATTTATGATGCCTTTCTAGTGGTTAAGTCATTTCAGGAGATTTTATGGAATTCATTTTTTAATTAATTTTTTTAAATATTTTTTTTAAATGAAAAATACAGCACATTAGAGTGACACTGAAGACTGGAGTGATGATGATGGTCACAGGAATAAATGACACTTTACTGAATATTCACAACCGCTTTTAGAAATTAGAAAGGAGTTTCTTTCTGTTAATAATATTCTGTCCGATTTTCAATCTGGTTTTAGAAAACATCATAGTACAACTACGGCAGCCTTAAAAGTACTAAATGATTTTAAATTAAACATTTTTTTTTTTTAAATCTAAACATGCTATTGGTTGGTTTAATAACTATCTCTCAAACAGAACTCAATGTGTACAGGCAGAAGGTTTTATCTCAATGTAACTAAAGGTGTGCCACAGGGGTCAGTCCTAGGTCCACTCCTATTTACTCTATATATAAATAATATAGATCAGAACGTTCATAATGCAAATTTTCATTATTACGCTGATGATACAGTTATGTATAGTTGAGCATCCACACTCGTTTTGGCTCTCTCTCAATTACAACATGCTTTAATATTGTTCAGAATAACTTACTTGAACTGAAACTAGTTATAAATGTTGAGAAAACAAAATTCATGTTCCCTCACAAAATCAATCCCTCATAATCTTCTTTCTATTACTACTTCTCAGGGCCGGCCCAAGCCTTGATGGGGCCTTATGCAGAATTTTATTTGGGGCCCCTTGGTGCCAGCAAAACGACTGACTATTGTCAGTTCTTGATAATTGGCACACCCATTATCAATGTTATTAGATGTAGCTGTGTTGCTTGCATCATGTTTTTACCCTCATACGGTTTTTAATTGTAACAGTAGCAAACCCACAGGAGGGGTCAGATGTTAACTTGCACTTTAATATTCAAAGTCTTACAGTACTACAGTTCAGACTGGGATATGTACACTTTAAAAAATATATATATATATATTTAAAAGAAGCCTCTTATGCTCACAATTTTTGCCCCAGGATTATTTGATGAATAGAAAGTTCAAAAGAACAGCATTTATCTGAAATAGAAAGCAATTCCAAAGAATCCTGATAAAAAAAATTTTTTACACATCTGTTTTCATCATTGATAATAATCAGAAATGTTTCTTGACCATCATATCAGAATGATTTCTGAAGGGTCATGTGACACTGAAGACTGGAGTAATGATGATAAATTCAGCTTTGATCACAGGAATAAATGACACTTAATTTACTATATTCGCATAGAAAACAGCTATTTTAAATTGCAATAATATTTCACAATATTACTGTGGGCTTTTACGGTATTGGTCAAATAAATGCAGTCTTGGTGAGCCGAAGAGACTTCTTTTAAAAACAAGAAAAGTTGATGGATTTCTTGAAAACGTTAAACAGCTTTTATTTTGGCAGAAACACGCAGAAAGACCTTTTATTCATTTATAAGTGATCCTCATTACGACTTTGGGAAGATGTTTGCTGCATTGCCTTCCCAAATTATCATCTTGAGCGACTCAACATAGCCTAGGCCTACTTGCAGAGAAGCATTTGCTGCGATCAGAAACTGAAGCTCTGCTGTACTCCGTCCAAAACATGCAGCACGTCAGATAAGATATTCGCACTAAACCACATCACATTCTCAAATCCATCCGTTCATAAAAAGGTTACCGGGCAACTGACGTAGCACCGTTTCAGCGCTGATTTTTCTCGCACTTTGACCCCTGGCTAACAAGCTAATAGTGTCCAGCCAATGGTGCTGCGAGCTCGTGCAGCGCTGTCAGAATCAATCCGTGCATATATTAGAAAGCTTGTTTTGTTTGTTTGTTTTTTTTGTTTTTTAAAGTGCAGTTTATCTAGTAATTGTTTAAGGCCATTTCGCGATTTCAATAAAGCAATATGCAGCAAGTAATTGAATGTGTTCTTGGGGCCCCTGGTGGCGAATGGGGCCCTAAGCAGCCGCTTAGTTCGCTTATGCCTTGGGCCGGCTCTGCTACTTCTGAAGGTTCAGAGATTGAGTTTGTTACTCAGTATAGGTATCTCGGGATTTTAATTGATGATGGCCCTCATGTTCAGCAACTGGTGAAAGGATTGAAAGTGAAATTGGGTTTCTATTTTAGAATTAAATCCTGCCTTTCCTTTGAGGCTAAATAGAGGCTTGTTGCTGCCACTGTTATGTCTGTACTGGACTATGGGGATGTTATATATATATATACTGTATGTTATATATATATACATATGCATGCATCTTCTCAGTGTTTACATGCTTTAGACACGTTTCTCATGGTGCACTGAGGTTTATAGCAAATCTTAAATCCCTCACTCTTTGGGCCTTATCTTGCACCCAGCGCAATTGACTTTGTACACCGACGCATGTGTCATTCCTATTTTGCACCCGCGCAAAGCGCGCTTTTCCCTCCACAGAAGCACGTCGCTAAACTAGTGAATGAACTTGCGCTCCCTGGGCGGTTCAGCGCAAAAAAGGAGGCGTGTTCCGGCGCAAACAATCCCTGGTGCTATTTTGCTGTTCCATTAAACAATTGCGCCACTGACCAGAAAAAACCTAGTCTAAAGTCAGTGGCGCGTTGCGCGTTGTTCATTATGCTATTTTAAGGGCGCATGCTTGACCATAGCGTGCACAACGCGCATACACTTTGCTCATGTAATCTACACAGATGCAACAGTTATTTTTGCAAATCATAAATTGTTACACTAAAAAAATATTAACACATGAGATGACGGAAATCATTGCGGTGTGCCACGAAGATGTGAAAAAATAGGCATAAATCTAGCTTACAAATTATTCAGGCTAATTATTTATTTAACCGACGCTATTTTGGGTGGGTTTCTCCCATCCCCATACAACACAACTTCTCTGTCTTTCACTGCTCTTACAAGAACATCAGTCTCCTCGGCTGTGAACCGCTCCTGGCGTGCGCCTGGTAAATACGCCATAATAATAGCAATCCATAATGGAACTTGCGCACCTGCTTTTAAAGGGAATGTTGGATGACGCTCTGATTGGTTTATTCACGTTACGCCCAAACCACACCTATGAATAATGAAGCTACTTCAGACCAACCCATTTTAGATTTGCGCCGGGCGCAAGAGCCATTTATCCCGCCGGGAAAATAGCAACAGCGCCGAGACCCGCCCACAAAGTTACTTGCGCTTTGCGCTTTGACACTTGCGTTTCAGATCGTTAAAATAGGGCCCATTGTGTGTTGTATGCTCGGGTCGGATGGTCTGCTTTGTCCATCCGCAGACTAAAACACTGGCATGTTTTTATTTATAAATCTGTCCTGGGTCTGCTTCCTTCATATCTTCATACATCTGTAAAAAACATGTTGGTGCTATAGCCTTCGGTCCCAGGAACTGTTCCAGTGGTCCGAGCTGAATTAGGGGAAAGGCATTTGAATTTGCTGCTTGGAATAACTTGCAATTGACATTGAAATCCAGGGAGCTGGTTTCATTGGACATTTTTAAAGTGATGTTAAATTGGATTTGGAGACAGAAACATCGGTTTGTAGATGTTTTGACTAGTTATGTGTTTATATATTTATGTGTTTTGTGTGTGTGTGTGTAAAGATGTATGGATGTTATCTGTTAAACCCACGTGAAATGTGTTGCTGTCACTCTTGGCCAGGACGCTCTCGTAAAAGAGGTTCTTAATCTCAATGTGCTTTCTTTTCCTGGTAAAATAAGAAATTGTATTAATATTTCTTAATATTGTGTTTGTTTTTAATCAAATACATTCAGCCTTCTCCTTTCAAAAACACTAAAAGTCTTAATTATTTCAAACTGTGATTGCTAGTGTGTAAAATAATGCATGTGAACTAACTAGCAAATTATATTTATTTTAGTTTGCTATATGACATGAAAGGTTACTTGAATATGAAAGTTGCTAGTTTTACCATGTTTTAGTGAATATAATATTTTGAGTTTTATAAATCACTTTCAAATGATTGTGAAATTACTGAAGAAAGCCTGGAAACGTGTCGAATAACGTAAATAGCTTTACAATCTGAGAAATGTGAAAAGGTCAGCAGGAGTTTAGTTTGCATGGAAATTAATGTCCATTGTTTAAATTGTGTTAAATCGTAAACAGTCGGGAAATATCCCTCCTCAAGTTCAGTTGTTTATCTCACCCCGGCTGGGTTTCTGTGGACTGCATTCCCGCCTCCTTCGATGTGATTGGCCATCTCAAACATTTGGACATTGACGAGCGCTTTTACACCACTGAGACTGAGAGTTTTCCCTCAGCTGGGCCGCGCGGGCCATTCGTCTGGGCTGATGGAAGGATAGACTAGGCTGTGTAAATGTACTATTATTCATTCATCATATATATTTCTGTAGCAACGGCCGGCCCACATTGTCCAGCGGCCCACCGGGAAAAGTCCCAGTGC
>CM042250.1:54037472-54042472 GCA_023566225.1 Romanogobio albipinnatus
TAATATTTCACAATTTTTACTGTATTTATGATCTAATAAATGCAGCCTTGGTATAAAACAGCTATTTTAAATTATAATAATATTCCGCAATTTTTACTGTATTTATGATCTAATAAATGTAGCCTTGGTATAAAACAGCTATTTTAAATTATAATAATATTTCACAATTTTTACTGTATTTATGATCTAATAAATGCAGCCTTGGTATTAAACAGCTATTTTAAATTATAATAATATTCCACAATTTTTACTGTATTAATGATCAAATAAATGCAGCCTTGGTATAAAACAGCTATTTTTAATTATAATAATATTTTACAATTTTTTCTGAAGGGCACTAGTAATTAAAGCGCTCGTCTCTGTCTCCTGTCAGTGTCCTCATGTCTCAGTCGTGCTCCCTCTCTCTCTCTCTCTCTCTCTCTCTCTCTCTCTCTCTCTCTCTCTCTCTCTCTCTCTCCTCTCTCTCTCTCTCTCTCTCTCTCTCTCTCTTCTCTCTTCTCTCTCTCTCTCTCCTCTCTTCTCTCTTCTCTCTCTCTCTCTGTCAGTGAGGCTGGCACAGATACCCGCTAAGCTTCAGCGCTCGCATGATCGGCCAACAGCAGCCCCCGTCAGATACGGGTCACTTCCTGTTGATGGCAGACGTCACAGCGCTGAGGACAGGGGCAGTGTGACATCAGATCGGCCGTGTTATAGTTCACTTCTGACCTCTGTCAACCGCAGACGTCTCCTGAAGCTCAAACTGAGGAATACAGAGACGCAGACGCTTGTGTGAGCGGCGTATGATCGCTAAATATTCCAGAGATCATTCAGTTCTGATCAATTCTAAAACAGAGCTCTTGGTCTAGATCAGGGATGGGCAACTCCAGTCCTCGAGGGCCACTGTCCTGCAGAGTTTAGCTCCAACCCTAATCAAACACACCTGAACCAGCTAATCAATGTCTTCAGGATTACTAGAAGGCTACAGGCAGGTGAGTTTTATATAGCCTATATATACACTATATATATTTATAATACTCTATATAGCCAGAAGTATTGTGCCGCTCCTCCACATCCCTGAGTTCAGGTGTTCAACCCCTTCATGGCCACAGGTGTGTAACTCAAGCTCTAGTCCTGCAGACGCTTCTACACACATCAGTGAGAGAATGGGCCGCTCTCAGGAGCTCAGAGAACTCAAGCGTGGGGCCGTGATCGCTGGATTACACGCTCAACTGTTAGTGGGATTATAACAAAGTGGAAGTGATTGGGAACAACAGCAACTCAGCGCATGCTGAGGGTCACAGGAGTCGCCAACTTTCTGCAGAGTCAAGAGCTCCAGACCTCCAAACTTCTGTGGCCTTCAGATGAGCTCAAGAACAGTGTGTAGAGCTTCATGGAATGGGTTTCCATGGCCGAGCAGCTCATCCAAGCCTTACATCACCAAGTGCAACGCAAAGCGTGGGATGCAGTGGGGTAAAGCGCGCCGCCACTGGACTCTAGAGCAGTGGAGACGTGTCCTCTGAGTGACCAATCACGCTTCTCTGTCTGACAATCCCATGGACGAGTCTGGGTTTGGCGGTCGCCAGGGGAACGGGACTCGCCTGACTGCATTGTGCCAAGTGTAAAGTTTGGTGGAGGGGGGATTATGGGGTGGGGTTGTTTTTCAGGGGTTGGTTCCAGTGAAAGGAACTCTTAATGCAAGACATTTTGGACAATTTCATGCACCCAACTTTGTGGGAACAGTTTGGGGACGGCCCCTTCCTGTCCCAGCATGACTGCGCTCCAGTGCTCAAAGCATCGCTCCATAAAGACATGGATGAGGAGTTTGGTGTGGAGGAACTGGACTGGCCTGCACAGAGTCCTGACCTCAACCCGATAGAACACCTTTGGGATGAATTAGAGCGGAGACTGAGAGCCAGGCCTTCTCGTCCAACATCACAAATGCGCTTCTAGAAGAATCCCCATAAACACACTCCTAAACCTTGAGGAAAGCCTTCCCAGAAGAGCTGAAGCTGTTAGAGCTGCGACTCCATATTAAACCCCCAGGATTGAGAATGGGATGGCATTAAAGCTCATGTGATAGATAGACAGAAAGATAGATAGATAGACAGATAGATAGATAGATAGATAGATAGATAGATAGATAGATAGATAGATAGATAGATAGATAGATAGATAGATAGATAGATAGATAGATAGATAGATAGATAGATAGATAGATAGATAGATAGATAGATAGATAGATAGATAGATGGATGTTTTGAGTCCATTCCAGCACAAGCGTTACCCTCGTCTCCCAGCAGATGTCAGTAATGCCCCTTGTTTCTGTAGTCTGACCTCTGCTCTCTCTCTCTCTCTCTCTCTCTCTCTCTCTCTCTCTCTCAGCATCAATACTTTAACACTGTCTTTTGTTTGGATTCTGACAGTAACATCTCCCATCATGCAGTGCAGAGATTTCAGTGTGTCTGTCGGCTGATGCTGATCTCCAGCTGTGTGTCTCTCACAAACAAAATCATGTCATTTAAGTTTGATAATGAGCCGGAGGACGCATCGAAACCCGTGACCATCGCAGTGACGTCACTTAATGTTTTTGCAGTGTTTATTCTAAATGATGTATCATTATTGTGTTAATAGTCAGAATATCTTCATCTCTTCTCTGATGATGAGGGCGGGGCCACCTGTCACTCACATGAGATCCACCAATAGCAAACCACACCATCCAATCAATTCCCCACAGACACAATCAAGCCTAAATACAGTAAAAATTGTGAAATATTATTATAATTTAAAATAGCTGTTTTATACCAAGACTGCATTTATTTGATCATAAATACAGTAAAAATTGTGGAATATTATAATTTAAAATAGCTGTTTTATACCAAGGCTGCATTTATTAGATCATAAATACAGTAAAAAATGTGAAATATTATAATTTAAAATAGCTGTTTTATACCAAGGCTGCATTTATTTGATCATAAATACAGTAAAAAATTGTGGAATATTATTATAATTTAAAATAGCTGTTTTATACCAAGGCTGTGTTTATTTGATCATAAATACAGTAAAAAATGTGAAATATTATAATTTAAAATAGCTGTTTTATACCAAGGCTGCATTTATTTGATCATAAATACAGTAAAAAATGTGAAATATTATAATTTAAAATAGCTGTTTTATACCAAGGCTGCGTTTATTTGATCATAAATACAGTAAAAATTGTGGAATATTATTATAATTTAAAATAGCTGTTTTATACCAAGACTGCGTTTATTTGATCATAAATACAGTAAAAATTGTGAAATATTATTATAATTTAAAATAGCTGTTTTATACCAAGACTGCATTTATTTGATCATAAATACAGTAAAAATTGTGGAATATTATAATTTAAAATAGCTGTTTTATACCAAGGCTGCATTTATTAGATCATAAATACAGTAAAAAATGTGAAATATTATAATTTAAAATAGCTGTTTTATACCAAGGCTGCATTTATTTGATCATAAATACAGTAAAAATTGTGGAATATTATTATAATTTAAAATAGCTGTTTTATACCAAGGCTGTGTTTATTTGATCATAAATACAGTAAAAAATGTGAAATATTATAATTTAAAATAGCTGTTTTATACCAAGGCTGCATTTATTTGATCATAAATACAGTAAAAAATGTGAAATATTATAATTTAAAATAGCTGTTTTATACCAAGGCTGCATTTATCTGATCATAAATACAGTAAAAAATGTGAAATATTATAATTTAAAATAGCTGTTTTATACCAAGGCTGCATTTATTTGATCATAAATACAGTAAAAATTGTGGAATATTATTATAATTTAAAATAGCTGTTTTATACCAAGACTGCATTTATTTGATCATAAATACAGTAAAAATTGTGGAATATTATAATTTAAAATAGCTGTTTTATACCAAGACTGCGTTTATTTGATCATAAATACAGTAAAAATTGTGAAATATTATTATAATTTAAAATAGCTGTTTTATACCAAGACTGCGTTTATTTGATCATAAATACAGTAAAAATTGTGGAATATTATAATTTAAAATAGCTGTTTTATACCAAGGCTGCATTTATTAGATCATAAATACAGTAAAAAATGTGAAATATTATAATTTAAAATAGCTGTTTTATACCAAGGCTGCATTTATTTGATCATAAATACAGTAAAAATTGTGGAATATTATTATAATTTAAAATAGCTGTTTTATACCAAGGCTGTGTTTATTTTATCATAAATACAGTAAAAAATTTGAAATATTATAATTTAAAATAGCTGTTTTATACCAAGGCTGCATTTATTTGATCATAAATACAGTAAAAATTGTGAAATATTATAATTTAAAATAGCTGTTTTATACCAAGGCTGCATTTATTTGATCATAAATACAGTAAAAATTGTGAAATATTATAATTTAAAATAGCTGTTTTATACCAAGGCTGCATTTATTTGATCATAAATACAGTAAAAATTGTGGAATATTATTATAATTTAAAATAGCTGTTTTATACCAAGGCTGCATTTATTAGATCATAAATACAGTAAAAATTGTGAAATATTATAATTTAAAATAGCTGTTTTATACCAAGGCTGTGTCTATTTGATCATAAATACAGTAAAAATTGTGGAATATTATTATAATTTAAAATAGCTGTTTTATACCAAGGCTGTGTTTATTTGATCATAAATACAGTAAAAAATGTGAAATATTATAATTTAAAATAGCTGTTTTATACCAAGGCTGCATTTATTTGATCATAAATACAGTAAAAATTGTGAAATATTATAATTTAAAATAGCTGTTTTATACCAAGGCTGCGTTTATTTGATCATAAATACAGTAAAAATTGTGAAATATTATAATTTAAAATGGCTGTTTTATACCAAGGCTGCGTTTATTTGATCATAAATACAGTAAAAATTGTGGAATATTATTATAATTTAAAATAGCTGTTTTATACCAAGACTGCGTTTATTTGATCATAAATACAGTAAAAATTGTG
>CM042250.1:54049972-54069972 GCA_023566225.1 Romanogobio albipinnatus
GAGGTCATACGTGAGGTCATACGTGAGGTCATACGAGAGGTCATACGTGAGGTCATATACGAGAGGTCATACGAGAGGTCATACGTGAGGTCATATAAGAGAGGTCATACGTGAGGTCATACAAGAGCTCATACGTGAGGTCATATACGTGAGGTCATACGTGAGGTCATATACGAGAGGTCATACGTGAGGTCATATACGAGAGGTCATACGTGAGGTCATATATGAGAGGTCATACGTGAGGTCATATACGAGAGGTCATACGTGAGGTCATACGTGTGGTCATATACGAGAGGTCATACGAGAGGTCATACGTGAGGTCATACGTGAGGTCATACGAGAGCTCATACGTGAGGTCATATACGAGAGGTCATACGTGAGGTCAAACGAGAGGTCATACGTGAGGTCATACGTGAGGTCATACGTGAGGTCAAACGAGGGGTCATACGTGAGGTCATATACGTGAGGTCATACGTGTGGTCATATACGAGAGGTCATACGAGAGGTCATACGTGTGGTCATATACGAGAGGTCATACGTGAGGTCATACGTGAGGTCATACGTGAGGTCAAACGAGAGGTCATACGTGTGGTCATATACGTGAGGTCATACGTGTGGTCATATACGAGAGGTCATACGAGAGGTCATACGTGAGGTCATACGTGAGGTCATACGTGAGGTCATACGAGAGCTCATACGTGAGGTCATATACGAGAGGTCATACGTGAGGTCAAACGAGAGGTCATACGTGAGGTCATACGTGAGGTCATATACGAGAGGTCATACGTGAGGTCATATACGAGAGGTCATACGTGAGGTCATATACGAGAGGTCATACGTGAGGTCATATACGTGAGGTCATACGTGAGGTCATACGTGAGGTCGTATACGTGAGGTCATACGTGAGGTCATACGTCAGGTCATACGTCAGGTCATACGTGAGGTCATACGTGAGGTCATACGTGGGGTCATACGTGAGGTCATACGTGAGGTCATACGTCAATCATATCAGAATGCATCCGTGCGATCGGGAAGCAAAGAATTAAATGCATATGCCACTCGTGAACAGTGACTTTAAAAAGTAATGCATTACAATATTGTGTTACTCCTTTAAAAAGTAACAAATCACGGTACTTAGTTACTCTTTAACCCTCTGGTGCTCTTCGGTCATTTCTGACCGGAAAATTTTCTGTTTTGAAATTCTAAAAATCACAGCTTCATCAGAATGATATGAAACTGGGTGACTTTGTTGGCATTAGGTATGTAAACACACAAAACAATTGGGGTCATGATTCGAGCATGCTAATTGGTCGTAAAAAAAAGTTTACCTTTCATTATCTTCGGTCATAAATGACCGACCATAGGAAATAAATGAGAAATCGCCAAAAATAAAATAATTCACTGAATATTTGTGTGTACAATCTACAAATCGGCCACCATGCTGAAAAATAGTACACAGCAGTAAAGGGGTGACACTCTAAAACATCAAGAGTGTGATATTGACACATTCACTCACACACACACGCACACTTATACACACTCACACACACCTATGAACTGAACCTATGAACCACTTTTTGAATTTTTAAAAATCACAGCTTCTTTAGAATGATATGAAACTTGGTGACTTTTATTGTATTAGGACTGTGAACACACACCAAAAATTATTGAGGGCATGATTAGAGCATATGCTGAGTGGTCTAAAAAAAATACTCCCACTTGTGCTCTTTGGTCAAAAATGACCCCCATAGGAAATGAATGGGAAATCTGCAAAAACATAAAAATTCACCGAATTTTTGTGTGTACAATCTACAAATCGGTCACAATGCTGAGAAAATAATCAAGAGTGTGATATTGACACATCCACTCACACACAGACACTCACACACTGTATACATAATTATTGTTAATGCATAATCTAACACTTTAAATCACTATTTATAACAAAAAAAAATCTAAAACTTTATAATGAATAGTCCTTGAGACTTTTCTAAGATATATTCAAATCCATCTAAAAAAAAAAATCATTAAATGTGTTCAAAAGAGACCTAGACCTAATTAGATATAAAATAGACCTATAATATATATATATAATTTTTATTTAAGTAATAAGTACCATCAAATCATCTCAAAATACAAAATAAAATAGAAAAAATATTATTGAAGAAAAATAAATTACATTGGTTTTACTGGGGTGGAGGAAGTTTAATTTTTAGGTCTCCGGTCACTAATCTATTTGCGATTATTCTGATTAAAATTGTGATTTGCCATTTTTAAATGCATTTTTTTTTTATTCATTTTTTTTACAAATGAAAAGTGTGTGTATATAACATTTTGTGTTTATATATTAATATGACTACTAATAATTATTATGATTATGATTATTATTATTATTGCGAACTAAAAATATTTAACAAAATAAGAAATATTACTATTACAATAAAATTTTAATTATTAAACATTTAAAATAGAGCATTTAAGAATAAATATAACAATAAACAAACTTCTGGGTCACCTGTTAATATGCAGACAGCCTATGACTAAACATCATTAGAAAGGTCTAAGGATTTATTGCAAAAAATATTATTATTATAAAAATCTGTGCTTTTTATCTGTGACATTATTTCTTAAAGTCTATGTCTTTAATATGAAATCTGAGCCTCTTATGCATCCACTGTGGGAAGAAACTCCTGTATATTTAAGAAAAACATGGATTGTCATATACATTTTTTGAGAGAGAAGTATTATTTTTCTTATTTGTTACCCAAAAGTTTCATTCATACAGAAGCCAGAGGGCGCCCTCGAGCAGAAACGCCTCAGAGAAGTAATCGTGCTCAGGAAATCCCTCATGTGCAGCGCTGTAGCTGAATAAAGAGAAGATAGAAGCGCTTTAAACATGAACACAATAAACACACGACTGCGACGATATATGTGTATTTGAGTTCTTCTGGGGTATTCTCATCATAATAAAGCAGTGATGACTGACTTCAGAACTGTATATAATACTGTAAAATAACTCATGGTCTGCCTCATTCTGTGATGAAGCCACATCAGCTCACAAACACTCGACTGACGATATGAAGTGAGTTATTAAACATGTTATTATAAACGCCTCGCATTACTAGTTTGAGAAGATCTTGTGTAGCTTTTTCAAACTCGTGTTATAATGACTCAAACCTCAGTGCAGTGTTTACTCCTGATCTCAGAGCAGCTCTTCACTGACACACTGGGCATTTATTTCATTAAAATCACAGCCTTTGAGCTTTCATAATCGCACATACACTCTAAAAAATGCTGGGTTAAAAACAACCAAAGTTGGGTTGAAAATGGACAAACCCAGCAATTGGGTTGTTTTAAGCAAACATTTAACCCAACCGCTGGGTGAAAACAACCCATTCACTGGGTTAAAACAACCCAATTGCTGGGTTAAAACGACCCATTCACTGGGTTAAAACAACCCATTCACTGGGTTAAAACAATATGACCGCTGGGTTAAAACGACCCATTCACTGGGTTAAAACAACCCATTCACTGGGTTAAAACAACCCAATTGCTGGGTTAAAACGACCCATTCACTGGGTTAAAACAACCCAATTGCTGGGTTAAAACGACCCATTCACTGGGTTAAAACGACACATTCACTGGGTTAAAACAATACAACCGCTGGGTTAAAACGACCCATTCACTGGGTTAAAACAACCCAACCGCAGGGTTAAAACGACCCATTCACTGGGTTAAAATGACCCATTCACTGGGTTAAAACAACCCAATTGCTGAGTTAAAACAACCCATTCACTGGGTTAAAACAGCCCATTCACTGGGTTAAAACGACCCATTCACTGGGTTAAAATGACCCATTCACTGGGTTAAAACAACCCAATTGCTGAGTTAAAACAACCCATTCACTGGGTTAAAACAACCCAACCGCTGGGTTAAAACGACCCATTCACTGGGTTAAAATGACCCATTCACTGGGGTAAAACAACCCAATTGCTGAGTTAAAACAACCCATTCACTGGGTTAAAACAACCCAACCGCTGGGTTAAAACGACCCATTCACTGGGTTAAAATGACCCATTCACTGGGGTAAAACGGCCCATTCACTGGGTTAAAACAGCCCATTCACTGGGTTAAAACGACCCATTCACTGGGTTAAAATGACCCATTCACTGGGTTAAAACAGCCCATTCACTGGGTTAAAACGGCCCATTCACTGGGTTAAAACAGCCCATTCACTGGGTTAAAACGATCCATTCACTGGGTTAAAACAACCCAATTGCTGGGTTAAAACGACCCATTCACTGGGTTAAAACGACACATTCACTGGGTTAAAACAATACAACCGCTGGGTTAAAACGACCCATTCACTGGGTTAAAACAACCCAACCGCAGGGTTAAAACGACCCATTCACTGGGTTAAAATGACCCATTCACTGGGTTAAAACAACCCAATTGCTGAGTTAAAACAACCCATTCACTGGGTTAAAACAGCCCATTCACTGGGTTAAAACGACCCATTCACTGGGTTAAAATGACCCATTCACTGGGTTAAAACAACCCAATTGCTGAGTTAAAACAACCCATTCACTGGGTTAAAACAACCCAACCGCTGGGTTAAAACGACCCATTCACTGGGTTAAAATGACCCATTCACTGGGGTAAAACAACCCAATTGCTGAGTTAAAACAACCCATTCACTGGGTTAAAACAACCCAACCGCTGGGTTAAAACGACCCATTCACTGGGTTAAAATGACCCATTCACTGGGGTAAAACGGCCCATTCACTGGGTTAAAACAGCCCATTCACTGGGTTAAAACGACCCATTCACTGGGTTAAAATGACCCATTCACTGGGTTAAACTAGGTCACCTAATGGGGTTTTGGTTTCCTTGCCACTGTTGCCTCTGGCTTGGCGTGCTCAGTTGGGGACACTATCTTTTTCAACTAAACATCGAAATAAATCTAATTAATAAACTAATTTAACCATGTAAACTAAATTACTGATCTAATTATTGATCTAAAGCCCACACTGTCACCGTATGGAAATTGAAATGAACTGATGACATCAAATGGCTATACAGCTGAATAAAATTAGGCTGCATTATTTTGCTGTTTAACACTGTAAAGCTGCTTTGAAACAATCTACATTGTTAAAAGCGCTATATAAATAAAGTTGACTTGACTTGACTTGACTTAAAACGACCCATTCACTGGGTTAAAATGACCCATTCACTGGGGTAAAACGACCCATTCACTGGGTTAAAATGACCCATTCACTGGGGTAAAACGGCCCATTCACTGGGTTAAAACGACCCATTCACTGGGTTAAAATGACCCATTCACTGGGGTAAAACGGCCCATTCACTGGGTTAAAACAGCCCATTCACTGGGTTAAAACGACCCATTCACTGGGTTAAAATGACCCATTCACTGGGTTAAAACAACCCAATTGCTGAGTTAACACGACCAAGTTATTTTAACCCAGCATGTATGCAAACATCCAATAATTAAATATGACAAATAAAACAAATATTGCATTTAATCTCACTTTATTGATCAGTGTTCTTGCTGCTGACTAGAGCTGCACGATTGATCAAACCGCTGAAGGGATTTGGGTTACACTGGTCTGCCTCATTCTGTGATGAAGCCACATCAGCTCACAAACACTCGACTGACGATATGAAGTGAGTTATTAAACATGTTATTATGAACGCCTCGCATTACTAGTTTGAGAAGATCTTGTGTTGCTTTTTCAAACTCGTGTTATAATGACTCAAACCTCAGTGCAGTGTTTACTCCTGATCTCAGAGCAGCTCTTGAGCAATATTTGTTTTATTTGTCATATTTAATTATTGGATGTTTGCATACATGCTGGGTTAAAATAACTTGGTCGTGTTAACTCAGCAATTGGGTTGTTTTAACCCAGTGAATGGAGCTGGGTTAAAAACAACCCAAAATGGGTTGAAAATGGACAATTGGGTCGTTTTAACCCAGCGGTTGGGTTGTTTTAACCCAGCATTTTTTAGAGTGTAGTATTCTGATTTTGCATTTGACTCATTTTATAAATATTGAGGAATACTGATGTGAAACAATCTGTATCGCATAAAGCGCTTTAGAAATAAAGTTGACTTTCTGACTCCCTTGTACGGATATTCACTGCTGTATATACAGTGTGTTTGTGCACATGTACGTGTGTGAAAGTGCTGTACACGCCACTGCACTGATAATGTGTTCGCCCCAACACTGGTTATGACAATTTTTTACCATGAATTCATAATTCATAACTCATTTTGCATCCCTTAACCAGCTTCATATGTTTGGCTTTTCTGACATGGCAAGCTTTCTGCTCGTGAAACCGTAACTCCAGCGAAGGTTAGGTGGAGCACTACACTAGCCAGTGAGCTGAAGGGACGACGGTCACGCTGTTAAAGTCATGACTCTTTGTACTGGAGGCCCTCAGGGGCCCGACCGCCGACCGAGAGATTCAATCTCTCGCTTAATCGATATTCAGGCCCATGAAGAGAGACGGAGGAGCTGCAGGATGAGGGATGAGCGCCGGCTCTCCGCGTCTCTCAGGGCCGCTCTGCTTCAGTGCTGACTGCGCTCCCACATCAGACGCAGGGAAAGAGGCCGATAATGGAGTCCAGGAGAAAAACTAGCTGTGTTAGACCACTAGAGAGAAACGAGACGGGAATAAGCTCCTCTGCTCTCCCGATGATGTTTCTGTGCTTTGGGCTGACGCTGGAGGACAGATCAGATCAGATGATCTCGGCCCTCGAGGTGCGTCACATCTTACACACACTAAGCTTGCTGCACTGTGGCGGGAACACACTTCAGAACTCAAGGGGCCGATGGAGTTTTTCTTGCTGACGGTGTTTGACCTGAAAGAGAAACTCTCACAGGCGTCCGTTGTTACATCATACATTCAACAACATCCAAGAGTCCTGAACGAAACAAAGGTTTTATTAAAGCTAGCAAAGTGACTGATTTTCTCTTTTTTGTTTGTTTGATTAACTTTAAAGGGTCGTCACACACACCGTTTCTGCCGGTCTGGTGTTAGTCTGGAGTATCTGTAGAGTAGTGCTGATCCTTCATCTCTCACAAGAGTCTTTCGTTTATCAGATTTATAAAAGACAGACACACTGAACCGATTCTTTCTGAACACAGCCGAGCTTGTGGAGGAGAGCAGTGGGCGGAGCTAAAGAGACACACACACACACACTGGATAACTCTCAATTCTCTACATGTTGGTGTTGTTCACATTATATGCACTTACGCACCGATTGCTAACTAAACACACACACACACGCACTCACCGCCTGCGGTTTCCATTCATGCCCGGGAGCAAACACACACACTAGCACAAAACAAACTGTGTCCACTGTTCCCCTAATGTCTTTTGTCCATGTTTAGCATGAGAATCAAATCTTTAACAGTGTACATAAGTCTGAATGCTTGAAATAGAATTAGTGTGTGTGTGAGAGTGAGTGAGTGAGTGTGTGTGTGTGTGTGTGTGTGTGTGTGTGTGTGTGTGTGTGTGTGTGTGTGTGTGTGTGTGTGAGTGTGTGTGTGAGAGTGAGTGAGTGAGTGTGTGTGTGTGTGTGTGTGTGTGTGTGTGTGTGTGTTGTGTGTGTGTGTGTGTGTGTGTGTGTGTGTGTGTGTGTGTGTGTGTGTGTGTGTGTGTGTGTGTGTGTGAGTGTGTGTGTGAGAGTGAGTGAGTGAGTGTGTGTGTGTGTGTGTGTGTGTGTGTGTGAGTGTGTGTGTGAGAGTGAGTGAGTGAGTGTGTGTGTCTGTGAGTGTGTGTGTGAGAGTGAGTGTGTAAGAGTGTGTTTGAGTGTGTGTGTGTGTGTGTGTGTGTGTGGGCATGTTTTTGTGAAATATCAGGACACAAATGTGTATAATGACATGGGTATCACAAAAAGAGGGTGAAATATGAGGACGTTCCCCATGTCCTCACTTTTCAAAATGCTTATATTTCACACAGAATGAGGTTTTTTTCACAGAAAGTAAACTGTGCAGTCTCCTGTGAGGGTTAGGTTTAGGGATAGGGGCAGTGTGTGTGTGTGTGTGTGTGTGTGTGATGGGTAGGTTTAGGGGCAGTGTAGGGGGATAGAAAATACGGTTTGTACGGTATAAAAACCATTACGCCTATGGAATGTCCCCACATTTCACAAAAACACCCCTGTGTGTGTGTGTGTGTGTGTGTGTTTGAGTGTGTGTGTGTGTGTGTGTGTGCGTGCGTGTGTGTGCTTGTGAGAAAGTGTGTATATGTGTGTTTGTGAGAGCGTGTGTGTGAGAGTGTGTGTGTGTGTGTGTGTGTGTGTGTGTGCATGTGTGTGTGTTTGTGAGAAAGTGTTTGTGTGTGAGTGTGTGTGTTTGTGAGAACGAATGTGAGTGTGTGTGTGTGTGTGTGTGTGTGTGTGTTTGAGAGTGTTTGTTTGAGAGTGTGTGTGAGTGAGTGAGTGAGTGAGTGAGTGAGTGATTCTGTGTGTGAGTTTGTGTGAGAGTGTGTGTGTGCGCGTGCGTGTGTGCTTGTGAGAGTGTGTATGTGTGTGTTTGTGAGAGCATGTGTGTGTGTGTGTGTGTGTGAGCATATGTGTGTGAGACAGTGTGTGAGTGTGTGTGGCAGAGTGTGAGTGTGTGTGTCAGAGGGAAAGTATGAGTGATGGAGGGGCTGCTGATGGAGAATGAGTGTGATGACGGATGAGTGTGACAGGCAGATGGTTTTGCTTGTCGTCTCTTTAATCACACAGACTCAGCTGGGCGTGAAGGCAGAGCTTTGTCTCGTCATGGCAACAAACAGGAGACAAATTTACCCACAATTCTCTCCCACATCCCTCCTCATGGCTGATGTTTTTGGATAAGTGTAAGAAAGAGAGAGCGGGTGTTATGAAGCAAATAAGTGTACGTGTTTAAAATAGCCGAGATTGAAAAAGATTAAAGTCTGTGAGCTTCAGCATGTTTGCGTTAGAGGCAAGAGTCTCATCTGAGTGTGAGAATTATTGTGTTGCTCAGCATTATTTGTTTTGTTCCTCGTGAAGATAAAGTGTGTTGAGTTGAGTTGTGTTTAAACTCACTGCAGTTGTTTCTGTCAGTGGGACTAAATTATGATGAAGAGATGAAAACTGATGAGTTTCTCCATTACAGATCACTGACTGAGGTGCTCTTTGATTATTCGTGGTTGCTAGGGTGTTCGGAGTGGTTGCTAGGGTGTTTGGCGGAGGATGACGTGGCACAAGAGGCGATGGTGGCAGGGAATGCCAGGCAGGAGCAGGAGTATCCAGGCGGGAACCCAGAGGGCAGCCAGGATGATGGCCCAATCACTGGTGGAGTCGAGGGAGGGAGGAGCCATGGTGGAGATGTGGCCGTCTACACCAGGGGACAATGGATGGAGAATGAGCCGATGGACGTGGAGCTGATGTAACCAAACAATACAGATGGCTTAGGAAGAATGAGGCAGAGCCACACCTTGCCAGAGGACTGACCCGGACAGGTGGAAAGACGAAGTGAAGCTGAAGGTGCAATGTCTGACCAAGGTGGAGCCGGAGGGACGTGGTAGCCGGGTGGAGCCGTAAGTATGATGGTCTTAGGAGGAGCCATGGTGGAGCTGACGAGCCGAGGTGGAGTGATGGCCTAGGGATCCTCTTGACTAGGCGGAGCTGGTGAACGAAAGATCAGAGGTGCATCCACACAACATAGTGGAGTAGACAAAGGAGGAGCCGAGGGGCTGAAGGAAACAGTAGGGCTGGGCCTAAAAAATTGGATTTTTCGATTAATCGTTTTTTAAATGTGGTTGATTCAAGAGGCCACGAATCGATTTTTTCGCCCCATATTTATTTCCGCAAACATTGAACATAACGTAAATCTAATTACTAGTCTTCTCCGCTAGATGTCACCCTCTTATAGACCTTTATCACAGAGGAATTGAATACCGGAAGTGCACTGATTCTTCCGGTTATGAATGTTTTCAATGTGCTGTTAACACCTAGCTGAACAAACAACACTTTAAATAAGCATCTGGAGGATGATTTAAAAATCCGGACATTTTCAGAGACAGGAGAAGAGATAAACTGATCATTACTGTGTACAGGATTTTCCAAACTCTGCTGAACGTGTAGTTTTTTAATCCAACATAAGCTGAGGGTTGTAAACATACGTGATTATTTCACCACACGGTGTCAGTGCTCGTCTAAATAGTGACCCCGATGAAGTGTGTGTGAAACCTGACGAATAAGATCTGAATGAACATACTTATTTGTATTAAATATTCTAGTCATTATTCTGACATTTTTGATTGACAATCATTTCACTGTAGCCTACAGTATATGTAATTCACACATTTATTCCAAAATTCAGTCACGCTGTTAACGTATTACTGTTTAAGAATAATTAAATGTTTAACATCGTTAACTTTCTTTAAGGCAGTTACCGCGCATCCATTCATCTATTTAATACTGTCATGAAAATGAACCATGGTTTTATTACAAATAAGATAACCATAGTTATTGTAGTTTAATCATGGTATTTGTAGTAAAACTAATACAAATGGTAGTCAATCCACGGAAAAAAAACAACAACGACATTCTTACTATAATAAAATCATGGTTAACTTTCGTAAGAGTGTTTATCAGTCAAATTCATTTAAAAATGTAAGAGAAACACTATTAATGAGAAGATGAGCACTGGACTGTGGCGGGTTAGAAATATATTTATTATTCAGAATGCTCATTTGGATGGGAACATTTCAGCAGGCTGATGATATGAGACGTAAACATCCTCAGCTTGGAAATGCATAGACCTACAACACACAAACACACTCCCACGTATTATTTTAAAAGAAGGACCTTCATCCTGCCATATCAGTCTCACCCATGCTTTTAGTGTCAGGAAATGGTCAAATCTGAGGTAAGGATGTCATTATTTAGTATTAGAGCACCGGATCGCTGCAGCAACACCTGCCAGAAGGTTCAGACGTTATAGTTTTGATTGCTTCGCGATGGGGCTGGAAGTAGCGGTGCACTGCTTCACTTACCGGAAATAGGAAGTGTGATAAAGGCCTATTGGCCTTGCGCGATGTTTCAAAGGAGCGAGAGGCGCGGCCTGTCATTCATTAATTCGTTCACTGGTTAAATGGCGGCTTCCGGTGCGTTGACGTTTGTAATGCTGAGATGAAATGCTACAAATCTGCAGAACCATTTGATGATGAGACATCACCCAGACGTTGCAAGAACAGCCGAGCACACAACCGCTAAAAAAAGATCACACACATGCGAATGCTTGCATTATGATCCTTAAACTTGAGCGTTCACTGAAGCACGTACGTTAGCCATTATAGACTTATTCAAATCAGTCAATAGACAGCGCAGGACCAATAATTCAAACCTAGTAGCTTATATTATAAACAGATTTCCTCACATAAAAGTTAGTCCTCAGAAGTCAGCACGTTAAGGTATTGTTCATTATCACGGTAACTAACTTGTGTCCAGGTATGAACGCGCTTCTCGTGTATGAAAAGTAACGAGCGGTGACGGCAAAGAAAGCAGCCATTCCTGGTCTCAATCCTCGAAAGGCCTCATCAGGCACTACGATCGGCTCAAATTACAGACGGTTTCGCCGGCGCGTTTTCCGAGATATAGCCGGTTAAAGTTTCATCCCCCTCCCCGAGCACTATGCCGTCGCGGTTCTCCGTCCCGGGGGTCTCCAGTCGATCCTGCCCGGTATCACATATGCTCGTCGCAAAGATAAAATCGAATGGCAATCGCATCTGAGGAAGACACGCAAATAACAGAGATAGTGACGAAATATAATCATCATCTGGGGCACAAATCAAAGCTCAGACGCCTCCATAAAAACGGACAGAGTCTGAATGCCGGTCTGCAAAATCGCAAGAAAAGCTTGGCCTTTACTGAAAATCATCCAATATCCTTTTTATGTTTTATATCAAAATATCCATAAAAACTAAATTTTATAAAATACTTCTCAGATACATTTTTTAGAATAAAGTTGCATCAAAATTGTATTGTATTTCACATAATTGTATGCTTTTGAAATTTAGAGATGGGTTCTGTTTTAATGTACCCAAGTGTACCTAAAATAAAGAGAGTTTAATATATAATTTTGTGGCTGTTAATTATTTTTTTAATTACCAACTTGTAAACTTGTTCACTGTTCTTTTTTATAAATATACACTGTAAAAAACACAACTTGAAAAAGTTGAAATGACTGACTTGTGTTGGTTCAGCAAAAATCCACACTGTAAAATCTCGTACAACAAAAAAAGTCTTAGTACTAATTTCCCCTAGCTTTTTCTTGTTGACTCAACTTTTGTAAATAACAGTTATATGAACTGAAAATAAGTTGTGTGTGACACAAAATCATTTTTTAGTTGACTCAACTTGACATTATTTGTTTTCTGGAGAGATGCAACTATTCTGTAACAAATCCTTTGTAGTTGAGCCAATTCAACAATTTGTGTCTGTTGGAAACAGAAGTTCTTATTAAGAATGAACAGGTTCAGATGTAGAATTTTTTATTGAAAATATTTGGTCACCATTATGGGGATCAGTGTTTCCTTTAGTTGGCCAGTTTGACTCATGGTGTTTTATGTGAGCTTTTGTAACAGTGTTTAACAAAACACTTCATTTGTTGCAAAGAAAGCCGTAACCAATGACCAGGTGATCTAGATAACAGCATTATAAAGTGGAGTAGTTTACTACTTTATTCCTGATCGAAAGTGATTATTTATGAATAATATATTATATTTACCATGCAGCAGATCAGCCATTCTGAATTTCAATTTCTGATTTTTAAATACGTTGCGGGAACTTTTTTTTTGTGACAAAAACACAGACATCAAGAATCAGCCAACAATGGTGACATGGATTCATGCCACAATGCATGCTGGGAGCCATCGTTTTATACTTTGTTGGCTCCCAGCATGCATTGCGGCATGAAGCCTGTCACCATCGTTGAGATTCATATGCTGATTCTTGATGTCTGTGTGTGGCAAAATACAATTTTTTCCCGTAATGAATTTAAATTCAGAGTGTCTGATCTGCTGCAACAAAGTTTTGCTGGTAAAATATATAATATTGTAAATTATTGGTCAGAAATAAGATTATTGATTTATTAAGAGTTTATGAGGCTGAAAACTTAATCATCTTGGTTTCTTTCATAGCAACAAATTATGTAACACTGTTGCAAAGGCCACAAACTCACACAAAGATGCTAACTTCCCAACCAAAGGAAACACTCTTCACCAAAATGGCAATGATTTTCAATAAAAACTTCAACTTCAACATTTCTTGAATTGGCTCAACTACAAAAGATTTGTTACAGAATAGTTGCATATCTCCAGAAAACAAATAATGTCATGTTGACTCAACTAAACATTTTTTATGTCACAGACGACTTATTTTCAGTTCGTATAACTGTTATTTACAAAAGTTGAGTCAACAAAAAAAAGCTAGGGGAAATTGGTACTAAGATTTTTGTTGTTGTACAACCTTCACATTTTTTACAGTGTATTTATAGTAAATCTATACTCACTGAGTTGAATCGAGAATTGAAAGCGAATCGAATTGGAACATATGAATCGATACCCAGACATAGAAACCAGCGGAGGCGGGGTTGACGGAGTGGGGGACTTTAGAAGAGGAGGTGGGAGAGAAAAGCTGGAAAGAACCAGTGGAGACACAGTCAGGTCAGTTTCAGCTTGCCCTCAGTGGTAGGAGTGTGTGTGGGGTCTTCCTTCATTAGTAATCCCATGGCGGCACATGATGTTGCCGGCTCACACACCTGGTCAGACATTTTGTGTAGCTCAGGCTCCAGGGCGATAGCTGGCTCAGTCCTTGAATCTGGAGCTGGTTCATGCATTGCAGCTCTTCCTCTGGTTATCTTTACTTGATTTGAAGGTCCGGTGTTCTGCCATGAAGTGGATGTAGTAAAGTGTGCATGATGAAGGATAGATAAACACAACCACATATAACACTGACAATAAGGAAACACAGGGCTTAAACCATAGATATCCATAATGGCGGAGTCTCTAACGTCATCACCGGCGGCCATCTTGTCACAGGCAGGGCTCTGTGGTGCCTGATGTAAGGCGAGTGATCTGAACACAAATACTCTTATCCAGTGTTAATTTTGATTTAGTCTTTTGACTAAAATGCCATTTAGTTTTAGTCACATTTTAGTCGCCTGAATTGTTTTTAGTTTTAGTCTAGTTTTAGTCTCCTAAAATCTAATGAGTTTAGTTCAATTGTAATACATTAAGCATTTAAGCATCACATGACCGACTGACACTTGAACTGACATTTTGACATCATTTTGTTTTTGACATTAAAAATACACTAAAAAGAGCTCAATTCACTTTTTTGTTTGTTTTTTAAAAACATCTATATAGTTTTTATAACTTTGTATTTCTGTTTTAGTCAGTCGGCCATATCAGGTTAAGCTAAAGCTTCAAATAAGTTTGTTTATTGTTTTAATTTCAGTTAACATTTATTTAATTTCAAGTAATGAAGATTTTTTTTATTGGTTTTAGTGAACTATTATAACCCTGATACTTTATTGAATATGTGTCAAATACTGGTCTTTCCTCCTGAATATGAATTAAATGTGAATTAAATTAAATACAGTTTATTGTGTAAGCAAAAACGAATATATAATGCGTGACTTTTAATTATAAACCAGCTGGAAATACACCGGGACTCTTATTTTGAAATGTCTGCGCCTCTGTTGCAGTTGCAGGAGCTCATTCAAGTTCAGATGAGGAGATAAATATGCGTCATTATAAGCGTCTAAAGCATATTACTATATAAACATGGTAAAGTAAACATTGTCATTACTCATCAGCATTAGTTCATAAACAATATCCTGGCATAAATGTGTGTTATTGATTGGTTGAGCCGCTCTGGAGCGCTGGATTGGGGGTGTGTGAGCCTGTAGGCCGTGTGTTCTCCAGCGGTTAGATCAGCTCATCTGTGACACAGGACATCAGTTCTGACCCCATCTCTTCCCTAATCCACCCTCACTAACATTCTCCTCTCGCTTTTATTTGTTGACGAAAATGACAGTAAGTTTTCGTCATAGTTTTCATCCAACACTAGTTTTTATTTAGTTATCGTCTCATGGCTATAATTATGGATGCTTGAACAAATTATGAATAATTTTTCATAAGTATGCAGTGTCATAACTACATCTCTGATGTTTATAACAAACCAAACAGTTTGAAAATCGGTAGAAAATTTAGCAATTTATGGTTATTTAAAAAGTGCATGCACCATGAAAACAATGTTATGAGTGAGCGAGCTGAGTGTGACAAGATATTTTATGCATTTGGCAGACGATTTAATCCAAAGCGACTTACAGTGCCTTATTATCGGGACAATCCCCCTGGAGCAACATGGAGTAAAGTGTCTTGCTCAAGGACACACTGGTGGAGACCGCTGGGATCGAACCAGCAACCTTCTGCATACCAGCTCCATGGTTAACTTTAACCCACTGGACCACCATCTCTTGACAAGATGGCCGCCAAGTGCGGATGTCGACCTCCATTGGCCAGCAGCGCGGACGAGACATCTAGCCTTTATTATGTATATCTATGGCATAAACACACAAGGAGAGTAATCAACATGAACAGAGACGGGTGTGTGGAGCTAATGAACAAACAAGGATTGCTAGGTTTGCTTACTGTTGAGTTGCTATGTGTTTTCTTCCTGTATGATAAGAGTCCCCCTCGTGTCTCTGTGATCTTCTGGACTTTAATACTAGAGGTTTGATCGGTATGAGCACTAGTGCCACTAATGCTTACCTCAGTAAAACACACCCAGACATGCAGATGAGGTGACAGTCAGGTGATAATTATCTAAATGATCAACTCAGCAAAACAGCAGTGCACTGGGTTTTCTGTGATAAACACACACCCACACGTGAAGCGCTGAGGAGTGATAACAGACGACTGCAGCTCTCCATCCTCTCCATCCTCTCTCTCTCTCTCTCTCTCTCTCTCTCTCTCTCTCTCTCTCTCTCTCTCTCTCTCTCTCTCTCTCTCTCTCTCTCTCTCTCTCTCTCTCTCTCTCTCTCTCTCTCTCTGTCATGTCTGCTGTGGACGATGTGGATCTCAAGGTTACGCTGTCAAGGTTAAATTGACTTTAGATTAATTAAGTGTCAATTAACAGGGTAATTGTTTCATAATGTGGCCGGCCCCGGAGGCCGAGGTGTGAGTGAGAAGGGCCGCCACTGTCAGACTCGCTTTAGGGCATGACTCAAGTGTGTGTGTGTGTGTGTGTGTGTGTGTGTGTGTACACACTTTGAGATGTCAAGACACAGTAGATCCGCCTCTTTACTTTCACTGATGACACCACAAGAACACACACAGTCTCAAAAGCATTCACTAGAGACAGAGCAGATATATATTCAATATTTATTTATTATATGTATTATATATATTGTATAAACAAATATATGAAATATAGACTTTAATAATGAATTATTAAGAATAATATATTTTTATTATAATATTTTTTATATTTTAATTATAATATTATTATTAATATATATATTTTTGCTAAAAGTTAGAAAAGTTGCAAAATTTTCAAAAATTTTCAACTTTTTAACTTTTAACAAAAAATAAATTAATTAACAAACATTATATATTAGTACTTTTTTTTGCTAAAAGTTAGAAAACTTGTAAAATTTTAAACGTTATATAAAAAAATAATATTAAAATAATAAAATAAACATAATATAATTATGCAATATACATAATTTGTATATATATATATATATTTAAATTATATATTTATATATTTATGCATTTGGCAGACGCTTTTATCCAAAGCGACTTACAGTGCCCTTATTGCAGTGACAATCCCCCTGGAGCAACATGGAGTAAAGTGTCTTGCTCAAGGACACACTGGTGGAGACCGCTGGGATCGAACCAGCAACCTTCTGCATATCAGTTGTATATATATACACACTCACCTAAAGGATTATTAGGAACACTAATACTGTGTTTGACCCCTTTGGCCTTCAGAACTGCCTTAATTCTACATGGCATTGATTCAACAAGGAGCTGAAAGCATTCTTTAGAAATGTTGGCCCATATTGATAGGAGAGCATCTTGCAGTTGATGGAGATTTGTGGGATGCACATCCAGGGCACGAAGCTCCCGTTCCACCACATCCCAAAGATGCTCTATTGGGTTGAGATCTGGGGACTGTGGGACGGCCATTTTAGTCCAGTGAACTCATTGTCATGTTCAAGAAACCAATTTGAAATGATTGGAGCTTTGTGACATGGGGCATTATCCTGCTGGAAGTAGCCATCAGAGGATGGGCACATGCTGGTCATAAAGGGATGGACATGGTCAGAAACAATGCTCAGGTAGGCCGTGGCATTTAAACCATGCCCAATTGGCACTAAGGGGCCTAAAGTGTGGCAAGAAAACATCCCCCACACCATTACACCACCACCACCAGCCTGCACAGTGGTAACAAGGCATGATGGATCCATGTTCTCATTCTGTTTACGCCAAATTCTGACTCTACCATCTGAATGATCAACAGAAATCCAGACTCATCAGACCAGGCAACATTTTTCCAGTCTTCAACTGTCCAATTTTGGTGAGCTGGTGCAAATTGTAGCCTCTTTTTCCTATTTGTAGTGGAGATGAGTGGTACCCGGTGGGGTCTTCTGCTGTTGTAGCCCATCCGCCTCAAGGTTGTGTGTGTTGTGGCTTCACAAATGCTTTGCTGCATACCTCGGTTGTAACGAGTGGTTATTTCAGTCAAAGTTGCTCTTCTATCAGCTTGAATCAGTCGCCCATTCTCCTCTGACCTCTAGCATCAACAAGGCACTTTGGCCCACAGGACGGCCCCATACTGGATGTGTTTCCCTTTTCACACCATTCTTTGTAAACCCTAGAAATGGTTGTGCGTGAAAATCCCAGTAACTCAGCAGATTGTGAAATACTCAGACCGGCCCGTCTGGCACCAACAACCATGCCACGCTCAAAATTGCTTAAATCCCCTTTCTTTCCCATTCCGACATTCAGTTTGGAGTTCAGGAGATTGTCTTGACCAGGACCACACCCCTAAATGCATTGAAGCAACTGCCATGTGATTGGTTGATTAGATCATTGAACAGGTGTTCCTAATAATCCTTTAGGTGAGTGTATATATATAGGCAAAAGGATAAGTTATGGCATGCTAGTCTTGCGCGGTTCTGGTGTTCAGTGTTTGTTGTTGTTGATGGCGAGCCGGTGTGGCTCTGGACTGAAGCTCTCAGGGCTTTCACTGCAGCAGACTCAGAAGACGAATGAAACAGAGAGAGCAGAAAGAGATGATGATAGAGAGATAAAGAGGACAGCCTGATGAAATGCTGATTGGCTCTTGTCTGTAATAGCTGGCCCGGAGCAGAGCGGCGACTGGAGCCCATCCATATCCTCTCTCTCTGGGTTCTTCAGGGCAGGGAGGAAGTGATGTCGCTTACCTTTTACCAAAATAAAGAAATCCATTTCCAGCTCTTCATCTCGGCCGGCTCACCTCTCTGTGTGTGTGTCGACTCATCGCTGCTTACATTAGCACAGGCATTATTGAAATGTCACACACACATTAGAAATGATTTATGACGAATGACATATTAGCATAATTAGGGCCTTATGAAATCCATTTCTTTTTTCCCCAATTTCATGTTTTTTCTTCATTTCTGGACTCTGATTTAATGGTTAAATTAAGTCTAGTTTATCTAGTTGATCAAAATCATGAAATGTATACAATTTCAGAACAGTTTATTCAATTAAAAAAGAAACATGTTTTATTTTTTCCAAATTCACGTTTTCTGTTTCATTTGAATGGTTTAACTTTGCAATAAAAAACTTTAACAACTTAATTTATTATTATTTGATTATTTATAATAATATGGCCCTATGAAATCATCAAATAAAGCCATAAAATATATTTAATCTGTTAAAAGCGTGGTCATAGATATATCGATCATAGATGCCTCATTCTACTGATCCGTGCAGGCGCTAATGAGGCATCTACGATCGATATATCTATGCCCACGCTCGTATTTTGACCTCACTCAGCGGAAGTTATGGCGGAGCTCAGAGATGATCACGTTCCTCTGATAAGAGGTAAAATAAAAGCATAAATACTGCTGGGTTTCTCACAGAAACTGATGGTTTGGCTAGATAAGACCCTTATTCATCGTTTAAAGCTGCACTGAAACTGTCCTTGGATGGATGTAAAACTATTGTAGAAGCGAAACAGGAACCTTTAAAGCAGTACAGGGGCAGTTTTCCTCATCTCTAGGCTGATATAATCTCCGTCTCGTGTCCATCTGATCAGGTTTATTTGTGGTCATGTTGCTCTGTCGTCAGTAAGATGGAAACGCGTCTGCACAGATTGCGTATGGATCGTGTGAGTAAAGCGTGTGAAGCACATAATGCTTTAAACACTAATCTATTTTAATTAAAGCTGAAATCAAGCCTCCCGTAATGAGTTTAGAGCAGAAACATTGGCCCCTGACTTTAGTACTAATTGATATCGGGCCCTTTACCAGCGCGTCTTCTCTCTTTATATAACCCTGATTCTGGACACAGCGACGGAAGCCATTGTTCTGAGTGACCGTCTCATTTCATCACATTACACCCCATAATTAAAAATGTGGCATGATGTTTTGCATGAAGAGAAAGGCATGTCTGTGGAGAAACGTCACGGGTGCAGTTTCCCTAAAACATCAAACCTTGAATTGGATAAGAGCATAAATCTGCTCCCGCTGAAGGGGGTTTCATTCGTTTTTTCCTACTTTTCTTTTCCCCTTTGATCTTCTCTCCTCAATAACCTCCCCGTTTCTCTGACTTCTCATAATTTACTTCTCTTCTTCTCTTTCTTCCTCTCTTTTCCTTTTCCAATTACATCTCTAATCATTACTATTGCTATATATATTGTATATACAATATATAAAGTTCTGGGTTAAAACAACCCAAGTT
>CM042250.1:54074972-54084128 GCA_023566225.1 Romanogobio albipinnatus
GTGAGTGAGTGAGTGAGTGTCCGAGTGTCTGAGTGAATGAGTGAATGAGTGTCCGAGTGAGTGAGTGAGTGAGTGTCCGAGTGAGTGTCTGAGTGAGTGAGTGAGTGAGTGTCCGAGTGAGTGAGTGAGTGAGTGTGTGTGTGTGAGTGAGTGAGTGAGTGTCTGAGTGAGTGAGTGAGTGAGTGTGTGAGTGTCTGAGTGAGTGAGTGTCTGAGTGAGTGAGTGAGTGAGTGTGTGAGTGTCTGAGTGAGTGAGTGAGTGAGTGTGTGAGTGTCTGAGTGAGTGTCTGAGTGAGTGAGTGTCTGAGTGAGTGAGTGAGTGAGTGAGTGTCTGAGTGAGTGAGTGAGTGTCTGAGTGAGTGAGTGAATGAGTGAGTGAGTGAGTGTCTGAGTGTCTGAGTGAGTGAGTGAGTGAGTGAGTGAGTGAGTGAGTGAGTGTCTGAGTGAGTGAGTGAGTGAGTGTCTGAGTGAGTGAGTGAGTGAGTGTGTGAGTGAGTGAGTGTCTGAGTGAGTGAGTGAGTGAGTGAGTGTCTGAGTGAGTGAGTGAGTGAGTGAGTGAGTGTGTGAGTGAGTGAGTGAGTGTGTGAGTGTCTGAGTGAGTGAGTGAGTGAGTGAGTGTCTGAGTGAGTGAGTGAGTGAGTGAGTGAGTGAGTGTGTGAGTGTGTGAGTGAGTGAGTGTCTGAGTGAGTGAGTGAGTGAGTGTCTGAGTGAGTGAGTGAGTGAGTGAGTGAGTGTGTGAGTGAGTGAGTGAGTGTGTGAGTGTCTGAGTGAGTGAGTGAGTGAGTGAGTGTCTGAGTGAGTGAGTGAGTGAGTGAGTGTCTGAGTGAGTGAGTGAGTGAGTGAGTGTCTGAGTGAGTGAGTGAGTGAGTGTCTGAGTGAGTGAGTGAGTGAGTGTCTGAATGTCTGAGTGAGTGAGTGAGTGAGTGTCTGAGTGAGTGAGTGAGTGAGTGAGTGAGTGTCTGAGTGAGTGAGTGAGTGAGTGAGTGAGTGAGTGTCTGAGTGAGTGAGTGAGTGTCTGAGTGAGTGAGTGAGTGAGTGTCTGAATGTCTGAGTGAGTGAGTGAGTGAGTGTCTGAGTGAGTGAGTGAGTGGTTGAGTGAGTGAGTGAGTGAGTGTCTGAGTGAGTGAGTGAGTGAGTGAGTGTCTGAGTGAGTGAGTGAGTGTCTGAGTGAGTGAGTGAGTGAGTGAGTGAGTGAGTGTGTGTGTGTGTGTGTGTGTGAGTGAGTGAGTGTCTGAGTGAGTGAGTGAGTGAGTGAGTGAGTGAGTGTCTGAGTGAGTGAGTGAGTGAGTGAGTGTGTGTCTGAGTGAGTGAGTGAGTGTGTGAGTGTGTGTCTGAGTGAGTGAGTGAGTGAGTGAGTGAGTGTGTGAGTGTGTGAGTGAGTGAGTGAGTGAGTGAGTGAGTGAGTGTGTGAGTGAGTGAGTGAGTGAGTGAGTGAGTGTCTGAGTGAGTGTCTGAGTGAGTGAGTGAGTGAGTGTGTGAGTGTCTGAGTGAGTGAGTGAGTGAGTGTGTGTGTGTCTGAGTGAGTGAGTGAGTGAGTGTGTGAGTGAGTGAGTGAGTGAGTGAGTGAGTGTGTGTTTGTGTGTGTGTACGTGTGTGTGTGTGTGTGTGCGTGCGTGTGTGCATGTGTGAGTGTGTGTGTTTACGTGTGTGTAGGGGTGCGTGTGATGAGGAGGAAAACATAAGATGTAATTCAGTTTCTTTTTTTCTTATCTCATCATTTCAACATTTTATCATTTCAGTTTTTAATTTCATAATTATGATGTAGTATCTCATAATTGTATCATTATTCATCATATAATTTCAAATTTTAAACTCATACTGAAGCATGAATTATTGATATTTTTCTGACCTCATTGGCAGATATGTGTTCTTGTTTTAAGCACAAACTCTTACATACTGGTGTGTGTGTGTATGTGTGTGTGTGTGTGTGTGTGTGTGTGTGTGTGCGTGTGTGTGTGTGTGTGGATTGTTCAGTAACACCGGTGAGAGACACTAATTGTATTTCTCAGGGAAAGCGTCTGACAGGCCGATCTGGAGGCACGTGAAGATGAAGATGTATCTACATATGATCTCGGAGTGTGTCTGTACTCCGATCAGACAACACTGTCGCTCTTTACGCGCGGGGTCATGGCGGAAATAAATTGTGGAAGAGGAAAATGAATTAGGGATGACGGTGTGGCAGCGGTGAGGAATTGGACTGTCAGGACGAGCCTCGCAAGGGTCCGATAATGAAAGAAGATGAAGCGCTGCTCTAACACTGATTTTAGCAGAATCACAATGTGTGTGTGTGTGTGTGTGTGTGTGTGTGTGTGTGTGTGTGTGTGTGTGTGTGTGTGTGTGTGTGTGTGTGTGTGTGTGTGTGTGTGTGTGTGTGTGTGTGTGTGTGTGTGTTTGAGAGAGCGACTACACAGCGTTTACTGTACATCTGTGCATTATAAATAAAGCGTCAGGAAACATTAGGCCAAATCTGAGCAGATATGAAGCTCAATATATACAGTAAGTATATACTGTACATGTTAAATGTCTGGAGGAGCTCTGACCTCTGACCTCATGTGTGGTCATTTGAAAGCTTAGAGTCTCTACTTTCTGCAGATGTGCATCACTTTGGCATTTGTTTTACACACAGTCACTTATTTACACTAAATTACTCTGAGACCGTTTCCGCCTGGATGTGGCTGACCCAAATTGTAAAGCGTCCCACACACACACACACACACACACGCACGCACGCACGCACGCACGCACGCACGCACGCACGCACGCACACACACACACACACACACACACACACACACACACACTATTAGTGTCATGTTGAAGTGTGTGTGAGACTCACAGTCAGCTGCAGGATATTGTCACAAATATAGAGGGATTATATCAAAAAAATTTAAGTTTTATAGGTGTTTATGACTGTGTAAATAATAATTATATGGCATAAAGGGAAATATTAGATTATTAGATAATTTCTGACTCAACCAAAAAAGCTAGGTCAACTTTTAAAAGCATTTTTTCTCTTCCTTTGAAACGAAATATCTGTGATTTCTTGTTGCATCGCTGCATCAGAAAGAGAGTTATAATGATAATATGAATGTTCCAAGAGCCCAACCAAAGGGAACAATGATCTCCATAATGGTGAGTAAAAAACTCAAACCAATCAATGAATCTTAACTTGGGTTTTCTGAGTAAACAAGGAATAGTATGTGAAAAGTACACATTACACGGTTTGACACGTTTTAAAATATCTTAAATCTTACAAACATCTGGAAAAATTAAGCAAATTCATTGGGGGTGTCAGGCCTTCTAATATCGCTGTGGATAAAGTCCGAAAGGTTGAGAACAGCTACACTAATGCATTTACTGAGATGATTGACACCTGTGCTGGAGTGGGCGGGGCAGTGGGTGGAGCCAGAACCACAGCAGAACCTTTTAAAATGATTTAATTTCTCAAATACATTTTTCTTTTATTTTAATGAATTTTTATATTATTTTTATTTGAAGGATTTGTGGAAAAACTTGGAATTTTGGAAAATCTGGATAAATGAGGTATCCTAGTTTTAAAAGTGCAATTTCTAAAAGTCATGGGAATTAGTACAATCTTAAAACTCCATGGCCATTTTTATAAAGATATTTTTTTTCTACACTCTAAAAAATGCTGGGTTAAAAATAGCCCAAGTTGGGTTGAAAATGGACTAACCCAGCATTTGGGTTGTTTTAACCAGTGATTGGGTTGTTTTAACCCAGCCTTTGGGTTGTTTTAACCCAGCCTTTTGGTTGTTTTAACCCAGCGAATGGGTTGTTTTAACCCCAGCGATTGGGTTGTTTTAACCAAAGCGATTGGGTTGTTTTAACCCAGCGAATGGGTTGTTTTAACCAAAGCGATTGGGTTGTTTTAACCCAGCCTTTTGGTTGTTTTAACCCAGCGAATGGGTTGTTTTAACCCCAGCGATTGGGTTGTTTTAACCCAGCGAATGGGTTGTTTTAACCAAAGCGATTGGGTTGTTTTAACCCAGCCTTTGGGTTGTTTTAACCCAGCCTTTTGGTTGTTTTAACCCAGCGAATGGGTTGTTTTAACCCCAGCGATTGGGTTGTTTTAACCCAGCGAATGGGTTGTTTTAACCCCAGCGATTGGGTTGTTTTAACCCCAGCGAATGGGTTGTTTTAACCCAGCGAATGGGTTGTTTTAACCCCAGCGATTGGGTTGTTTTAACCCAGCGAATGGGTTGTTTTAACCCCAGCGATTGGGTTGTTTTAACCCAGCGAATGGGTTGTTTTAACCCCAGCGATTGGGTTGTTTTAACCCAGCATTTGGGTTGTTTTAACCCAGTGAATGGGTTGTTTTAACCCAGCGATTGGGTTGTTTTAACCCAGCGAATGGGTTGTTTTAACCCCAGCGATTGGGTTGTTTTAACCCAGCATTTGGGTTGTTTTAACCCAGTGAATGGGTTGTTTAAACCAGCCTTTGGGTTGTTTTAACCCAGCCTTTTGGTTGTTTTAACCCAGCGAATGGGTTGTTTTAACCCCAGCGATTGGATGTTTTAACCCAGTGAATGGGTTGTTTTAACCCCAGCGATTGGGTTGTTTTAACCCAGCGAATGGGTGGTTTTAACCCCAGCGATTGGGTTGTTTTAACCCAGCGAATGGGTTGTTTTAACCCCAGCGATTGGGTTGTTTTAACCCAGCCTTTGGGTTGTTTTAACCCAGTGAATGGGTTGTTTTAACCCAGCGAATGGGTTGTTTTAACCCAGTGAATGGGTTGTTTTAACCCCAGCGATTGGGTTGTTTTAACCCAGCCTTTGGGTTGTTTTAACCCAGTGAATGGGTTGTTTTAACCCAGTGAATGGGTTGTTTTAACCCCAGTGATTGGGTTGTTTTAACCCAGCATTTGGGTTGTTTTAACCCAGCATTTGGGTTGTTTTAACCCAGGGAATGGGTTGTTTTAACCCAGCGATTGGGTTGTTTTAACCCTGCGAATGGGTTGTTTTAACCCAGCGAATGGGTTGTTTTAACCCAGCGAATGGGTTGTTTTAACCCCAGCGAATGGGTTGTTTTAACCCAGCGAATGGGTTGTTTTAACCCCAGCGAATGGGTTGTTTTAACCCCAGCGATTGGGTTGTTTTAACCCAGCATTTCGGTTGCTTTAACCCAGTGAATGGGTTGTTTAAACCAGCCTTTGGGTTGTTTTAACCCAGCCTTTTGGTTGTTTTAACCCAGCGAATGGGTTGTTTTAACCCCAGCGATTGGATGTTTTAACCCAGTGAATGGGTTGTTTTAACCCCAGCGATTGGGTTGTTTTAACCCAGCATTTGGGTTGTTTTAACCCAGTGAATGGGTTGTTTTAACCCCAGCGATTGGGTTGTTTTAACCCAGCGAATGGGTTGTTTTAACCCAGCGATTGGGTTGTTTTAACCCAGCATTTGGGTTGTTTTAACCCAGTGAATGGGTTGTTTAAACCAGCGATTGGGTTGTTTTAACCCAGCCTTTTGGTTGTTTTAACCCAGCGAATGGGTTGTTTTAACCCCAGCGATTGGGTTGTTTTAACCCAGCGAATGGGTTGTTTTAACCCAGCGATTGGGTTGTTTTAACCCAGCGAATGGGTTGTTTTAACCCAGTGAATGGGTTGTTTTAACCCCAGCGATTGGGTTGTTTTAACCCAGCCTTTGGGTTGTTTTAACCCAGTGAATGGGTTGTTTTAACCCAGTGAATGGGTTGTTTTAACCCCAGTGATTGGGTTGTTTTAACCCAGCATTTGGGTTGTTTTAACCCAGCATTTGGGTTGTTTTAACCCAGGGAATGGTTTGTTTTAACCCAGCGATTGGGTTGTTTTAACCCTGCGAATGGGTTGTTTTAACCCAGCGAATGGGTTGTTTTAACCCAGCGAATGGGTTGTTTTAACCCCAGCGAATGGGTTGTTTTAACCCAGCGAATGGGTTGTTTTAACCCCAGCGAATGGGTTGTTTTAACTCCAGCGATTGGGTTGTTTTAACCCAGCATTTGGGTTGCTTTAACCCAGTGAATGGGTTGTTTAAACCAGCCTTTGGGTTGTTTTAACCCAGCCTTTTGGTTGTTTTAACCCAGCGAATGGGTTGTTTTAACCCCAGCGATTGGATGTTTTAACCCAGTGAATGGGTTGTTTTAACCCCAGCGATTGGGTTGTTTTAACCCAGCATTTGGGTTGTTTTAACCCAGTGAATGGGTTGTTTTAACCCCAGCGATTGGGTTGTTTTAACCCAGCGAATGGGTTGTTTTAACCCAGCGATTGGGTTGTTTTAACCCAGCATTTGGGTTGTTTTAACCCAGTGAATGGGTTGTTTAAACCAGCGATTGGGTTGTTTTAACCCCAGCGAATGGGTTGTTTTAACCCCAGCGATTGGGTTGTTTTAACCCAGCATTTGGGTTGCTTTAACCCAGTGAATGGGTTGTTTAAACCAGCCTTTGGGTTGTTTTAACCCAGACTTTTGGTTGTTTTAACCCAGCGAATGGGTTGTTTTAACCCCAGCGATTGGATGTTTTAACCCAGTGAATGGGTTGTTTTAACCCCAGCGATTGGGTTGTTTTAACCCAGCATTTGGGTTGTTTTAACCCAGTGAATGGGTTGTTTTAACCCCAGCGATTGGGTTGTTTTAACCCAGCGAATGGGTTGTTTTAACCCAGCGATTGGGTTGTTTTAACCCAGCATTTGGGTTGTTTTAACCCAGTGAATGGGTTGTTTAAACCAGCGATTGGGTTGTTTTAACCCAGCCTTTTGGTTGTTTTAACCCAGCGAATGGGTTGTTTTAACCCCAGCGATTGGGTTGTTTTAACCCAGCGAATGGGTTGTTTTAACCCAGCGAATGGGTTGTTTTAACCCAGCGATTGGGTTGTTTTAACCCAGCGAATGGGTTGTTTTAACCCCAGCGATTGGGTTGTTTTAACCCAGCCTTTTGGTTGTTTTAACCCAGCGAATGGGTGGTTTTAACCCCAGCGATTGGGTTGTTTTAACCCAGCGAATGGGTTGTTTTAACCCCAGCGATTGGGTTGTTTTAACCCAGCCTTTGGGTTGTTTTAACCCAGTGAATGGGTTGTTTTAACCCAGCGAATGGGTTGTTTTAACCCAGTGAATGGGTTGTTTTAACCCCAGTGATTGGGTTGTTTTAACCCAGCATTTGGGTTGTTTTAACCCAGCGAATGGGTTGTTTTAACCCAGCGAATGGGTTGTTTTAACCCAGCATTTGGGTTGTTTTAACCCAGCGAATGGGTTGTTTTAACCCAGTGAATGGGTTGTTTAAAGCAAACATTTAACCCAACCGCTGGGTTAAAACAACCCAATTGCTGGGTTAGTCCATTTTCAACCCAACTTGGGTTATTTTTAAGAGTGTAGTTATTCCAAGCTTTAAAATATATTTTTGGGACAGGAATTGTAGTAAAAAGTGTTTTAAAATATCTTTATCCATCAAATCACGACTGGAAAAATTCTGGCCTTCCAGTGTTGTTATGGATAATGTATATATTGTTGTGGATAAAGATTGAGAACAGCTACACTAATGCATTAACTGAGATGATTGACACCTGTGCTGGAGTGGGCGGGGCAGTGGGTGTAACAGTGGGTGGAGCCAGACGTCTGCAGAATCACCCCAGAATCTTTTGACTGTCTTTCAAATCACGTACTCTGTGAGTTGATACTTCTTTTGAATCTTTACGACTGTTTAAAGAGTGTGTTTTATAGAGTATTAAGTGTCTAGTATGGATGTCATCCAGATGTACTGCATGTGTCATGTGACCTACCAGCATCAGCTTCAGTGCCATTCATAAATCCTCTCCCGTGGCTTCATGTGCACGTCATAATCTTGCAGGAAGTATTTCCTGCTGCTGATTTATGAATGCTATGAGTTCTTTCACATATTCGTGCTATATTAGTAGTGGTTTTGGATCCTTCACTTTTCATGCACTGCAGATTTATGGATCTGAAAGTGTGCCAATGCATTGGTTGGTATAGAGGCCGCTGGATCTGAACTCGCTCCGCAGTCCGAACAGCAGCTTCTCTCATTGTCTCTGGAAATCTGGAATCAGCTGAACGCTGGGTTTGTGCTGACGCGCGAGACCTTTTACCTGTGTGTAAGAGTTCCTGCTCCGTCTGTCCGCAGATCCTCCGGGAATGAAGCCGGATGGTTATTTATGTGTCCGTTGAGCTCTTTAATTGCATGAGTAATGAGAGGAACATTATAGTGTGTGTGTCTGTGTGTGTGTATTCCTTTAAGGGTTTGGTTAGGTTTAGTCGGTGTGTAGTAATTAGATTTATTTAAAGGGGACCTATTATGCAAAATGCACTTACATGATGTTTAAACATAAAGGTGTGTCGGCAGTCTTACACAACCACCATACAGTGGTAAAACTCCACACTTAAATCCCCATAAATCATAAGCAGTTCCACCCTTTTAGCATAGACCCCGCCCACAGCTGCTGATGCACTCCGCCCTATTAGCATAGACCCTGCCCATGACTGCTATTGGACCCCGCCCTATTAGCATAGACCCGGCCCACAACTGCTAATGGACTCCGCCCTATTAGCATAGACCACACCCATGACAACTGGCGAACTCCACCCTATTAGCATAGACCCTGCCCATGACTGCTATTGGACTCCGCCCTATTAGCATAGACCCCGCCCACAACTGCTAATGGACTCCGCCCTATTAGCATAGACCACACCCATGACAACTGGCAAACTCCACCCTATTAGCATAGACCCCGCCCACAACTGCTGATGGACTCCACCCTATTAGCATAGACCACACCCATGACAACTGACGAACTCCACCCTATTAGCATAGACCCCGCCCACGACTGCTGATGGACTCCACCCTATTAGCATAGACCACACCCATGACTGCTGGCGAACTCCGCCCTATTAGCATAGACCCCGGCCATGACTACTGACAGACTTCACCCTATTAGCATAGACCCCACCCATGACTGCTGACAGACTCCACCCTATTAGCATAGACCCCACCCACGACTGCTGACAGACTCCACCCTATTAACATAGACCCGCCCACCCTATTAGCATAGACCCCACCCACTACTGCTGATGGACTCCATCCTATTAGCATATACCCCGCCCACGACTGCTAATGGACTCTGCCCTATTAGCATAGACCCCACCCACGACTGCTGACGGACT
>CM042250.1:54084328-54091828 GCA_023566225.1 Romanogobio albipinnatus
TCTCTCTCTCTCTCTCTCTCTCTCTCTCTCTCTCTCTCTCTCTCTCTCTCTCTCTCTCTCTCTCTCTCTCTCTCTCTGTCTCTCTCTCTCTCTTCTCTCTCGCTCTCTCTCTCTCTCTCTCTCTCTCTCTCTCTCTCTCTCTCTCTCTCTCTCTCTCTCTCTCTTCTGTCTCTCCAGGTGGCCGCTGTCAGAGCCTTTGCTCTGTTTCCGTCACACACACTCTCTCACAGGGTCACCTTCCACCATCAGTGTGAGATGCTGCCCGACACACGGCGTCCCTGCGGTAAAAACTATCCTTTATTACAAAAGACAAGTTGGATATGAAGTCATTAAAGTGACCTGTTGCTCCTGGACATCAAACACAATGGCCCGGTTTCACAGACAGGGCTCAGATTATAGCATCAGGCCTTCAAGGATATTTAGCTTTAATAAACATGCCTTAGTAAAATCATTATAACTGATCAAATATAAGCAAAGGTTTCGTTTGTCTGTTAATCAGAAAATCACTATATTCATAATCAAATGTAAAAGAATATCAACATCATAAATATCTTGATGATTTTAACACACTTTTTATTTCTTTTACTTTTCTAGACTATAGTTTAAGTATGAAAATCAGTGTTACGTTAGTATTATTAGTATAGTGTTTATGAATATTTTTATTAATAAATTGGCTTTTATTTTTATATTTTCATTTTTTTTGTTTAAGTTTTAGTAATTTTGTTGTCCAAATGTACTTTTGTCATTTTATTATTAGTTTTTTTATATATATATTTCTATTTAGCATATTTTTATTTCAACTCACTGTAAAAAAAAAAGTTGCTGTCTTAAATTTTTTAGTGCAATCAACTTAAGTCATTTCAACTTAAATTACATTAAACTGACTTGATGAGTTGAATCTTGTATAATTTCGTAACTTATTTTGATGAGTAAACGCAAAAAGATGTTGTCATATCTTATATTGAACAATATATTGATCATATATTTTTATGGCGCTTAAACTTACTTTGTTTCTGTTAGTTGCCACACTAACCCTAAGTTCAAGTTTTCATCTAATATTGTTTGATTTAATTTTATTTAACAAAAACCAGCTTGATGAGGACGTCAGACAGATATGTTTTAATAACATCGGATTTTACGAAGAGAAAGATGAAATTAGAGTTGGAAAGTTTCATTAAGTTCAGCGGACCCACTTTATATTAGAGGGCCTTAAATACTATGTACTTACGTTTTAATTAATCATTTGATACAATGCACTTATTGTGTACATTCATGTCTTAACATTGTACTTACATTTTAAAAAATACCTGCATGTAATTACGTCTGTAATTAATTTTTGTAGTTACATTTGTAATTACACTGTTGACACTTCCCTTACACCAAACCCTACCCTTAAACTTACTCACACCACCACACCTGTCCCTAACCCTACCCTTAAACTGACCCATACCACCACACCTGTCCCTAACCCTACCCTTAAACTTACCCATACCACCACACCTGTCCCTAACCCTACCCTTAAACTTACCCATACCACCACACCTGTCCCTAACCCTACCCTTAAACTTACCCACACCACCACACCTGTCCCTAACCCTACCCTTAAACTGACCCATACCACCACACCTGTCCCTAACCCTACCCTTAAACTTACTCACACCACCACACCTGTCCCTAACCCTACCCTTAAACTGACCCATACCACCACACCTGTCCCTAACCCTACCCTTAAACTTACCCACACCACTACACCTGTCCCTAACCCTACCCTTAAACTTACCCATACCACCACACCTGTCCCTAACCCTACCCTTAAACTTACCCACACCACCACACCTGTCCCTAACCCTACCCTTAAACTTACCCACACCACCACACCTGTCCCTAACCCTACCCTTAAACTGACCCATACCACCACACCTGTCCATAACCCTACCCTTAAACTTACCCACACCACCACACCTGTCCCTAACCCTACCCTTAAACTTACCCACACCACTACACCTGTCCCTAACCCTACCCTTAAACTTACCCATACCACCACACCTGTCCCTAACCCTACCCTTAAACTTACCCACACCACCACACCTGTCCCTAACCCTACCCTTAAACTTACCCACACCACTACACCTGTCCCTAACCCTACCCTTAAACTTACCCATACCACCACACCTGTCCCTAACCCTACCCTTAAACTTACCCACACCACCACACCTGTCCCTAACCCTACCCTTAAACTGACCCATACCACCACACCTGTCCCTAACCCTACCCTTAAACTTACCCACACCACTACACCTGTCCCTAACCCTACCCTTAAACTTACCCACACCACTACACCTGTCCCTAACCCTACCCTTAAACTTACCCACACCACCACACCTGTCCCTAACCCTACCCTTAAACTTACCCACACCACCACACCTTTCCCTAACCATACCCTTAAACTTACCCACACCACTACACCTGTCCCTAACCCTACCCTTAAACTTACCCACACCACTACACCTGTCCCTAACCCTACGCTTAAACTTACCCACACCACCACACCTGTCCCTAACCCTACCCTTAAACTTACCCACACCACTACACGTGTCCCTAACCCTACGCTTAAACTTACCCACACCACCACACCTGTCCCTAACCCTACCCTTAAACTTACCCACACCACCACACCTTTCCCTAACCCTACCCTTAAACTTACCCACACCACTACACCTGTCCCTAACCCTACGCTTAAACTTACCCACACCACCACACCTGTCCCTAACCCTACCCTTAAACTGACCCATACCACCACACCTTTCCCTAACCCTACCCTTAAACTTACCCACACCACCACACCTTTCCCTAACCCTACCCTTAAACTTACCCACACCACTACACCTGTCCCTAACCCTACCCTTAAACTTACCCACACCACTACACCTGTCCCTAACCCTACGCTTAAACTTACCCACACCACCACACCTGTCCCTAACCCTACCCTTAAACTTACCCACACCACTACACGTGTCCCTAACCCTACGCTTAAACTTACCCACACCACCACACCTGTCCCTAACCCTACCCTTAAACTTACCCACACCACCACACCTTTCCCTAACCCTACCCTTAAACTTACCCACACCACTACACCTGTCCCTAACCCTACGCTTAAACTTACCCACACCACCACACCTGTCCCTAACCCTACCCTTAAACTTACCCACACCACCACACCTGTCCCTAACCCTACCCTTAAACTTACCCACACCACCACACCTGTCCCTAACCCTACCCTTAAACTTACCCACACCACCACACCTGTCCCTAACCCTACCCTTAAACTGACCCATACCACCACACCTTTCCCTAACCCTACCCTTAAACTTACCCACACCACCACACCTTTCCCTAACCCTACCCTTAAACTTACCCACACCACTACACCTGTCCCTAACCCTACGCTTAAACTTACCCACACCACCACACCTGTCCTTAACCCTACCCTTAAACTGACCCACACCACCACACCTGTCCCTAACCCTACCCTTAAACTTACCCACACCACCACACCTGTCCCTAACCCTACTCTTAAACTGACCCACACCACTACACCTGTCCCTAACCCTACCCTTAAACTTACCCACACCACTACACCTGTCCCTAACCCTACCCTTAAACTGACCCACACCACCACACCTTTCCCTAACCCTACCCTTAAACTTACCCACACCACTACACCTGTCCCTAACCCTACCCTTAAACTTACCCACACCACTACACCTGTCCATAACCCTACCCTTAAACTGACCCATACCACCACACCTGTCCATAACCCTACCCTTAAACTTACCCACACCACCACACCTGTCCCTAACCCTACCCTTAAACTTACCCACACCACCACACCTGTCCCTAACTCTACGCTTAAACTTACCCACACCACCACACCTGTCCATAACCCTACCCTTAAACTTACCCACACCACCACACCTGTCCCTAACCCTACCCTTAAACTTACCCACACCACCACACCTGTCCCTAACCCTACCCTTAAACTGACCCACACCACCACACCTGTCCCTAACCCTACCCTTAAACTTACCCACACCACCACACCTGTCCGTAACCCTACCCTTAAACTGACCCACACCACCACACCTGTCCATAACCCTACCCTTAAACTGACCCATACCACCACACCTGTCCCTAACCCTACCCTTAAACTTACCCACACCACCACACCTGTCCGTAACCCTACCCTTAAACTTACCCACACCACCACACCTGTCGCTAACCCTACCCTTAAACTTACCCACACCACCACACCTGTCCCTAACCCTACCCTTAAACTTACCCATACCATCACACCTGTCCCTAACCCTACCCTTAAACTTACCCACACCACCACACCTGTCCCTAACCCTACCCTTAAACCTTCCCATACCACCACACCTGTCCCTAACCCTACCCTTAAACTTACCCACACCACCACACCTGTCCCTAACCCTACCCTTAAACCTTCCCATACCACCACACCTGTCCATAACCCTACCCTTAAACTGACCCATACCACCACACCTGTCCCTAACCCTACCCTTAAACTTACCCACACCACCACACCTGTCCCTAACCCTACCCTTAAACTTACCCACACCACCACACCTGTCGCTAACCCTACCCTTAAACTTACCCACACCACCACACCTGTCCATAACCCTACCCTTAAACTTACCCACACCACCACACCTGTCACTAACCCTACCCTTAAACTTACCCACATCACCACACCTGTCCATAACCCTACCCTTAAACTTACCCACACCACCACACCTGTCCCTAACCCTACCCTTAAACTTACCCACACCACTACACCTGTCCCTAACCCTACCCTTAAACTTACCCATACCACCACACCTGTCCCTAACCCTACCCTTAAACTTACCCACACCACCACACCTGTCCCTAACCCTACCCTTAAACTGACCCATACCACCACACCTGTCCCTAACCCTACCCTTAAACTTACCCACACCACTACACCTGTCCCTAACCCTACCCTTAAACTTACCCACACCACTACACCTGTCCCTAACCCTACCCTTAAACTTACCCACACCACCACACCTGTCCCTAACCCTACCCTTAAACTTACCCACACCACCACACCTTTCCCTAACCATACCCTTAAACTTACCCACACCACTACACCTGTCCCTAACCCTACCCTTAAACTTACCCACACCACTACACCTGTCCCTAACCCTACGCTTAAACTTACCCACACCACCACACCTGTCCCTAACCCTACCCTTAAACTTACCCACACCACTACACGTGTCCCTAACCCTACGCTTAAACTTACCCACACCACCACACCTGTCCCTAACCCTACCCTTAAACTTACCCACACCACCACACCTTTCCCTAACCCTACCCTTAAACTTACCCACACCACTACACCTGTCCCTAACCCTACGCTTAAACTTACCCACACCACCACACCTGTCCCTAACCCTACCCTTAAACTGACCCATACCACCACACCTTTCCCTAACCCTACCCTTAAACTTACCCACACCACCACACCTTTCCCTAACCCTACCCTTAAACTTACCCACACCACTACACCTGTCCCTAACCCTACCCTTAAACTTACCCACACCACTACACCTGTCCCTAACCCTACGCTTAAACTTACCCACACCACCACACCTGTCCCTAACCCTACCCTTAAACTTACCCACACCACTACACGTGTCCCTAACCCTACGCTTAAACTTACCCACACCACCACACCTGTCCCTAACCCTACCCTTAAACTTACCCACACCACCACACCTTTCCCTAACCCTACCCTTAAACTTACCCACACCACTACACCTGTCCCTAACCCTACGCTTAAACTTACCCACACCACCACACCTGTCCCTAACCCTACCCTTAAACTGACCCATACCACCACACCTTTCCCTAACCCTACCCTTAAACTTACCCACACCACCACACCTTTCCCTAACCCTACCCTTAAACTTACCCACACCACTACACCTGTCCCTAACCCTACGCTTAAACTTACCCACACCACCACACCTGTCCTTAACCCTACCCTTAAACTGACCCACACCACCACACCTGTCCCTAACCCTACCCTTAAACTTACCCACACCACCACACCTGTCCCTAACCCTACTCTTAAACTGACCCACACCACTACACCTGTCCCTAACCCTACCCTTAAACTTACCCACACCACTACACCTGTCCCTAACCCTACCCTTAAACTGACCCACACCACCACACCTTTCCCTAACCCTACCCTTAAACTTACCCACACCACTACACCTGTCCCTAACCCTACCCTTAAACTTACCCACACCACTACACCTGTCCATAACCCTACCCTTAAACTGACCCATACCACCACACCTGTCCATAACCCTACCCTTAAACTGACCCACACCACCACACCTGTCCCTAACCCTACCCTTAAACTTACCCACACCACCACACCTGTCCGTAACCCTACCCTTAAACTGACCCACACCACCACACCTGTCCATAACCCTACCCTTAAACTGACCCATACCACCACACCTGTCCCTAACCCTACCCTTAAACTTACCCACACCACCACACCTGTCCGTAACCCTACCCTTAAACTTACCCACACCACCACACCTGTCGCTAACCCTACCCTTAAACTTACCCACACCACCACACCTGTCCCTAACCCTACCCTTAAACTTACCCATACCATCACACCTGTCCCTAACCCTACCCTTAAACTTACCCACACCACCACACCTGTCCCTAACCCTACCCTTAAACCTTCCCATACCACCACACCTGTCCCTAACCCTACCCTTAAACTTACCCACACCACCACACCTGTCCCTAACCCTACCCTTAAACTTACCCACACCACCACACCTGTCGCTAACCCTACCCTTAAACTTACCCACACCACCACACCTGTCCATAACCCTACCCTTAAACTTACCCACACCACCACACCTGTCACTAACCCTACCCTTAAACTTACCCACATCACCACACCTGTCCATAACCCTACCCTTAAACTTACCCACACCACCACACCTGTCCCTAACCCTACCCTTAAACTTACCCACACCACCACACCTGTCCCTAACCCTACCCTTAAACTTTCCCAAACCACCACACCTGTCCCTAACCCTACCCTTAAACTTACCCACACCACCACATCTGTCCCTAACCCTACCCTTAAACTTACCCACACCACCACACCTGTCCCTAACCCTACCCTTAAACTTACCCACACCACCACACCTGTCCCTAACCCTACCCTTAAACTTACCCACACCACCACACCTGTCCCTAACCCTACCCTTAAACTTACCCACACCACCACACCTGTCCCTAACCCTACCCTTAAACTTACCCAAACCACCACACCTGTCCCTAACCCTACCCTTAAACTTACCCACACCACCACACCTGTCCCTAACCCTACCCTTAAACTTACCCACACCA
>CM042250.1:54099328-54109328 GCA_023566225.1 Romanogobio albipinnatus
ATATATATATATGGCCTCTTCTTCAGTATATATGATCTTACAAATCATATCGAATATGATACTCAACATTAAAAACTCATGCAAACTTTTGTGCTTTTCTATTTTGTCTAAATGTTCAATAAACTGTTCCTTTTCTTTTCTTCTTTTTCTGACCGTTATTTCATATGCCAGGGGTTTATGACATCATCCTCCAGGAAGTGACATCGTTTTGGAGGGAAAAGTGTCAGTGAGTATCAACAGATTTGATATTTTCTGGTGTTGGTTTGTGTCTCTAAAACACGAGAGTAAATGTTCCCGATGAATGAAGGATCTGATGAGATGCAAACCGGCCGAATGTGCAAACTCGTGTTGAGTTTAAATTACAACATAAGCATGGAATGACCGTCTCTCTTTGTGTTTTCTCTCTCTGGGATGTAGGAGTAATGTGAGCGCACGCGACACGATGGCACGAGAGATACGGAGATGAGAGAAAGGCCATGAGAGAGAGAGAGAGAGAGAGAGAGAGAGAGAGGGGAGAAGGTGGGTGTGTGTTTTGTCGGGGCCACCGACCGCAAAAGGCAATTCCAATTTGTTGCGAGAGTGTGTATGTGAGAGTGTGTGTGTGTGTGTGTGTGTGTGTGTGTGTGTGTGAGTTAATGAGGCGAGTGTGTGAGCTCTCACTCATTCTGCCAGCGCCGGCCGATCGCTCTCTGATTACTATAATGAAACGGTCAGGGCATTATTAACCAAACGCCACCACACACGCACAGAGAGAGAAGAATCACGCCCAGTGTTGTCTGCGCATCCGTTCGGCCATTTGTCTTTTTGTTGGTTCCCCGAGACGGAGACCTTTTCAAGTGGAGATCACAGATTAAACGTGACCCGTCTGTCGCAGGTGTTTTATTATAGATCTCCGACGGCTCAAACGTCCAGAACGGATGTAATCTGCATTCATATTTCTATTATTTTAAAAAGCCCTTTAAAGCTCATAGATACACACATTTCTAAATGATGAAGAGGATCTGATTGACCTGTCACACACACACACACACACACACACACACACACACACACACACACACACTCTCCAGTCCTTCAGCTTGTGTCTTTATGATCTGAAATCTGAATTTTCTTTGATATTGTTTGTAATATTTCAGCTGGACGTCATTTATTATAAAGTTTGAGGAAGGTTTATTTGTTCATCTGTCAATCATCATTGCATTATATGTTTGGGAACTACTGAGCTTTGATCATATTATTGGCAGATATTGATATTTGCATGTGTTTTATGTCAGTAGTGTAATAGAGATCTCGTCTGCTGCACACACAGGGAGTCTGCTCTTCAGATTTCAGCAGATGTGGAGATGTTGCTCCATTGAGCAACGGAGAAGAGCGGAGCAGAGCGAGGTAGAAACAGCCTCGTTTGGCTTCACTAATGTGCCGTTTTGTTAAAGACCCTCTGTAGTCCTTCATCTGCTGAGAGAACTGATCACCAAACACTCTTCTGCTCCGGCTCTTACTTCAACGCTGTTATTCTATCTCACATCCCACAAAACAACAACGGCTAACACTTTATTCTGATGCTCACCAACAGACGTTCGACTGACTAACCTGTTACTAACCTGAACTCTTACTAACCTGAACCCTTACTAACCCGAACCCTTATTAACCTGAACTCTTGCTAACCTGAAGCCTTACTAACCTGAGCTCTTACTAACCTGAACTCTTACTAACCTGAACTCTTACTAACCTGAACTCTTACTAACCCGAACCCTTACTAACCTGAACTCTTACTAACCTGAACTCTTACTAACCTGAACTCTTACTAACCTGAACTCTTACTAACCCGAACCCTTACTAACCTGAGCTCTTACTAACCTGAACTCTTACTAACCTGAACTCTTACTAACCTGAACTCTTACTAACCCGAACCCTTACTAACCCGAACCCTTACTAACCTGAACTCTTGCTAACCTGAACTCTTACTAACCTGAACTCTTACTAACCCGAACCCTTACTAACCTGAACTCTTACTAACCTGAACCCTTACTAACCCGAACCCTTACTAACCTGAACTCTTACTAACCTGAACCCTTACTAACCCGAACCCTTGCTAACCTGAACCCTTACTAACCTGAACCCTTACTAACCCGAACCCTTACTAACCTGAACTCTTACTAAGCTGAACCCTTACTAACCCGAACGCTTACTAACCTGAACCCTTACTAACCCGAAACCCTTGCTAACCTGAACTCTTACTAACCTGAACTCTTACTAACCCGAACCCTTACTAACCTGAACTCTTACTAACCTGAACCCTTACTAACCTGAACTCTTGCTAACCTGAACTCTTACTAACCTGAACTCTTACTAACCCGAACCCTTACTAACCTGAACCCTTACTAACCCGAACCCTTACTAACCCGAACTCTTACTAACCTGAACTCTTACTAACCCGAACCCTTACTAACCTGAACCCTTACTAACCCGAACCCTTACTAACCTGAACCCTTACTAACCCGAACCCTTACTAACCTGAACCCTTACTAACCCGAACCCTTACTAACCCGAACTCTTACTAACCTGAACTCTTACTAACCCGAACCCTTACTAACCTGAACCCTTACTAACCTGAACTCTTACTAAGCTGAACCCTTACTAACCCGAACGCTTACTAACCTGAACCCTTACTAACCCGAAACCCTTGCTAACCTGAACTCTTACTAACCTGAACTCTTACTAACCCGAACCCTTACTAACCTGAACTCTTACTAACCTGAAGCCTTACTAACCTGAACTCTTGCTAACCTGAACTCTTACTAACCTGAACTCTTACTAACCCGAACCCTTACTAACCTGAACTCTTACTAAGCTGAACCCTTACTAACCCGAACGCTTACTAACCTGAACCCTTACTAACCCGAAACCCTTGCTAACCTGAACTCTTACTAACCTGAACTCTTACTAACCCGAACCCTTACTAACCTGAACTCTTACTAACCTGAACCCTTACTAACCTGAACTCTTGCTAACCTGAACTCTTACTAACCTGAACTCTTACTAACCCGAACCCTTACTAACCTGAACCCTTACTAACCCGAACCCTTACTAACCTGAACCCTTACTAACCTGAACTCTTGCTAACCTGAACTCTTCCTAACCTGAACTCTTACTAACCCGAACCCTTACTAACCTGAACTCTTACTAACCTGAACCCTTACTAACCCGAACCCTTACTAACCTGAACCCTTACTAACCTGAACCCTTACTAACCTGAACCCTTGCTAACCTGAACTCTTACTAACCTGAACCCTTACTAACCTGAACCCTTACTAACCCGAACCCTTACTAACCTGAACCCCTCAGAGAACACGTCTCCACTGCTCTAGAGTCCAGTGACGGCACGCTTTACCCCACTGCATCCCATGCTTTGCATTGCACTTGGTGATGTAAGGCTTGGATGAGCTGCTCGGCCATGGAAACCCATTCCATGAAGCTCTACACACTGTTCTTGAGCTCATCTGAAGGCCACAGAAGTTTGGAGGTCTGGAGCTCTTGACTCTGCAGAAAGTTGGCGACTCCTGTGACCCTCAGCATGTGCTGACCCCGCTCTGTGGCTGTGTTGCTGTTGTTCCCAATCACTTCCACTTTGTTATAATCCCACTAACAGTTGAGCGTGTAATATTTAGTATAATATTTTGGACTTATTGCACAGGTGTCCAGCGATCACGGCCCCACGCTTGAGTTCTCTGAGCTCCTGAGAGCGGTCCATTCTCTCACTGATGTGTGTAGAAGCGTCTGCAGGCCTAGAGCTTGAGTTACACACCTGTGGCCATGAAGGGGCCGAACACCTGAACTCAGGTATGTGGAGGAGCGGCACAATACTTCTGGCTATATAGTGTGCACATTAATAATCTTTCTTTTACTTTGATTTCAGCCATGAGGGCGAGTGAGTGATGACAGAATGATCATTAAACAGAGGATTTTATCTGAATTACGAACAGGACCCCATCAATGAACGAGCGTCTGTAATGCAAGTGATAAGACGTTTCTCTTAAGCACCTTAAAGGTAATAAAGCGTAATCAATCCGGACTGACGGCTCCGAGTCCAGATAGGTCAGTGCTCGATGGGTTTACCGCTGCTAATGGCTTCAGTATTGCTTTTCTGATTCATCTGAGGGACGGACCGCACACATATTATGGACGAGTGACATCCACAATCAGCCGGTCGGATCAGAACACCCTCGCACTTGATCTCGGTGCAGGGGAGGACTTACCATTAGGCAAAGGTAGGCGACCGCCTGGGGCCCCCGAAAGCCAAGGGCCCCCGAAAATGCTTTTTATATACGATATGCGTTCAGCGCAGATGCACAAGCTGTTGCTGTGGTGTTCATTACCACGACAACCACCTTTGCGTCCACGTTGAACGTGCATCTTGCAGAAAGTGTAGGGCCTTATGATTTCTGCATTTCTGAAAACGCGCACAGGATCATGGAATCCATTCATAAAAACGGAATGTCATGGGATGAATGGCGCAGCACGCGCGACGCTCACCTTCACAATTCATTCACACAGAGACATAAAACATGCAGGATTCATATTTAAATAGCATTTTTGCTGTTTAATATTCACATACACTATTAAGGTGCGTTCACACCGGACGCGATTTGCGCGATTTGCGCGAGTGATTTACATGTTAAGTCAATGCAGAGACGCGAAATGGCATTCTGCGGCGCGATTCGCGCGAATGAGGCGGCGAGATTCGCGCGATTGAGGCGGCGCGAATTGAGCGTTTTGAATGCGCAAGTTGAAAATCTGAACTCTGGCGGATATTTTGCGCCGCGTTAACCAATCACGAGCTTGCTCTAGTAGTGACGCATTTACAAGCGGAGGCAGAAATCCCAACAACAATGGAGGACAAGATAATGGTGGCCGTGTGTGGATACCCGGAGCTGTATGATACATCATCCTATCACTACAGGAACAGGAATAAAAGGATCTTGCTTGGAAGAAAGTGAGTGAGGAGGTCGGACAGTCAGCTACCCTCTCAACAAAATCTATGTCAGCCATTTCACAACGAGACTGGAGCAGAAAAAAAGAGCCAGAGCCAGCGGCAAATGTGAGAAGGACTAGCCGAGGAAAGGCGGGTCTCGCCGGGTAAACGAGCGCGGAATGCCACTGATCGCCTGGATCTCACAACTCCGAAAACGCCAGATAAAATGCTCAAATAGGCTCTTTTTATAAATCAACCACAGATTTGAGCTTTAAACAACTATATTATCGCCTGAAAAAGTCTTTAAACTACGTTTTGTCACACATTAATAGTAGTATTTTTTACAAAAAAGACGTCAAGTGACCGAGACGAGCTGGCTCATATAGGCTCATATAGAAGCCCCTCCCATGATGCGAATTCACGTCTGTTGTGTAGTTGAACATGCGAATTTCACACGCGAATGAAGCGAGTAAACTCAAAATGTTCAAGCGTCCACCTTCGCGCGACTAGCACAAATTATTCGCGCGAATCGCGTCCGGTGTGAACGCCACATTAGTCCATATCACGATTTGATTGAAGTGTGCTGACTTGCATTGGATTTATTCATCCAAAATTTGACAAATTCTGTGTTAAACAGTAAATTCCAGTTTTATGACCGGATTCCATGATTCCATCTGCGTTTATACAAAAATTAAAGCTTTGTTTAATTTTCATTGGAATAAAATATACATGCTGTATGCCTTCATTTGATCACCAGAAAAATGTAAATACATAAAACAAATTTTGTTAAACTTTTAATAAATTGTTGTTAAATCAAACAAGTTTCATGATTTCAATTAATTAGACATGCTTTTTGATTAATGAATAATATAACCATCCAGAATAAAAATTTAAAAAAAGGAATCTGGGGATTTTTTTTCCGGAATTTGGAAAAAAAGAAAGAAAGGGATTTCATAGCGCTCTTCAAATTAAAATGTCATGCATCTGAAGTTATAATTAAATACGGAGCAACAGGTTCCACGTAATTGGGCTATGTTGAATTTAATTAAAATCGTTTATTTCAGTAAACGAAAGTTTTTTACGTAAGGTTAATTCAATGCCATTTAACTAAATCAGGTTAACATCCTTAATTTTGTCCAAAACTATTTAATTTAATTATTCTAAAATGAATATAAAAAACACACCAAAACAAGTAATCCAGTTTCATTGATTATTTTTATTAGGTGAAATACTATTTTTTACAACATTTACAAAACTAACTAAGAAAGAAGATGGTTTTGTTACATCCATGGCCCAAAGTAGTTGTTTTTAATTATTAAAACAGCTTGAATTGTTATTAGCAGGTCCTCAGCCCAAGCACACGCTCTACACTTCACCATAATGGTAACCTCCAAAAACACTAACATAACAAAAACTTTTAAATACCAACATAAAACATTAAGCTTTAAAAAGTCTCTCCATTTTCTCATCTTGTTAAAAATGCATCAACTAGCTCTTTATTGAAACATTTTCTCTCCGAATTCAGCCCCTTTGCAAAGCATGATGGGAAGTGAAAGTCTTGTTTGATTGGGTTACTTGATTGAAACATGTTATTTCAAAATGAAAACATCAAGTTATGTCAAAGAGTAACGGTTTTAAGTCAGTTTAACATGAATCAACTACATTTGAAGCAGAAACCTGATATAATTGTGTTAAATCAAGATGAATTGCTTGAAGTGAACAGCATCTTATGTAATCATTTCCTTCAGTCTAATTTCAATGTGTGGGGCGGAGGGGTCGTGCAGCAGCAGTCATCACAACAGTGAAAATAACCTCAAGGTTATAAATGTGCAATTGTACAGGGCCCCATTCCTGTATTTTGCCAGGAGCCCCCAAATCACTAAATCCTGTCTCGGGGTCCGTGAGACCTCAGTATTTTGAGACACCGCTTGGGTTTGTCTTTGGAAAGGCTTCTCTCTGATAATTAGATGGAAGCGCTCCTGCTCCAGAAGTGTCTGGACGTCATCCAGAGGCGTCTATATTTAGTGCGTGTGAGATAAGCGTTCCCAGATCTGCTCTGTGAAGCCGGACAGATGACAAGCACAGATGTTTGCTTCTGATCACCTGTATCGATGCCGTTTCAGGAGCCAGATGTTGAATTGGACATCAGGGGCCAGTTGCTTAAACTACGCCATTATGTTGAGACAGTGTCTTAAGATCTAGTATGAGCCACTAGCAGTTAGGCAAGTGGCATTCAGTCTTACTTTTCGTATCAAATTATTATTATTAATTATTAATGTTTTTATGTAACTGATTTAAAAAAGTTATGAACAGTCTTAAAGAAAAAAATGTATGTCTAACTTGTAAGACTAGTCTTAACGGTTTATGCAACCGGCCCCAGGTGGCAGCCCGACACAATGAAACTCTTTATCGTGAGACTCGAACACAGATTTGTCTCTCTCTGTCGAGATCAAGATTTCGCCCTCATATTACACAGGCTAGCGAAAGGGGAGGGGGGGGGGGTTTCTTTTTTCCAAAAAGTGGACCTTTTTCACATCATATTTACTACAATGTTGTCAAATTACTAACCAAGATCACGTCCAAACACACACTGTTATTTGGCATGGATAATCAAAACTTCCCCACAAAGTTTAAATCACAGATTCTCGTGACAGAACTCGAAGCTAACGTGTGTTTGTTTCATATTGTGAAGCATGAAGTTTTGAAGAAGTCACTAAATGTACATTTGTAGGATCACTAACGTATAATTGGTCAGGAAACAAAGGGGCTTTAATTATTTGGCGTACACACACACACACACACCCTAGGTAGTTAGGAGTGTTCGAGGACATGCTCCCCGGGAAAATTATGATTTCTCTGATCTACATCTGTGCATTTTAAGACGTTTGAAGGCCAAAATAATGAGAAATAGCTTTAAAACTAAGTCAGTGGGCAGTGTATTATCTGTCAATCCTGCTCTCTCCTCCTCTCCATCACTCTCTCTCTTTCTTTCATTCTCCTGATCTTGGGAAAAACAACAAAACGTAGGGTCAATTTATATTTAGAATATTTTTTATTAATCACTTTCTAAGATTTGTTTAATTCATTCACAATATGTACACATGCATTATTAATCGTATGCATCATATGAAGAAAACGGATTTGTTAATGTTTCTTGTTCTCTCACATTGACAGCTGATAATTATTACATTAAATCACGTACATTATATCGGCCTATTTTAAATTAAAAATGGCAAAATTAGACAAAGGTGTATTAGTTTGCCTGATTATTTTTATTGGTAGTTTAACATTTAATTCCTAAAACCGCTGCCAGATGAAATGTTTAGTTGAGCTGAGCGTCGCTGGAGCCTCAGCAGCTTCAGGGAACATAAAGCCCGCCTACTTTGTTTTGATTGGTCCTCTTAAATGTTTTGACGAGCGGTGACAGGCCGCAGGAAGATCTGGTGCTGTGCAATATCTGCTGCATTAAAGTAAAACTATGGGCAATTATTTCACAACATTTATAGCCTCGGAAAAATACAGAGGTCCGGATTCTAATTATTGGCCGTCATTACTTAAAATAACACCAGTTTATTACAAACAACAGACTTAAAGGATTAGTTCACTTTTAGATAAACTTTTGCTGATAATTTCCTCACCCCATGTCCTCCAAGATGTCCATGTCTTTCTTTCTGCAGTCGAAAAGAAATGAAGGTTTTTGATGAAAACAGTCCAGGATTGTTCTCCATATAATGGACTTCAATGGGCTCCAAACGGGTCAAGGTCCAAATGACAGTTTCAGTGCAGCTTCAAACGAGACCAGACGATGAATAAGGGTCTTATCTAGCCAAACCATCAGTTTCTGTGAGAAACCCAGCAGTATTTATGCTGTTATTTTACCTCTTATCAGAGGAACGTGATCATCTCTGAGCTCCGCCATAACTTCCGCTAAGTGAGGTCAAAATACGAGCGTGGTCATAGATATATCGATCGTAGATGCCTCATTCTCCTGATCCGTGCAGGCGCTAATGAGGCATCTACATATATATCTATGACCACGCTCGTATTTTGACCTCACTTAGCGTACCCCACTTAGCTAAAAACCTGCCCGGTAACCTTTTTATGAATGGATGGATTTGAGAATGTGATATGGTTTAGTGTGAATATCTTGTCTGGCGTGCTGCATGTTTTGTGCGGAGTCCAGCAGAGCTTCAGTTTCTCAGTAAATGTTTTTCTGCGAGTGCTATATCGTCCCCTTGGAATTATAAGTTAAGTAGCCTACATTTTTGGAAGTTTTTATTTAGAAAATAAAAAGGTTCTTTCTACACAGTCGAATGGAATGCAAAAAAGACAATTTTATGTCCGCCAAAATAAAAGCTTAATGTTTGAAAGAAATCAACATTTCTTGTTTTTAAAAGAAGTCTCTTCTACTCAGCAAGGCTGCATTTATTTGATCAAAAATACAGTAAAAACGGTATTATTGTGAAATATTATTATAATGGAAAACATCTGTTTTATATGTGAATAAGTGTCATTTATTCCTGTGATCCTGTCATTCAGTGTCACATGATCCTTCAGAATTCATTCTGATATGAGGATTTGATGCTCAAGAAACATTTCTGATTATCAATGGTGAAAACAGTTGTGTACAATATTTTTAGGATTTTTTGAAAGCTGTCTATTTCAGAGAAATGCTGTTCTTTAGAACCTCCTATTCATCAAAGAATCCTGGGGGAAAGTGAGCATATTCAGCATAAGAGACTACTTACATTTTTATTTTAAGTACATATCCCAGTGTGAACTGTAGTACAGTAAGGCTTTGAATATTAACAGCTGATCACTCCTGTGGGTTTGCTACTGTTACAATTAAAGACTGTATAAGGGGAAGACCATTACAGCCAGACATGATGTAAGCAACACAGCTACAGCTACTAACATTGATACCGAGTGTGCCAATTATCAAGAATTGACAATAGTATTGGTGGCACCGAGGAGCCCCCAAATAAAATTCTGCTTAGGGCCTCATAAGGGCTTGGGCCGGCCCTGCGG
>CM042250.1:54111828-54116828 GCA_023566225.1 Romanogobio albipinnatus
TTCTGCGTTTAATTAATGTAGTGCTTCCTTTACTGCTGCTCAGCATCTTTCCAGCGTCAGGAGCGAGGCCGGCGCGGCTCTCCGCAGAGATTAAGCGAAAAGCGGCGAGGAGAACAGCAAAGATCGGCAAACTCTGTAATGAATGTCTACGTTTGGCACTTATGATGGATGAGCAGCGAATGTTGTTTGTCACAGACGCACACGGCTTCTACTCACAGCTAGCCTAGCGCGGGTAGCAATGGTGCTAACAACGCAATTAGAGCTTAATGACTAAACCATCAGTTGTTGTGCAGTACATTAACACATTGTTGCCGATTATTATTTCCATTTCTGTTCTGTGGCAAACATGCAGTGATGATATAGCGTCCGACCCGCATGTATCCCGGCGGACAGATTCTCATTCAAACACTTTCTCAGTCACCCTACAGGATTCAGAAGTGTCTCACTTTTTGTTTTTGTTTGTTTGGGGATTCGACACACACTCACCTAAAGGATTATTAGGAACACTAATACTGTGTTTGACCCTTTGGCCTTCAGAACTGCCTTAATTCTACGTGGCATTGATTCAACAAGGAGCTGAAAGCATTCTTTAGAAATGTTGGCCCATATTGATAGGATAGCATCTTGCAGTTGATGGAGATTTGTGGGATGCACATCCAGGGCACGAAGCTCCCGTTCCACCACATCCCAAAGATGCTCTATAGGGTTGAGATCTGGGGACTGTGGGGGCCATTTTAGTCCAGTGAACTCATTGTCATGTTCAAGAAACCAATTTGAAATGATTGGAGCTTTGTGACATGGGGCATTATCCTGCTGGAAGTAGCCATCAGAGGATGGGCACATGCTGGTCATAAAGGGATGGACATGGTCAGAAACAATGCTCAGGTAGGCCGTGGCATTTAAACCATGCCCAATTGGCACTAAGGGGCCTAAAGTGTGGCAAGAAAACATCCCCCACACCATTACACCACCACCACCAGCCTGCACAGTGGTAACAAGGCATGATGGATCCATGTTCTCATTCTGTTTACGCCAAATTCTGACTCTACCATCTGAATGTCTCAACAGAAATCCAGACTCATCAGACCAGGCAACATTTTTCCAGTCTTCAACTGTCCAATTTTGGTGAGCTGGTGCAAATTGTAGCCTCTTTTCCTATTTGTAGTGGAGATGAGTGGTACCCGGTGGGGTCTTCTGCTGTTGTAGCCCATCCGCCTCAAGGTTGTGCGTGTTGTGGCTTCACAAATGCTTTGCTGCATACCTCGGTTGTAACGAGTGGTTATTTCAGTCAAAGTTGCTCTTCTATCAGCTTGAGTCAGTCGCCCATTCTCCTCTGACCTCTAGCATCAACAAGGCATTTTGGCCCACAGGACGGCCCCATACTGGATGTGTTTCCCTTTTCACACCATTCTTTGTAAACCCTAGAAATGGTTGTGCGTGAAAATCCCAGTAACTGAGCAGATTGTGAAATACTCAGACCGGCCCGTCTGGCACCAACAACCATGCCACGCTCAAAATTGCTTAAATCCCCTTTCTTTCCCATTCCGACATTCAGTTTGGAGTTCAGGAGATTGTCTTGACCAGGACCACACCCCTAAATGCATTGAAGCAACTGCCATGTGATTGGTTGATTAGATCATTGCATTAATGAGAAATTGAACAGGTGTTCCTAATAATCCTTTAGTTGAGTGTACAATAATATTCCTTTTAGGTAACACTTTGCAATAAGGTCCCATTCTTTAACATTATTTAATGTATTAAATTACATTAGGCCTACCCAGACAGCAGAGTCGGCTCAGATCCGGCCCACTTTGTATGCATTTATTACAGTTTTTTCTTTTAAAATTAAAGTGTAAACAGTTATAGAAGTCGCCGGCGAGCGTGTCAAAGTGACCTGAGGTCATTCATTATCAATGTGAGCTCCGGTGAGCAGTGGCGCGGCGTCTTGGGCGATTTAGGCGAGTTGAAATCAGGTCAGATTTATGGTAATGAGCTATGACGCAACCAATGGGAATGTAGAAGTCCTGCTAAAGAGAACGCAGTCCTGTAAACTTTGATTTCCGACTACATTAGTTCCCAAGCAAAAAGGTGGAGAGGTTGGATTATACACTAGGATTTTCATTTTAGGGCGGCTCAGCCCTCAGTGAGGTTATGAAAAAAATAATGGTAGCACTTTAGTTCAGGGTCCAATTCTCACTATTAACTAGAGCTTATTAGTATGCTTATTAGGATATTGGCTGTTTATTATTACTTATAAAGCAAGTATTAATGCCTTATTCTGCATGACCATATTGTACATCCCTTAATCATACAATGTAGGCAGGTTTATAATCACAGAGATCCCAAATGTGAGGTCAGGAGGGTTTGGGGCGCATGACCCCTCAAGAACATTTAGATTTCTATGATCTACATATGTGCATTTTAAGATGTTCTGAACGCCAAAAATGTAGATAACAACAGCTTGAAAACCATGTCAGTGCAGATATGACTGATAAAGATTTCATGAGGTTAACATATACCCTACTTGTTATCAGTCTACAATTTTTGTACAGCACTTAAAGGATCTGCTGCTAACATCTTGGTGCCAGATACCTCAGCACACCTTCAGGGGTCTAGAGGAGGCCACGCCTCGACGGGTCAGCAAAAGGGGGACCAACACAATAATGTTATGCCTGATCGGTGTTCTTTATTTACCATTGCGTTGCAAACAAGCAGAGACAATCCAAACTGTGTGCGGCGCTTCATTCACGATAGAAGTGGGCGGAGTTATGAGGTTTGACTGACAGTTTGAGGAGCCAGTGGAATTGTGAGTTTTGGTCACAAGCTCTTTTTAATACGTTTCATTGGTAAAACATTTTGCTAAACCCGCAGACAGATATAAAGGGTGACCGATAGTAAAAAATAAAATGACGACATAAGGAGATACGAGGTTTCCGCCCGACAGCGACGAAATTAAACATTATTGTAAAGTTCTACCCTTTTATGACATGTTTAAGCATTCAATATAATGATTTGTATACATTTACCCTATTAATACCATGTTTTACTGTGCAAAAGATGCATATATAAGGTGAATTCAGGTCAATGTATGCTAAAGACGTTCATTTGGACAATTTAGAACGCTATTGACCTATCTCAGATCTCAAATTTTAGAACGTGTTGTTGATTTACAATCACATCTCTGTTAGTAATCTTCAGATGGATCATTTACTTAATCGCTTGAGTTTTTGGTATTTATGGCAATGTTTTAGATGCATAGACAATTTGTTACTTTACAGGTCTGATATTGGACCAGTTTCAACTGGCATGCCTCAGGGCTCGATTTTACACTCTAAAAAAATGCTAACCCAGCGATTGGGTTGTTTTAAGCAAACATTTAACCCAACCGCTGGGTTAAAACCACCCAATTTCTGGGTTACTCCATTTTCAACCCAACTTGGGTTATTTTTAACCCAGCATTTTTAACCCAGGCCGTTATTTTTTAAGTCTTTTTTATTATTATTCCCACTTGGATTTTACGAACTCTAGGTATTAACCCATTTGTGAATGGTTTCATGCATATAGTCATGTTAATAGTGTGCTATGTGTTCTGCATTTATTTTCCCCAGGTTTTAGTTTTTTTTTCTTGAAAATCGTATTTGAATGCGCGGCAACTATAGTTATTAATATGTCGTATGCACCCCTTCAATGTCAAACATGACTAAGAGGAGAACATTTGGCATCTAACTCAAAATAACTGCTTTCAACAGATCAATCTTTATTCATAAACAAATGTATTATGTATAAAAGTCAATGAACATTCGATGCAAACTCAAAAAAGCTGCATCTAATAATCTGTTGAATATGAAAATACAACAAACACATTTGTCTTAAAGTGGTGGAACATAGTGCAGAACAAAGTGCAGCCATTAAGTTGCCCTAACAGGGCATTGTGTATCAAAAAGTTAAATGAAAATAAATTAATATAATGACATCTTTATAACAAAAATAAACAAATAGTCCCATAGTATTGAATGGCTGACTGTAGTAGGTGATTTCGTATAATAATGTAAATGTAAACTCATCACTTGTCTGAATCATAAGCTACTAGTCATAAAGAGAATGAGGATCCCTGACCGATTAGAATGAAACGCATCCAAACTGGACAAGACATAATATCATAAAATAATATATTTTTCCCTGTCGAATTAAGGTCTACAGTACAGTAGAGATGTCAGATAAAGGGTTAAGTTATGTTTTAGGTGGGATATTATGAAAGCACTAAAGACCAAAAATCTTGATTTATTAACCTGTTATCACAGTATACCCCATTTCCCCATTACACTTATAAGTCATTTGCCCACCTGCCGCTTGGACTTTTGACTAAGTGTACAAAAAAACTATAATATACATAACTATGTTTTCAGTGGAGAGTGAGACCTTACATAATGAACCGTTATGTTTTTATTACTTTAGAATGAGATGTTTCTATCTACACACACCGCGGGTCCCTTACAGTGAAGCCGCCATTTTGTGCCTCCATGTTTCTACAGTGGCCCTAAAGGGACAAACTTCTCTACAGAGCGCTAGCTACTCTCTGCTGTCTCAGACGACCACATCTTTGTCCTGTGTGGGCCACCGTAGCTTCTCAATGTGCTTCGAAAGCGAGAGGTGAGCGGGTGCAATTCACAACCTCACCACTAGATGCCACTAGAACTTACACACTGCACTTTAAGTGTCACGTTTATGCCGATGACACACAGTATGGCTGTCTCATTGCTCACTAAATGTATTTCTGAGATAAAATCATAGATGGCTTTGTTTTATTAGTTCACTGAGTTGATCTTAAGGCCTGTATGTGACACACACACTCTCACAGACACACACACACACACACACACACACACACCCAGAAACATACACACACGCACACTCAAACACACACACACTCTCTCACACACTCTCGCACACACACTCGCACACTCACTCACAGACATACACACACGCAAACACACATATAC
>CM042250.1:54121828-54146828 GCA_023566225.1 Romanogobio albipinnatus
CACACACACACACACACACACACACACACACACACACACACAGCGGCCCTAATGAACTACATCTGGTTTTCACACCTCCCACTCTCAGTCAGTTTGCATTGTGAGCATGTGTGTGTTTGTGTGTCCGTGTGCAACTATGTGACAAAAACAAAGCAAACAGCCAGATGAGCATTTTCGCACCAGCTCAAACGCAACACGAGCGGAAGATCCTCGGCCCGGCCAACATCGGAAGAGATTGAATATTTCCACGGATCATTCGCCTCCACTAGTCGAGGGAAATCAGGGGTTAGGAACTGGAACAACTTTATACTTTTGGAATCAGTTTTGGAGTAATTGATCATCAGGGCCATCACTGAAGTTCAGCGGAGCCATGAAGAAGAATAAAGAAATATTGCATTTCAAATCCAGAAGAATAGAAACATATTTCGAATAAAGAACCTCGAGTTTTATATTAGTGTTCTGGAGCTCACTCACACTCTTCTGATATGAATCTCTGTGATGAATCTCTTAAAGCTTGAGTCTGTCACAGAATAAAAACAAAAAAGTAATTTTGCGACTTTTATCCAACAAAGCTTCCATAAATTACACATTTGGAAGAACAGGGCAGTAAATAATGATGGAATTGTAATTTCTGGATGAACTATCCCTGTTAATGCATATGAACGTGTGTGTGTGTGTGTGTGTGTGTGTGAGAGAGAGAGAAAGAGAGAGAGAGAGAGAGAGAGAGAACGAGAAATAGTGTGTGTGTGTGTGTCTGTGAGAGAGAGAGAAAACGAGAGAGAGAGAGTGTGTGTGAGAGAGTGAGAGAGTGTGTGTGTGTTTGTGTGTGTGTGTGAGAGAGCGAGAGAGTGTGTGTGTGTTTGTGTGTGTGAGAGAGCGAGAGAAAGAGAGAGAGAGAGAGAGAACGAGAAAGAGTGTGTGTGTGTGTCTGTGAGAGAGAGAGAAAACGAGAGAGAGAGAGTGTGTGTGAGAGAGTGAGAGAGTGTGTGTGTGTTTGTGTGTGTGTGTGAGAGAGCGAGAGAGTGTGTGTGTGTTTGTGTGTGAGAGAGCGAGAGAAAGAGTGTGTGTGTGTGTGTGTGTGAGTGAGAAAGAAAGAACGAAAGAGAGTGTGTGTGTGAGAGAGAGAACGAGAGAGAGAACGAGAGAGAGAGTGTGTGTGTTTGTGTGTGTGTGTGTGAAAGAGCAAGAGAGAGTGTGTGTGTGAGAGAGAGAACGAGAGAGAGTGTGTTTGTGTGTGTGTGGGAGCAAGAGAAAGAATGTGTGTGTGTGTGTGTGTGTGAGAGAGAGAGTGTGTGTGAGAGTGTGTGTGTGTGTGAGAGAGAGAGAACGAAAGAGTGTGTGTGTGAGAGAGAGAGAACGAGAGAGTGTGTGTGTGTGTGTGTGTGTGTGTGAGTGTGTGAGAGAACGAGTTTGTGTTTGTGTGTGAGTGCGAGTGTGTATGAGTATGTGTGTGTGTGTGAGTGTGTGTGTGTGTGAGTATGTGTGTGCAAGTGAGTGTGTGTGTGAGAGAGAGAGAACGAGAGAGAGTGTGTGTGTGTGTGAGAGTATGTGTCTGCGAGTGAGTTTGTGTTTGTGTGTGAGTGCGAGTGTGTGTGAGTATGTGTGTGCAAGTGAGTGTGTGTGTGACCACTTGTGAGTGTGTGTGTGTGTGAGCACTTGTGAGTGTGTGTGTGTGTGTGTGTGTATGTGTCTGTGAGTGTGTGTGTGTGTGTGTGTGTGTGTTTGCGTGAGTGTGTGTGTATGTGTCTGTGAGTGTGTGTGTGTGTGAGAGAGAGAGAGAACGAGAGAGTGTGTGTGTGTTTGTGTGTGTGTGTGTATGTATGTATGTGTGAGTGTATGTGTGTGCATGAGTGTGTGTGTGTGTGAGTGCGAGTGTGTGAGTATGTGTGTGCAAGTGTGTGTTTGTGTGTGAGTGCGAGTGTGTGTGTGTGTGTGTGAGCACTTGTGTGTGTGTGTGTGTGGGTCTGTGAGTGTGTGTTTTTGCGTGTGTGTGTGTGTTTGCGTGTGTGTGTGCAGAAGTGAGTTGTGTGTGACCTTTGCTGTGCTGTAGAGGTGGCGTCTCTGACAGTGTGACAGAGAGACCAGCAGCCACAATATAATGGATGAGCTCTCTCAAGGTTAACACCTCTCTCGCTCTCTCTCCTCTTCCTTCTTTCTTTCTATCATCCCTTTCTTTTCCTCCTCACTCACTGCTGTTGCTTTTGTACTGGCCTGGTTTTCCTTTTTATTTTTTTTACCTCTTGTTTTTCCGATCTCGGCCCCTCCACCTCGACGGCTTCCCTTTGACTCTCCAGCAGACGCTTCTATCTGAGGAGCATTAATGCATTCAGAGCCTAAACATTTAATCCGTTCATCATTCCCTGGGAATCGACCTCTGACCCCGGGTCAACCCATGACGGCGTGCTCAACCGCTCGAGCTACAGGAAAGTTCTGCATTTAGTATTCAGAAGTACATCTTCATAATCACGTTTGGCAATACATTATTCATGCGGTAATTTACCTATAAAACACAGTGTGTGTGTGTCTGAGAGAGTGTGTGTGTCACATATTGACATACAGGCCTTAAGATCAACTCAGTGAACTAATAAAACAAAGCCATCTATGATTTTATCTCAGAAATACATTTAGTGAGCAATGAGACAGCCATACTGTGTGTCATCGGCATAAACGTCACACTTACAAGAGAGAGTGTGTGTGTGTGTGTGTGTGCGAGAGAGAGACTGTGTGTGTTTGTGTGTGCATGAGTGTGCAGGTGTGTGTGAGAGAGAGTGTGAGTGTGTGAATGTGAGTGTGTGTGCGCGTGTGAGCATGTGTGTGTGAGTGTGCATGTTGAGTGTGTGTGTGTGTGTATGTCTGTGTGAGTGTGCGAGTGTGTGTGAGTCTGTGAGTGTATGTAAGAGAGTGTGTGTGAGAACTTGTGACTGTGTGTGTTTGAGTGTGCGTGTATGTGTTTGTCTGTGAGTGTGTGAGTCTGTGAGAGTGTGTGTGTGTGTGAGTGAGTGAGTGTGTGTGTGAGAATGTGTGTGAGCGAGTGTGTGAGCGTGTGTGTGTGTGTGTGTGTGAGTGTGTGTGAGCGTGCGTGAGCGTGTGTTTGAGTGTGGGAGTGTGCGTGTGTGAATGAGTGTGTGAGTATGTGTGCGAGTACGTGTGTGAGTATGTGTGTGTGAGTACGTGTGTGTGTGAGTGTGTGTGTGTGAGCGCGTGAGTGTGTGTGAGTGAGTTTGTGAGTACATGTACGAGTGTGTGTGACTACGTGTGTGAGTGCGTGTGTGGGTGCGTGTGTGAGCGTGTGTATGTGTGAGTACGTGTGCGAGTATGTGTGTGATTGTGTGTGTGTGAGTATGTGTGTGAGTGCGTGTGTGTGTGAGTATGTGTGTGAGTGCGTGTGTGAGCGCTTGTGTGTGTGTGAGTACGTGTGTCAGTATGTGTGCGAGTACGTGTGTGTGTGAGTGCGTGTGTCAGTATGTGTGCGAGTACATGTGTGTGTGTGTGAGTACGTGTGTCAGTATGTGTGCGAGTACGTGTGTGTGAGTGCGTGTGTGTGTGTGAGTGCGTGTGTCAGTATGTGTGCGAGTACGTGTGTGTGTGAGTGCGTGTGTCAGTATGTGTGTGAGTGCGTGTGTCAGTATGTGTGCGAGTACGTGTGTGCGAGTGCGTGTGTGAGTACGTGTGTGAGCGCTTGTGTGTGTGTGTGAGTACGTGTGTGAGCGCTTGTGGGTGTGTGTGAGTACGTGTGTCAGTATGTGTGTGAGTACGTGTGTGCGAGTGCGTGTGTGAGTACGTGTGTGAGCGCTTGTGTGTGTGTGTGAGTACGTGTGTGAGCGCTTGTGGGTGTGTGTGAGTACGTGTGTCAGTATGTGTGTGAGTACGTGTGTGAGAGTGCGTGTGTGAGTACGTGTGTGAGCGCTTGTGTGTGTGTGTGAGTACGTGTGTGAGCGCTTGTGGGTGTGTGTGAGTGCGTGTGTCAGTATGTGTGTGAGTACGTGTGTGCGAGTGCGTGTGTGAGTACGTGTGTGAGCGCTTGTGTGTGTGTGTGAGTACGTGTGTGAGCGCTTGTGGGTGTGTGTGAGTACGTGTGTCAGTATGTGTGTGAGTACGTGTGTGCGAGTGCGTGTGTGAGTACGTGTGTGAGCGCTTGTGTGTGTGTGTGAGTACGTGTGTGTGAGCGCTTGTGGGTGTGTGTGAGTACGTGTGTCAGTATGTGTGTGAGTACGTGTGTGCGAGTGCGTGTGTGAGTACGTGTGTGAGCGCTTGTGTGTGTGTGTGAGTACGTGTGTGAGCGCTTGTGGGTGTGTGTGAGTACGTGTGTCAGTATGTGTGCGAGTACGTGTGTGTGTGTGTGAGTGCGTGTGTGAGTACGTGTGCGAGTATGTGTGTGATTGTGTGTGTGTGTGTGTGTGTGTTTGAGTACGTGTGTGAGCGCTTGTGTGTGTGTGCGAGTATGTGTGCGAGTACGTGTGCGAGTACGTGTGCGAGTACGTGTGTAATTGTGTGTGTGTGAGTGTGTGTGAGTACGTGTGTAATTGTGTGTGTGTGAGTGTGTGTGAGTACGTGTGTGAGCGCGTGTGAGTGTGTGAGTACGTGTGAGTGTGTGCGCGCGAGTGTGTGTGACTTTTATTTATATATTGTCTATAAGGCCTAAAAACCTTCAAACTTGGACTTTATATTGTATTTATGTATTTTAATTTTAAACAAGGCCTGCATTGACTCATATGTTTGTGGTTATGAATTTCTTTGACCTTCTGTTGATTTTAATAAAACTTAATGTATTTATTGTCTGTCACTAAGGCCTATAAAACATTCAAACTTAAACTTGTATTTATTTATTTTATTAACAAGGCTGTGAAGCTGACATCTGTGTGTGTGTGTGTGTGTGTGTGTGTGTGTGTGTGTGTGTGTGTGTGTGTGTGTGTGTGTGTGTGTGTGTGTGTGCGTGTGTGTGGTTAAATGAATTTCTTTGAATTAGTCTATCATTGATTTTAATTCTAGTTTAAAAAAAAAAAATCTGCCATTGAGATTCATGAGTTGAACTGGAGTGTGTGTGTGTGTGTGTGTGTGTGTGCTTAATCTCTGAATGCTGACCAGTGGCCGCGCGGGGCTTGAGCCTCAGCCTTCAGTATCTCCGGCTCCTGCAGACGGTGTGTGTGTGTGTGTGTGTGTGTGTGTGTGTGTGTCTCCTCACGCTCCTCTGTCGCCGCGGCCCTGCTCAATGACTCGAGGACGCTGTCATTTCTCAGATTGTTCCCGGCGGCTCGGCGTCGGAGGGAGAATAGAATGCTTGAAACAGACTGTTCAATTAGGCGCGTGCTGCTGTGAAATTGCCTCCAAACGATAAGCCTTTATTATATCTGCCGGCCGCCCGGAGCCGTGCATCAAACGCACGTGCCGCCGCTCTGTTTACGGCCCTTCTACCGTGCGATCGCACTGTTCCCGCTCGTGGTGCATCTGCAGAAGGCCGCTGTCCCGTCCGTCACGTCGGTGGTTTAGACCAGTGTTCCCAACCTGGCACACAGGGCCGTTTCTAGCCATTTTGGTGCCCTAGGCAGTCCTTCCAGAAAAATGCGGCTCTTTTTGTGATTGTTGCGGCAAAAATCCTTGATTATGCGGCACGTTTTCTTAAAAAATGCGATGGAAAATGCGGGATATTTATGCAATTTTATGCGATAAAACTTGCAAAAACTGCGGTTTGATGAAAAAGAGAAAAAAAGCTAATATTTTTTAATTGAATATTTAAGTTCTCATCTTGTTTTATTGAAGACCTTAATAAACACATGGCTCAATTTGGACCGATTTCAAAACAATGCATCATGAAGCTTCGAAACGTTATGAATCAGTGAGTCGATTCATGATTCGGATTGCGTGTCAAACTGCTGAAATACGTGATTTTGGCGATCCGAACCACTGAATCGACTCACTGATTCATAATGCTTCAAACCACTGAATCAACTCACTGATTCATAACGCTCCAAATCGCTGAATCGACTCGTTGATTCATAACACTCCAAACCACTGAATCGACTCACTGATTCATAATGCTTCAAACCGCTGAATCGACTCACTGATTCATAACGCTTCAAACCGCTGAATCGACTCACTGATTCATAACGCTCCAAACCGCTGAATCGACTCATTGATTCATAACACTCCAAACCGCTGAATCGACTCATTGATTCATAACGCTCCAAACCGCTGAATCGACTCATTGATTCATAACGCTCCAAACCGCTGAATCGACTCACTGATTCATAACGCTCCAAACCGCTGAATCGCCTCACTGATTCATAACGCTCCAAACCGCTGAATCAACTCACTGATTCATAACGCTCCAAACCGCTGAATCAACTCATTGATTCATAACGCTCCAAACCGCTGAATCGACTCATTGATTCATAACACTCCAAACCGCTGAATCGACTCATTGATTCATAACGCTCCAAACCGCTGAATCGACTCATTGATTCATAACGCTCCAAACCGCTGAATCGACTCACTGATTCATAACGCTCCAAACCGCTGAATCAACTCACTGATTCATAACGCTTCAAACCGCTGAATCGACTCACTGATTCATAACGCTCCAACCCGCTGAATCGACTCACTGATTCATAACGCTCCAAACCGCTGAATCAACTCACTGATTCATAACGCTCCAACCCGCTGAATCGACTCACTGATTCATAACGCTCCAAACCGCTGAATCAACTCACTGATTCATAACGCTTCAAACCGCTGAATCAACTCACTGATTCATAACGCTTCAAACCGCTGAATCGCCTCACTGACTCATAACGCTCCAAACCGCTGAATCGACTCACTGATTCATAACGCTCCAAACCGCTGAATCAACTCACTGATTCATAACGCTTCAAACCGCTGAATCAACTCACTGATTCATAACGCTTCAAACCGCTGAATCGCCTCACTGACTCATAACGCTCCAAACCGCTGAATCGACTCACTGATTCATAACGCTCCAAACCGCTGAATCGACTCACTGATTCATAACGCTTCAAACCGCTGAATCGCCTCACTGACTCATAACGCTCCAAACCGCTGAATCGACTCACTGATTCATAACGCTCCAAACCGCTGAATCAACTCACTGATTCATAACGCTTCAAACCGCTGAATCGCCTCACTGATTCATAACGCTCTGAACCGCTGAATCGACTCACTGATTCATAACGCTCCAAACCGCTGAATCGACTCACTGATTCATAACGCTTCAAACCGCTGAATCGCCTCACTGATTCATAACGCTCCAAACCGCTGAATCGACTCACTGATTCATAACGCTCTGAACCGCTGAATCGACTCACTGATTCATAATGCTCCAAACCGCTGAATCGACTCACTGATTCATAACGCTCCAAACCGCTGAATCGACTCACTGATTCATAACGCTCCAAACCGCTGAATCAACTCACTGATTCATAACGCTTCAAACCGCTGAATCAACTCACTGATTCATAACGCTCTGAACCGCTGAATCGACTCACTGATTCATAACGCTTCAAACCGCTGAATCGACTCACTGATTCATAACGCTCCAAACCGCTGAATCGACTCACTGATTCATAACGCTCCAAACCGCTGAATCAACTCACTGATTCATAACGCTTCAAACCGCTGAATCGACTCACTGATTCATAACGCTCTGAACCGCTGAATCGACTCACTGATTCATAACGCTTCAAACCGCTGAATCGACTCACTGATTCATAACGCTCCAAACCGCTGAATCGACTCACTGATTCATAACGCTCCAAACCGCTGAATCAACTCACTGATTCATAACGCTTCAAACCGCTGAATCAACTCACTGATTCATAACGCTTCAAACCGCTGAATCGCCTCACTGACTCATAACGCTCCAAACCGCTGAATCGACTCACTGATTCATAACGCTCCAAACCGCTGAATCAACTCACTGATTCATAACGCTTCAAACCGCTGAATCAACTCACTGATTCATAACGCTTCAAACCGCTGAATCGCCTCACTGACTCATAACGCTCCAAACCGCTGAATCGACTCACTGATTCATAACGCTCCAAACCGCTGAATCGACTCACTGATTCATAACGCTTCAAACCGCTGAATCGCCTCACTGACTCATAACGCTCCAAACCGCTGAATCGACTCACTGATTCATAACGCTCCAAACCGCTGAATCAACTCACTGATTCATAACGCTTCAAACCGCTGAATCGCCTCACTGATTCATAACGCTCTGAACCGCTGAATCGACTCACTGATTCATAACGCTCCAAACCGCTGAATCGACTCACTGATTCATAACGCTCCAAACCGCTGAATCGACTCACTGATTCATAACGCTCTGAACCGCTGAATCGACTCACTGATTCATAACGCTCTGAAGCTTCATGATGTGTGTTCTGAAACTGTTTTGCTCTTTTGCTGTTATTTTTGTTGGCCAATGGGAGTTTGCGCTTCATCATGGTTTCACTGATATCTATGGTTTCACTGATATCTATGGTTTCACTGGTATCTATGGTTTCTCCGTGGGGTTTGTAGGTTTTCGATGACGTTCGCGTCGGGTAATTACGTCACTTCAAAGCGTTCCCATGGCAACAGGGGGAAATGGCGGCTCTTGTGTGAAGTAAACAAACATTTTTCAACTTTCTGCTAATATATATGTGACTTTTTTGCAACGAAAATGCGGGGATTATGAAATCGTGCTAGCCCCGCATATTTTGCACACGGAAATAGGCAATTTATGCGGAGAAAGTGCGGCGTATTTGAAAAAATGCGGCGCCCGCATAAATATGCGGACTTTGGCTGATTATGCGTTAAATCATGCGATCGCATAATCACGTTTTTCTGGAGGGACTGGTTATGGTGAAATCCTTATTGGCACCCCCAGCCAAATCTTAAAAAGCAACATTTACTGGTATTAATTTTAATCCTTATTAACAAATACCTACAAATACAATTTGGAAACTACGTATAAAAGCTGTTCCAGTAAGAAGAATAAATATTGATTCAGTGCGGTCTTTGTTTCTCATTGACGCTTGAACTTCCCCTTTAATAACGCGACGCTGCCCTGACACTATTAGAACTGAATGAACCGATTCAGCTTTCAACACCCCGTAAAGATGCATTCAATTCCACTAACAGTTTAATAAAGGATAAATATTGTGAATTAGCACATTTTATTATACTATTTTTAAATTGGCCGTTGAAGTTTTATATGGGCGGTTACACACTGATCCTTTAACAATGCATTCGCGCAAAAACACGAAACAAGTAAGAGAAGAAGAGTCTAAATATAATGATATCCTGAAATGCTAAAGTGTGTGTGGTTAGCCTACATCTTGCCTCTATAACACACACCGAGCAATATTACACTATCTGCCCATTTCACAGCGTGATTTCACGACTGCCACAAATACGGCCCTAACAAAACACAGATCTGTGCACTTTTTATTGTACCTTTGAGTTCAGCGGTTCGGTTTGTATCACGGCTTTAGGTTCACCGTTTTGGTACGGTTCAGTATTTGCTATGTTCAGGGACAAAAGGACTACTGTCAAATAAAAATAAAGAAGATAATAAGAACAAATATTTTCAATACAAGGAGCAGTACAAATAAATACTATTGAGAAAAGATAAGCCTACTGATAAAATAAACTATGCTTTTCAGGTTTTTCAGCGACGTCTAACATTAGTTTTCAGGTACAGAAATTGATCAAATGTAAAATAACATTGCATATTTGACTGTATAAATTAAAGATTAATCCTATTAAATTTACAAAAGCTATTCAATCAAAAGCAGTGTGAGTGATGTCCTTGTGTTTTGTTGTTTGACATTAAACAGACAGCAGTAACCCTTTAAGGGTTCACCCACCTGCCCCTTTAAGACCTAATGCTCGGATATGCGTCGTCTTTCTCGACTGTATAGAGTTCACTTAAGGCATATTCAGACTATGTCTGCTAGAATACTCATCAGGATGGACATGTTGACATACTTTTTGTGTGAGTTTGTCCATTCAAGAGCAAGTTTACAAAGAGAGAATTATTTGAAAAAATAAATAAATAAATATATATATTTGAAGGACTTTTACATGGCACCCCGGTTGAGAAACACTGGTTTAGACAGATGTTGTGTCTCTGTGACGTTATAGATGGACGCCGCGCGGGTCGTCTCTCATTTGCTAAAGGTTAAGCAACACTCGGAGAAGAGGAGCACTACAGCAAACCAAAGGGCACACGTGTGCAATTATCTACAGCCTTCTCTCGGCTCAAACAATGAAAAACACCAGCAATTAGTCAAGCGATGGTTGTGTGGGAGACACACACTCCCGTCCGTGAAGAGAAGACGCCTCTGTTTGTTGTTAGAGAGCAGAAATCCTGTAAGAGCTGTGAAGTGTGTGGGAGATTCTCACAGCCAGACGTTTGATTATGAGTATAAAGTGCTCTGACCTTAAAGAGGACGATCTTGGACTTCTGAGGGACACTTTCTGTCAGTGCATTCATAAACAAACCCAAAATGACCCCCAACCCCTTCATCTGTTCCTTTAGAGCAGTGCCAACCAGGGGCCGTTCTAGGATTTTCATTTTAGGTGAGGGTATGAAAAATAATGGTAGCACTTTAGTTTAGGGTCCAATGCTCACTATTAACTAGAGCTTATTAGTATGCTTATTAGGATATTGGCTGTTTATTATTACTTATACAGGGAGTGCAGAATTATTAGGCAAATTAGTATTTTGACCACATCATCCTCGTTATGCATGTTGTCTTACTCCAAGCTGTATAGGCTGGAAAGCCTACTACCAATTAAGCATATTAGGTGATGTGCATCTCTGTAATGAGAAGGGGTGTGGTCTAATGACATCAACACCCTATATCAGGTGTGCATAATTATTAGGCAACTTCCTTTCCTTTGGCAAAATGGGTCAAAAGAAGGACTTGACAGGCTCAGAAAAGTCAAAAATAGTGAGATATATTGCAGAGGGATGCAGCAGTCTTAAAATAGCCAAGCTTCTGAAGCGTGATCATCGAACAATCAAGCGTTTCATTCAAAATAGTCAACAGGGTCGCAAGAAGCGTGTGGAAAAACCAAGGCGCAAAATAACTGCCCGTGAACTGAGAAAAGTCAAGCGTGCAGCTGCCAAGATGCCACTTGCCACCAGTTTGGCCATATTTCAGAGCTGCAACATCACTGGAGTGCCCAAAAGCACAAGGTGTGCAATACTCAGAGACATGGCCAAGGTAAGAAAGGCAGAAAGTCCACCACCACTGAACAAGACACACAAGCTGAAACGTCAAGACTGGGCCAAGAAATATCTCAAGACTGATTTTTCTAAGGTTTTATGGACTGATGAAATGAGAGTGAGTCTTGATGGGCCAGATGGATGGGCCCGTGGCTGGATTGGTAAAGGGCAGAGAGCTCCAGTCCGACTCAGACGCCAGCAAGGTGGAGGTGGAGTACTGGTTTGGGCTGGTATCATCAAAGATGAGCTTGTGGGGCCTTTTCGGGTTGAGGATGGAGTCAAGCTCAACTCCCAGTCCTACTGCCAGTTTCTGGAAGACACCTTCTTCAAGCAGTGGTACAGGAAGAAGTCTGCATCCTTCAAGAAAAACATGATTTTCATGCAGGACAATGCTCCATCACACGCGTCCAAGTACTCCACAGCGTGGCTGGCAAGAAAGGGTATAAAAGAAGAAAATCTAATGATATGGCCTCCTTGTTCACCTGATCTGAACCCCATTGAGAACCTGTGGTCCATCATCAAATGTGCGATTTACAAGGAGGGAAAACAGTACACCTCTCTGAACAGTGTCTGGGAGGCTGTGGTTGCTGCTGCACGCAATGTTGATGGTGAACAGATCAAAACACTGACAGAATCCATGGATGGCAGGCTTTTGAGTGTCCTTGCAAAGAAAGGTGGCTATATTGGTCACTGATTTGTTTTTGTTTGGTTTTTGAATGTCAGAAATGTATATTTGTGAATGTTGAGATGTTATATTGGTTTCACTGGTAAAAATAAATAATTGAAATGGGTATAAATTTGTTTTTTGTTAAGTTGCCTAATAATTATGCACAGTAATAGTCACCTGCACACACAGATATCCCCCTAAAATAGCTAAAACTAAAAACTACTTCCAAAAATATTCAGCTTTGATATTAATGAGTTTTTTGTGTTCATTGACAACATGGTTGTTGTTTAATTATTAATGTTGTAAAATTAATCCTCAAAAATACAACTTGCCTAATAATTCTGCACTCCCTGTAAAGCAAATATGAATGCCTTATTCTGCATGACCATATAGTACATCCCTTAATCATACAATGTAGGCAGGTTTATAATCACCGAGATCCCAAATGTGAGGTCAGGGGGGTTCGGGCGCATGACCCCTCGAGAACATTTAGATTTCTATGATCTACACACACACACCTAAAGGATTATTAGGAACACTAATACTGTGTTCGACCCCCTTTGGCCTTCAGAACTGCCTTAATTCTACGTGGCATTGATTCAACAAGGAGCTGAAAGCATTCTTTAGAAATGTTGGCCCATATTGATAGGATAGCATCTTGCAGTTGATGGAGATTTGTGGGATGCACATCCAGGGCACGAAGCTCCCGTTCCACCACATCCCAAAGATGCTCTATTGGGTTGAGATCTGGGGACTGTGGGGGCCAGTGTTTTAGTCCAGTGAACTCATTGTCATGTTCAAGAAACCAGTTTGAAATGATTGGAGCTTTGTGCCATGGGGCATTATCCTGCTGGAAGTAGCCATCAGAGGATGGGCACATGCTGGTCATAAAGGGATGGACATGGTCAGAAACAATGCTCAGGTAGGCCGTGGCATTTAAACCATGCCCAATTGGCACTAAGGGGCCTAAAGTGTGCCAAGAAAACATCCCCCACACCATTACACCACCACCACCAGCCTGCACAGTGGTAACAAGGCATGATGGATCCATGTTCTCATTCTGTTTACGCCAAATTCTGACTCTACCATCTGAATGTCTCAACAGAAATCCAGACTCATCAGACCAGGCAACATTTTTCCAGTCTTCAACTGTCCAATTTTGGTGAGCTGGTGCAAATTGTAGCCTCTTTTTCCTATTTGTAGTGGAGATGAGTGGTACCCGGTGGGGTCTTCTGCTGTTGTAGCCCATCCGCCTCAAGGTTGTGCGTGTTGTGGCTTCACAAATGCTTTGCTGCATACCTCGGTTGTAACGAGTGGTTATTTCAGTCAAACTTGCTCTTCTATCAGCTTGAATCAGTCGGCCCATTCTCCTCTGACCTCTAGCATCAACAAGGCATTTTGGCCCACAGGACTGCCCCATACTGGATGTGTTTCCCTTTTCACACCATTCTTTGTAAACTCTAGAAATGGTTGTGCGTGAAAATCCCAGTAACTGAGCAGATTGTGAAATACTCAGACCGGCCCGTCTGGCACCAACAACCATGCCACGCTCAAAATTGCTTAAATCCCCTTTCTTTCCCATTCCGACATTCAGTTTGGAGTTCAGGAGATTGTCTTGACCAGGACCACACCCCTAAATGCATTGAAGCAACTGCCATGTGATTGGTTGATTAGATCATTGCATTCATTTTGAATGGGTCATTTTTGAGTTTGGTGACATCAGGGAAAAGGATAAAAGAAGATCGCAACGTTAGCTCGCTCTCTTTTGATTCTCTGCCTTTCTCTAGAGAGAGCTGCTCTTTGGCTCTCTCTCTCTCTCTCTCTCTCTCTCTCTCTCTCTCTCTCTCTCTTTCTCTCTTTCTCTCACAGGTAACATTCTTTGCATAGGCCTACTGAGTACAATTAAGGGTTTAAGTTTACTTCCATTTGAAACTATTTTAAGTGTAACCATAACTAGAATTTGTGTTTCCATTTAAAAGAGATTTCCATCTATTATGTAATTGACGTTTTACATTTACCTGATTGTTAATAAATTGTTACATTTTGATCCTTTCTGAATTACTCCAGTGCGGAACGGTATAATTGCAACAAAGGGTTGAAACGGAATGATTAAATGTATGATTAACTATCAAATATAAATGACCAAACAACCAATTGACATTCTATCCTAAATTCGACAACTATGATAAATGGAGTCAGATAAACAATATTATAATTAAATCCATTTTGCCCAGCGGAAACACGAACGCGCAACGGCCTTCAACCGCAGCTCGTTACCGGAATTGGAGCGAGATTTTAGCGGGCCTTACAGTGAATTCATTTGTGTGTATATTTTTTGTGTCATTTGTTTAACATTTCAAGAAGCAGCTCAAATATGAAATGTTTAGTTTAGCTTCATATCTCTTGACGTCGAGTCCTGTTCCTAACGCTCAGCCTCAGCAGCTTCTGTGAACATAAAGCCCGCCTACTCTGATTTGATTGGTTTTCTCAAATATGTTGACATTGACGAGCGGTGACAGACCAATGAGAGCTCAGATCAACACACACACCTCTGCTTCTGACGTGCGCTCTGCTCGCCGCCGCTGCGGATTGAAGAACAGCTGATTAACGCAGATTAAAAGACGCCAGTTTCATATGTTTGAAAGGTTAATCACACATTTTTTAGGGGGGCTGATCCTGTTATGTGCCTTTGATAAATACCGACAACCAATCACAGTGGAGATGAGTCACATGATGAATCAAAGCTTTGAGGAGGACAATACTAATATACCGTCATTCACACAAACACTACATTTACATTTATGCATTTGGCAAACGCTTTAATCCAAAGCGATTTACCCCCTGGAGCAACATTGGACACACTGGTGGTGAGCGCTGGGATCGAACCAGCAACCTTCTGCATATCAGTTCCATGGTTTAACCCACTGGACCACCATCTCACACTAAACAGCATCATGATAACATACACAAAATTTAAAAACTGCAATAAACATTAATTTAACAACATTCGATGTAACCAAGCGGCACCTCCTCCAGTTTCTCTTTAAGCCAATAGAGACCGAGCACATTTAGGCCACGCCCACACCGGAGGGGCGTTCTCCATTGACTCTGTATTGCGTGAAACACCTCCTTGTCATTTCTGACTTATAACAAAAAATAGAACAATGTCTGAAAGCTGCTGTGTGACAGGTGTGCAGTGAGCAAGCTAATAAACACAGAAGTACGTTTTTATAAGCCGTCGACCCAAAACAACGAGCATCTGAGACAGGCAATAAGACGTGAAGCATCAGCAGAAGAATGGGATCATTATGGGATCCTGACACTCAGTGTGCAGTAAACATTTAGTCACTGTTAAGTCAAATCTCCAAATGTCAGTTTTATATATGATATTTCCTGTCTCTGATTTCGTTGTAGTTCTCAGTGTAATATAACATGAAGCGCTCTGTCTCAAGAGCTTGTATCCGTTTTTGTGTCCCTAAATCAGTCCTTCCAGAAAAATGCGGCTTTTTTTGTGATTGTTGCGGGCAAAAATCCTTGATTATGCGGCACGTTTTCTTAAAAAATGCGGGATATTTATGCAATTCTATGCGATGAAATTGCGGGAACTTGCAAAAACTGCGGTTTGATGAAAAAGAGAATAAAACGCTCTACATCACAGAAAGTGCTGGAATATTTAAGTTCTCATCTTGTTTTATTGAAGACCTTAATAAACACACGGCTCAAATTTACAAAACATTGAGTCAAACAAGTTCTGTAGCTTTACTAAAGGAATATGCTACAACTTCTGAAGAAATGAATAAATAACTTCCTGTTTTACAGAGCTAGCTTTACAAAACACACATTTGAGTGCTTCCAATGCACAAAGTGCAATCTCTTAAAGGGTTAGTTCATCCAGAAATGTAAATTCTGTCATGAATGACGTCCCCTCATGTCTCTGGACACCCGTCAGACCTCCGTTCATCTTCAGACACAGATGAAGATATTTTAGTGTAATTCCGATGACTCAGAAAGGCCTCCATTGGCACAATGCACTGTGCACTCTCAAGACCCATAAAAGCACTAAAGACGTCGTTACAAAGTCCATCTCACTACAGCGGCTCTACAATAACTTTATGAAGCGACGATAATAGTTATTGTGCGCAAAAAAAAACTAAATAACGATTTATATAGAGATGACCGATTTCAAAACACAGCATGATGAAGCTCCAAACGCTCCAAACCGCTGAATCGACTCACTGACTCATAACGCTCCAAACCACTGAATCGACTCACTGACTCATAACGCTCCAAACCACTGAATCGACGCACTGATTCATAACGCTCCAAACCACTGAATCGACGCACTGATTCATAACGCTCCAAACCACTGAATCGACGCACTGATTCATAACGCTCCAAACCACTGAATCGACTCACTGACTCATAACGCTCCAAACCACTGAATCGACGCACTGATTCATAACGCTCCAAACCACTGAATCGACTCACTGACTCATAACGCTCCAAACCGCTGAATCGACGCACTGATTCATAACGCTCCAAACCGCTGAATCGACTCACTGATTCATAACGCTCCAAACCGCTGAATCGACTCACTGATTCATAACGCTCCAAACCGCTGAATCGACTCACTGATTCATAACGCTCCAAACCGCTGAATCGACTCACTGATTCATAACGCTCCAAACCACTGAATCGACTCACTGATTCATAACGCTCCAAACCACTGAATCGACTCACTGATTCATAACGCTCCAAACCGCTGAATCGACTCACTGATTCATAACGCTCCAAACCACTGAATCGACTCACTGATTCATAACGCTTCAAACCGCTGAATCGACTCACTGATTCATAACGCTCCAAACCGCTGAATCGACTCACTGATTCATAACGCTTCAAACCGCTGAATCGACTCACTGATTCATAACGCTCTGAACCGCTGAATCGACTCACTGATTCATAACGCTTCAAACCGCTGAATCGACTCACTGATTCATAACGCTCCAAACCACTGAATCGACTCACTGATTCATAACGCTCCAAACCGCTGAATCGACTCACTGATTCATAACGCTCCAAACCACTGAATCGACTCACTGATTCATAACGCTTCAAACCGCTGAATCGACTCACTGATTCATAATGCTCCAAACCGCTGAATCGACTCACTGACTCATAACGCTTCAAACCGCTGAATCGACTCACTGATTCATAACGCTCTGAACCGCTGAATCGACTCACTGATTCATAACGCTTCAAACCGCTGAATCGACTCACTGATTCATAACGCTCTGAACCGCTGAATCGACTCACTGATTCATAACGCTCCAAACCGCTAAATCGACTCACTGATTCATAACGCTCCGAACCGCTGAATCGACTCACTGACTCATAACGCTTCAAACCGCTGAATCGACTCACTGATTCATAACGCTCTGAACCGCTGAATCGACTCACTGATTCATAACGCTTCAAACCGCTGAATCGACTCACTGATTCATAACGCTCTGAACCGCTGAATCGACTCACTGATTCATAACGCTCTGAACCACTGAATCGACTCACTGATTCATAACGCTCCAAACCGCTGAATCGACTCACTGATTCATAACGCTCTGAAGCTTCATGATGCTGTTCTGAAATCGGTCATCTCTGGGAAACTGCTTTGCTCTTTTGCTGTTATTTTTGTTGGCAAATGGGAGTTTGCGCTTCATCATGGTTTCACTGGTATCTATGGTTTCACTGGTATCTATGGTTTCTCCGCGGGGTTTGCAGCTTTTCGATGACGTTCACGTCGGGTAATTACGTCACTTCAAAGCGTTCCCATGGCAACAGGGGGAAATGGCGGCTCTTGTGTGAAGTAAACGAACATTTGTCAACTTTCTGCTAATATATATGTGTGACTTTTTTTGCAACGAAAATGCGGGGATTATGAAATCATGCTAGCACCGCATATTTTGCACACGGAAATAGGCAATTTATGCGGAGAAAGTGCGGCGTATTTGAAAAAATGCGGCCCCGCATAAATATGCGGACTTTGGCTGATTATGCGTTAAATCACATGATCGCATAATCACGTTTTTCTGGAGGGACTGTTAAACGCTTGTTTTATAAAAACTTCTGTGTTTTGCTTCAGTTCATGGACTGGCCACTAGAGGAGCAGAATCTCACTGAGCTCGTGTTAAAATGCCCAACTCTACAGCAGAAGAACACATGTTTACAGTCTGGGACAAACTGTGCTGTTGGTCTGTACGGCTAATGTTGCCCTTCATGACGACTGTGAGGAGGTGAATTTATTTATAACTCATTCCTTTACATTATATAAAGCCTTAAAGTTCTGCATAATTAAGGGCGTGGCCACTTTGAGTGACAAGTTCACTCTAAAAAATTCAGTGATTCAATTTTTATTAGATTCCGAAGAAAAAATTCAACGTTGTTGTAAAAACGTTTTTATGAAAATGATCCTAGCCTACATAATAGATTTATACATTTCTAAATTTTAAACCTTGAATTTAATTTTTATTCAGTGATTTAATTTTGATTAGATTGTATAAGATTCCGATCAAAATTCATCGTTATGAAATTTCGTAAAAAACGTTTTACCGTTTTGGCAAATGAACACTTAGGCTACTATGAAAATTATTCCAATCTATAAAAGATTTATAAATTTATAAATCCATACATTTAATTTTTTTTCCCAGTGATTTAATTTTGATTTGATCGTTAGATTTCCAAAGAAAACGCGACGTTGTGAAATTTCGTAAAAACGTACACGTTCTGGCAAATTAGCATTTAAGCTACTATAAAAATTATGCCTAACTTATATAATCGATTTATACATTTCTTAATCCATACATTGAAATTCTTATTCAGTGATTTAATTTTGATTTCGATCGTATAAGATTCCGAACAAAATGCATCGTTATGATATTTCATAGAAAAACGTTTTGGCAAATGAACACTTAGGCTACTATGAAAATTATTCTACATAAAAGATTTATACGTTTCTAAATCCATACATTGACATTTTTATTCAGCGATTTAATTTTGATTCGATTATATTAGATTCCGGTGAACGTTGCAAAATGTCGTAAAAACGTTTGACCTTTTTACACATTCTGGCAAATTAGCGCTTACTATGAAAATCTATATAATCAATTTATACATTTCTTAATCCATCCATTAAATTTTTTATTCAGCAATTTAATTTTCATTAGAATATATTAGATTCCGAACAAAATGCAACAATGTGAAATTCTGTTGTGTTCTGGCTCTACTCGAGCAGGTTTTCCCGCTCTAATGTTGATGATCTCCTCATATCCTCCATTTTTGCGGCTCCTCTCTTCCCAGTCTGTCAGTAACGCTCTGTTGACTTCCTGTCTCTATGAAGCCCTGCCTTCTGAAAAGCACACTGTGCTCTGATTGGTCGGCTGGATTAGTGTGTTGTGATTGGTCAAGCGCTTCCAGTGTGTTTGTGAAATGCCCCGCCCCTTACCATAACACACTACTAACTAACTCAACCAGGCCCCGCCCCTTTATTCTGAGGAAGAAGCTCAAGATGGAGGCGTTTCAGGAGTTTATTATTTATCTACAGATACACAGGGAATGTGTGTGAGACGGTGTTTCGTGTTCTGCTCTGCGTGCTTGTCGTCTCTTTTAACTTGTTTAACGTTTATTCTCATTTCTGATGTGGTGTGCAGTGTTGAGCGGGCGGTGTGTGTGTGTGTGTGTGATGTCTTTATCAGTGTGTTGCTGATATCAGCATACTACACCCTCTGCCACTGCAGTCGCTTCATCTGACAATGAAAAATATCCTTCCTTAAGGCGAATGCTGAAACGCAGCTCGAGTGTGTGTGTGTGTGTGTACGGGCTAAACGTGAGGCCAAAGTGTAGATGTGATGTGTGTGTGGTGTGTACAGTGCTGTTGTTCAGATGTGTTTGTGTTGAAGCAGACACACACACACTTCCAGATTACATGATTTTTGTTTAAACACTTCACCCCACTGTTCATATTCAATAACTCTCACTGTGAGAGACTCGTATCTGAAAACACACCAAACCAGCTCGAGATCGATCGAGAATAATCAAACGCGCTACTGTTCAAAAGTTTGCAGGCAGTGTCAAGAGAAAGAGAGAAATTAATACTGTAATTCAGCTGGGACACATTAAAAGTGACCATTTATAAAGACATTTATAATGTTACAAAAGATTCTATTTCAGATTAATGCTGTTATTTTTAACTTTCTATTCATCAAAGAATCCTGAGAAATAAAATGTGATACAGAAATATGACAAACACAAACCCTCATATGAGAATGATCAGTGAAGGGTCATGTGACACTGATATATACTGAGTAATAATATTTCATAATTTTTACTGTATTTATGATCAAATAAATGCAGTCTTGGTATAAAACAGCTATTTTAAATTATAATAATATTTCATAATTTTTACTGTATTTATGATCAAATAAATGCAGCCTTGGTATAAAACAGCTATTTTAAATTATAATAATATTTCATAATTTTTACTGTATTTATGATCAAATAAATGCAGCCTTGGTATAAAACAGCTATTTTAAATTATAATAATATTTCATAATTTTTACTGTATTTATGATCAAATAAATGCAGCCTTGGTATAAAACAGCTATTTTAAATTATAATAATATTTCATAATTTTTACTGTATTTATGAGCAAATAAATGCAGCCTTGGTATAAAACAGCTATTTTAAATTATAATAATATTTCATAATTTTTACTGTATTTATGATCAAATAAATGCAGTCTTGGTATAAAACAGCTATTTTAAATTATAATAATATTTCATAATTTTTACTGTATTTATGATCAAATAAATGCAGTCTTGGTATAAAACAGCTATTTTAAATTATAATAATATTTCATAATTTTTACTGTATTTATGATCAAATAAATGCAGCCTTGGTATAAAACAGCTATTTTAAATTACAATAATATTTCATAATTTTTACTGTATTTATGATCAAATAAATGCAGCCTTGGTATAAAACAGCTATTTTAAATTATAATAATATTTCATAATTTTTACTGTATTTATGATCAAATAAATGCAGTCTTGGTATAAAACAGCTATTTTAAATTATAATAATATTTCATAATTTTTACTGTATTTATGATCAAATAAATGCAGTCTTGGTATAAAACAGCTATTTTAAATTATAATAATATTTCATAATTTTTACTGTATTTATGATCAAATAAATGCAGCCTTGGTATAAAACAGCTATTTTAAATTATAATAATATTTCATAATTTTTACTGTATTTATGATCAAATAAATGCAGCCTTGGTATAAAACAGCTATTTTAAATTATAATAATATTTCATAATTTTTACTGTATTTATGATCAAATAAATGCAGCCTTGGTATAAAACAGCTATTTTAAATTATAATAATATTCCACAATTTTTACTGTATTTATGATCAAATAAACGCAGCCTTGGTATAAAACAGCTATTTTAAATTATAATAATATTCCACAATTTTTACTGTATTTATGATCAAATAAACGCAGTCTTGGTATAAAACAGCTATTTTAAATTATAATATTTCACAATTTTTACTGTATTTATGATCAAATAAATGCAGACTTGGTATAAAACAGCTATTTTAAATTATAATATTTCACAATTTTTACTGTATTTATGATCAAATAAATGCAGTCTTGGTATAAAACAGCTATTTTAAATTATAATAATATTTCATCATTTTTACTGTATTTATGATCAAATAAATGCAGCCTTGGTATAAAACAGCTATTTTAAATTATAATAATAATTCATAATTTTTACTGTATTTATGATCAAATAAATGCAGCCTTGGTATAAAACAGCTATTTTAAATTATAATAGTATTTCACAATTTTTACTGTATTTATGATCAAATAAACGCAGCCTTGGTATAAAACAGCTATTTTAAATTATAATAATATTTCATAATTTTTACTGTATTTATGATCAAATAAATGCAGCCTTGGTATAAAACAGCTATTTTAAATAATAATAATATTTCACATTTTTTACTGTATTTATGATCAAATAAACGCAGCCTTGGTATAAAACAGCTATTTTAAATTATAATATTTCACAATTTTTACTGTATTTATAATCAAATAAACACAGCCTTGGTATAAAACAGCTATTTTAAATAATAATAATATTTCACATTTTTTACTGTATTTATGATCAAATAAACGCAGCCTTGGTATAAAACAGCTATTTTAAATTATAATATTTCACAATTTTTACTGTATTTATGATCAAATAAACACAGCCTTGGTATAAAACAGCTATTTTAAATTATAATAGTATTTCACAATTTTTACTGTATTTATGATCAAATAAACGCAGCCTTGGTATAAAACAGCTATTTTAAATTATAATAGTATTTCACAATTTTTACTGTATTTATGATCAAATAAATGCAGCCTTGGTATTAAACAGCTATTTTAAATTATAATAATATATCACAATTTTTACTGTATTTATGATCAAATAAATGCAGCCTTGGTATAAAACAGCTATTTTAAATTATAATAATATTTCATAATTTTTACTGTATTTATGATCAAATAAATGCAGCCTTGGTATAAAACAGCTATTTTAAATTATAATAATATTTCACAATTTTTACTGATATTTTTGATCAAATAAATGCAGCCTTGGTATAAAACAGCTATTTTAAATTATAATATTTCACAATTTTTACTGTATTTATGATCAAATAAATGCAGCCTTGGTATAAAACAGCTATTTTAAATTATAATATTTCACAATTTTTACTGTATTTATGATCAAATAAATGCAGTCTTGGTATAAAACAGCTATTTTAAATTATAATAATATTTCATCATTTTTACTGTATTTATGATCAAATAAATGCAGCCTTGGTATAAAACAGCTATTTTAAATTATAATAATAATTCATAATTTTTACTGTATTTATGATCAAATAAATGCAGCCTTGGTATAAAACAGCTATTTTAAATTATAATAATATTTCATAATTTTTACTGTATTTATGATCAAATAAATGCAGCCTTGGTATAAAACAGCTATTTTAAATTATAATAATATTTCATAATGTTTACTGTATTTATGATCAAATAAATGCAGCCTTGGTATAAAACAGCTATTTTAAATAATAATAATATTTCACATTTTTTACTGATATTTTTGATCAAATAAATGCAGCCTTGGTATAAAACAGCTATTTTAAATTATAATAATATATCACAATTTTTACTGATATTTTTGATCAAATAAATGCAGCCTTGGTATAAAACAGCTATTTTAAATAATAATAATATTTCACATTTTTTACTGTATTTATGATCAAATAAACGCAGCCTTGGTATAAAACAGCTATTTTAAATTATAATAATATATCACAATTTTTACTGATATTTTTGATCAAATAAATGCAGCCTTGGTATAAAACAGCTATTTTAAATAATAATAGTATTTCACAATTTTTACTGTATTTATGATCAAATAAACGCAGCCTTGGTATAAAACAGCTATTTTAAATTATAATAATATTTCATAATTTTTACTGTATTTATGATCAAATAAATGCAGCCTTGGTATAAAACAGCTATTTTAAATAATAATAATATTTCACATTTTTTACTGTATTTATGATCAAATAAACGCAGCCTTGGTATAAAACAGCTATTTTAAATTATAATATTTCACAATTTTTACTGTATTTATAATCAAATAAACACAGCCTTGGTATAAAACAGCTATTTTAAATAATAATAATATTTCACATTTTTTACTGTATTTATGATCAAATAAACGCAGCCTTGGTATAAAACAGCTATTTTAAATTATAATATTTCACAATTTTTACTGTATTTATGATCAAATAAACACAGCCTTGGTATAAAACAGCTATTTTAAATTATAATAGTATTTCACAATTTTTACTGTATTTATGATCAAATAAACGCAGCCTTGGTATAAAACAGCTATTTTAAATTATAATAGTATTTCACAATTTTTACTGTATTTATGATCAAATAAATGCAGCCTTGGTATTAAACAGCTATTTTAAATTATAATAATATATCACAATTTTTACTGTATTTATGATCAAATAAATGCAGCCTTGGTATAAAACAGCTATTTTAAATTATAATAATATTTCATAATTTTTACTGTATTTATGATCAAATAAATGCAGCCTTGGTATAAAACAGCTATTTTAAATTATAATAATATTTCACAATTTTTACTGATATTTTTGATCAAATAAATGCAGCCTTGGTATAAAACAGCTATTTTAAATTATAATATTTCACAATTTTTACTGTATTTATGATCAAATAAATGCAGCCTTGGTATAAAACAGCTATTTTAAATTATAATATTTCACAATTTTTACTGTATTTATGATCAAATAAATGCAGTCTTGGTATAAAACAGCTATTTTAAATTATAATAATATTTCATCATTTTTACTGTATTTATGATCAAATAAATGCAGCCTTGGTATAAAACAGCTATTTTAAATTATAATAATATTTCATAATTTTTACTGTATTTATGATCAAATAAATGCAGCCTTGGTATAAAACAGCTATTTTAAATTATAATAATATTTCACAATTTTTACTGATATTTTTGATCAAATAAATGCAGCCTTGGTATAAAACAGCTATTTTAAATTATAATATTTCACAATTTTTACTGTATTTATGATCAAATAAATGCAGCCTTGGTATAAAACAGCTATTTTAAATTATAATATTTCACAATTTTTACTGTATTTATGATCAAATAAATGCAGTCTTGGTATAAAACAGCTATTTTAAATTATAATAATATTTCATCATTTTTACTGTATTTATGATCAAATAAATGCAGCCTTGGTATAAAACAGCTATTTTAAATTATAATAATAATTCATAATTTTTACTGTATTTATGATCAAATAAATGCAGCCTTGGTATAAAACAGCTATTTTAAATTATAATAATATTTCATAATTTTTACTGTATTTATGATCAAATAAACGCAGCCTTGGTATAAAACAGCTATTTTA
>CM042250.1:54161828-54194328 GCA_023566225.1 Romanogobio albipinnatus
CACACATACATGTTGGTGCAACTACATTACGAGGCCATTCCATAGACGTAATGGTTTTTATACTGTACAAACTGTACATTCTCTCCCCTACACTAACCATCACACACACACACACACACACACACACACATTTGCTTTTCATTTGCACATTATTCTCGTTTCTGTCTCTGCTGACACTGAACGTCATCCCACACTTAATTTCCACTTTCACTTTTTCCCAACATCCCTTTTTCAATCTTTCCCTTGATTTCCTTCTTATTTCTGCTGGGAAGGAATTCTGCTCCATCACACATCATTAGGCTTTCCAGCATACAGTGTGTGTGTGTGTGTGTGTGTGTGTGTGTGAGGGATGTGACTAGAGCTGTCTACTGTAGTAAAGGTGTATAATGAATAAAAGATGGGTCGGTTCTTGACTGACTGACATATGGTAAAACTACTGCAGACTAGTCCTATAGCATGACAGCAGGCGATTTACAGGCCTACCGTCCATCATACACACACACACACACACACACACACCTCTGCTGCCTTGAGTTGCTGTCTTGAATTCTAGAAACGGTAACAACCTGCAATACTGGACTGAAGGAGGAAATGATGCGTATGAAGCCCCCGTGTGCTCCGCTCAAATCCACATACAGCACACACACACACACACACACACACACACGCACATCATGTGATCATGTGATATTTTTTTAACATGAAACAGAATTCGCAACCCGTTTTTCTTCTGTAAGGTTTCATATTTCTGAGAGAAACAGGATTTTTGGCTCGATCAGGTCTGTTGTTAGTAAATCATAAAAATATTAAATAAATATAGTTAATGCATTTTATGTTATTTGTTATGTTATTAATGTATGCTGATTCAAATAAAAAATAAATAAAAAAGTAATAATATAATGATAAATCATAAAATAATAATAATTTCAATTATTAATAAAAATAAAATGTTAATTATTTTCAAAATTAAAAAAAAACTAAAAAGATTAAATATTTTATTTGTTTACCATTCATATCATGTGACCAATAACCGACATCAGAATACAATGAACATGTGAATGTGTCATTAAATTATTGAAATATTAATAAAATCTCAGGGGGGCTTAGGTCAAAGGTGTTTGGCTGACACAATCCCTGAACCGGATCAATGTCAGACAGGAGGATATTATTCATGAGGAATTTATTGGATGGTGAAAGTGTCTCAATATATAGGGCAGCTGATGCAGTAAATACAGTCTGAATTAATGTCACAATGTAAGTTGGTAGAAGCATATTAGTAAATGCAAATCCTCATATGATTTCTGAATTATCATGTGACACTAAAGACTGGAGTAATAATGATAAATTCAGCTTTGATCACAGGAATAAATGACACTTTACTATATATTCACATAAAAAACAGCCTATTTTAAATTGCAATAATATTTCACAATTTTTACTGTATTTATGATCAAATCAACGCAGCCTTGGTATAAAACAGCTATTTTAAATTATAATGATATTTCACAATTTTTACTGTATTTATGATCAAATAAACGCAGCTTTGGTATAAAACAGCTATTTTAAATTATAATGATATTTCACAATTTTTACTGTATTTATGATCAAATAAACGCAGCTTTGGTATAAAACAGCTATTTAAAATTATAATGATATTTCACAATTTTTACTGTATTTATGATCAAATAAATGCAGCCTTGGTATAAAACAGCGATTTTAAATTATAATAATATTTCACAATTTTTACTGTATTTATGATCAAATAAATGCAGCCTTGGTATAAAACAGCTATTTTAAATTATAATATTTGACAATTTTTACTGTATTTATGATCAAATCAACGCAGCCTTGGTATAAAACAGCTATTTTAAATTATAATATTTCACAATTTTTACTGTATTTATGATCAAATAAACACAGCCTTGGTATAAAACAGCTATTTTAAATTATAATATTCCACAATTTTTACTGTATTTATGATCAAATAAATGCAGCCTTGGTATAAAACAGCTATTTTAAATTATAATAATATTTCACAATTTTTACTGTATTTATGATCAAATCAACGCAGCCTTGGTATAAAACAGCTATTTTAAATTATAATAATATTTCACAATTTTTACTGTATTTATGATCAAATAAATGCAGCCTTGGTATAAAACAGCTATTTTAAATTATAATATTTCACAATTTTTACTGTATTTATGGTCAAATAAATGCAGCCTTGGTATAAAACAGCTATTTTAAATTATAATAATATTTCACAATTTTTACTGTATTTATGATCAAATCAACGCAGCCTTGGTATAAAACAGCTATTTTAAATTATAATAATATTTCACAATTTTTACTATATTTATGATCAAATAAATGCAGCCTTGGTATAAAACAGCTATTTTAAATTATAATAATATTTCACAATTTTTACTGTATTTATGATCAAATCAACGCAGCCTTGGTATAAAACAGCTATTTTAAATTATAATAATATTTCACAATTTTTACTGTATTTATGATCAAATAAACGCAGCTTTGGTATAAAACAGCTATTTTAAATTATAATAATATTTCACAATTTTTACTGTATTTATGATCAAATAAATGCAGCCTTGGTATAAAACAGCTATTTTAAATTATAATATTTCACAATTTTTACTGTATTTATGATCAAATAAATGCAGCCTTGGTATAAAACAGCGATTTTAAATTATAATAATATTTCAAAATTTTTACTGTATTTATGATCAAATAAACACAGCCTTGGTATAAAACAGCTATTTTAAATTATAATGATATTTCACAATTTTTACTGTATTTATGATCAAATAAACGCAGCTTTGGTATAAAACAGCTATTTTAAATTATAATAATATTTCACAATTTTTACTGTATTTATGATCAAATAAATGCAGCCTTGGTATAAAACAGCCATTTTAAATTATAATAATATTTCACAATTTTTACTGTATTTATGATCAAATCAATGCAGCCTTGGTATAAAACAGCTATTTTAAATTATAATAATATTTCACAATTTTTACTGTATTTATGATCAAATAAACGCAGCTTTGGTATAAAACAGCTATTTTAAATTATAATAATATTTCACAATTTTTACTGTATTTATGATCAAATAAATGCAGCCTTGGTATAAAACAGCTATTTTAAATTATAATATTTCACAATTTTTACTGTATTTATGATCAAATCAATGCAGCCTTGGTATAAAACAGCTATTTTAAATTATAATAATATTTCACAATTTTTACTGTATTTATGATCAAATAAACACAGCCTTGGTGAGCAGAAGAGACTTTTAAAGAGATGATTTTAAAATGTAACCGCTGGTGTAAATGTAGATTTTTGACACATACAGTGATTTATTGCCATGTTTGTATCATTGCTTGTTGTGGGCGTTCCTCCCCTGATGTCTCTCCTATTGGTAGTTTCTGCATCTCATTTGCATAAAGTTAAGCTTTTCCAGCATTGCATTCAGAACAGAATTTGGTAACTCTCTGTGAAAACTGAAATGATTGCGGCCTCTTTTAGCTGCAGATCACTGTCAGTGAGTTTATACACACAGGTTTGTTCTTCACGCGGCAGCATCACATTGAGTTTGAAAGAGTCCTTATAGACGCAGTGAAATGAAGCTGATTAGAACACACACGCGCTACGGCTCCCACGTGGCTCGCTAAAAAGGACATGAAATGTGACAGTAAATCAAACCAGTCACTTTATCGTTCTCTTTTAAGCTGCTGTCTCTCGCTTCTCCCACTCAATCCTGCGTTTCTGCGGGCGGTCGGCACATTCATATTAAACGTCTGCTTGTCACGGTTCAGTCTGTGTGGAGAGAGAATGAGTGACACTGCTTACAGGACAGCTGATCATGAACGACAGCGCACACAGACGACAGCGCACGCCACAGAGATACAGGACCATTAAACTGACCAGGGTCAGTCATAAACTTCCTCTCCATCCCACATGGGTTGCACCCAGGGTCGTTTTACTTAACTATATATGGAATGAAACTCTGAATATGTGGAATGAAACTCTGAATATATGAAATGAAACTCTGAATATATGGAATGAAACTCTGAATATATGAAATGAAACTCTGAATATATGGAATGAAACTCTGAATATGTGGAATGAAACTCTGAATATTTGGAATGAAACTCTGAATATATGAAATGAAACTCTGAATATGTGGAATGAAACTCTGAATATATGAAATGAAACTCTGAATATGTGGAATGAAACTCTGAATATATGGATTGAAACTGAGATTGAACCCATGATCGTTGTCGTCTTCTGTTTAAGCTGCAGTTCTGCTCTTAATGAAACTCCACGAGTCTCCTGAGCAACGAGACACGCGTGTGTGTGTGTGTGTGTCACCCACAGATGACCCACGTGTTGCTGAAGACCTGTCGTCTGATGTCTAATTACATGGGAGGAGAAACAGCATCCCGGACGTCCTGCCTCTGCGCTGTAGTTCAGACAGTCCAACAGACGGAACAGAAGCTTGTTAAATATTTAGGCTTGGAAATCCAGCGCAGTATCGCCAAACACACTGTCTGAGTTATGAGACGCTCCAGCAGAGAGTGAGACAACATGTGAGTGTGAATACAGAACAGACATTTCAATCAGTGTGTGTGTGTGTGTGTGTGTGTGTGTGTGTGTGTGTGTGTGTGTGTGTGTGTGTGTGTGTGTGTGTGTGTGTGTGTGTGTGTGTGTGTGTGTGTGTGTGTGTGTGTGTGTGTGTGTGTGTGTGTGTGTGTGTGTGTGTGTGTGTGTGTGTGTGTGTGTGTGTGTGTGTGTGTGTGTGTGTGTGTGTGTGTGTGTGTGTGTGTGTGTGTGTGTGTGAGAGAGAGAGTTAATGAGCAGCGGGACGGTGTGGCCGGTGTGAGTGTCAAACAGCCGGGGAGCTCGTTAGGAAACATTTCGGTTAAAGCGTCTCCTCCTGCCTTCACCTCTGATTATTATAAAAGCCCTCACATACTTCATCATCATTCATACTGTGTACACACACACACACACACACACACACACACACACACACACACACACACACACACACACACACACATGATCTCATGGGTTCAGCTCTACTCATGTTTTCACTCACACAGTGATGATGATGATGATGATGATGATGAAGTTTTAAATAATCAAGTTTGATAAAGCCGACCTATGTCACATCCTCACTAGTTAGTGCTGTTTGCTGAGTCAAGCATCACTAGTGCTTAGGGTGTTCAAAACCCTCAGGAAGTTTAATCCTGTAACTCATTCCGCAATTTACTTAGTTTAATAATCTCTGCAGCCTTGGTATAAAACAGCTATTTTAAATTTATAATAATATTTCACAATTTTTACTGTATTTATGATCAAATAAACACAGTCTTGGTATAAAACAGCTATTTTAAATTATAATAATATTTCACAATTTTTACTGTATTTATGATCAAATAAACGCAGCCTTGGTATAAAACAGCTATTTTAAATTATAATAATATTTCACAATTTTTACTGTATTTATGATCAAATAAACACAGTCTTGGTATAAAACAGCTATTTTAAATTATAATAATATTTCACAATTTTTACTGTATTTATGATCAAATAAACACAGTCTTGGTATAAAATAGCTATTTTAAATTATAATAATATTTCACAATTTTTACTGTATTTATGATCAAATAAACGCAGCCTTGGTATAAAACAGCTATTTTAAATTATAATATTTCACAATTTTTACTGTATTTATGATAAATAAACGCAGTCTTGGTATAAAACAGCTATTTTAAATTATAATAATATTTCAAATTTTTTACTGTATTTATGATCAAATAAATGCAGCCTTGGTATAAAACAGCTATTTTAAATTTATAATAATATTTCACAATTTTTACTGTATTTATGATCAAATAAACGCAGTCTTGGTATAAAACAGCTATTTTAAATTATAATATTTCACAATTTTTACTGTATTTATGATCAAATAAATGCAGCCTTGGTATAAAACAGCTATTTTAAATTTATAATAATATTTCACAATTTTTACTGTATTTATGATCAAATAAACACAGTCTTGGTGAGCAGAAGAGACTTAAATCTTACCGACTCACAAATCAACTAGAAAACTAACATTTTACTTAATTTTCTGAGGAAATCAGTTTTCAGCTTTAGTTTTGTGCTGAACTATTTTTATCATCAGTCTGTATTTGCCATCCATTCTGTCTAGTTTAAATAATTGAAAAGTTAGATTGAAAAGACCCCATTCGTGTTGATTCTTTCCTATGGCCATAAATGCAATGTGCAGATGTTAAATAAGCAGAATCCAGGGATTTTTCGCATGTTTTCAGGAAAGTAACACGTGGTCTTTCTATCTTCCCTCTACAACATGAAGTCGGTGTAATTAACGAGTCTCTCCACAGTTTCACATTTTAATTGCTCCTGCCAGCTGATGTCTCGAGCGCCTCTCAGGGTGTGAAAATCATAAAACATATATTCTGTGCAGTTTGTGCTTTCTGTTGTCCTCTCATGTGGGCAGTTGTTTCGTGTTGTTAGTTTAGTTATTAATCCAAACGGAGACTTTGTGAAGTTGGTGTGTGTGTTGCAGCGTCACTGATGGAGGCGGAAGAGACCCGGCGGCCGTTCATTACCACATCCGGACGTCTGAACGGAGAATAATGAACTCTAATGTCCCGTGTAGCTCATCAGCTGTGCATCTCCTCATGCTCGAATCGCAGTGACCCTCGGTTTCTCTGTGAATAATGAGAGGTTAGTCGGCCAAGCTCGGTGGGGTTGTTCTCACTAATCACACGGGTGTGAGAGTCGAGGACGGCCTGCCTGCGTGTGCTCCGTTATTAAGACTGCTCGCTTGATGACTAAGCAGGGTCTGTCCCTACACACATACGTGTCCCATAATGCACCTCTCAAAGCCCTTCACCCACTCTCAACGGGTCAAGCGGCCAGCAGCTTCAGAAAGATCCAGTCACCTCCTTATGAATCTCTTCCCACATGCATTCGATTCTGTTCTGAACTACAATATTCTCTGAGGAAAGCTTGTTTTAAAATGCATTAAAGGAATACAAATTCAGTCATCATTAATTTCGGGAACACTTTACAATAAGTAACATTTCATGAAGTTATAGTCAGTAGAACGTCTGTGAGGAGCATCAGAATAAAGTGTTAGCAGATATATAGCAGACAGTCGACTAACATGTATTTGACACAAAACTGTGAGTTTTTTAAAAAGCTTTTTAACAGTTATAGCGCCACCTATGATCCAATCTCCATAAAAGTTTGCATGCTTTTTTGGAGACATATGTCGCATGTGCTCACCTATTTTCATGAAGTTCAGAGGGTTTTTTTAGGCGTCACAGGCTTTTGTGTGCATTTGGCCACTGCCCTGTTATAGCTACCCAAAGGGTAGAGTTCAATTTTTTTTTGATAAATATTGATCTATAGAGTCCAGAGAATTGTACTGCATTTGTTTTATTAAGGTTGAGCGAAAAATCTTGGACTAATTTGCCAAAGTAGGTTTTTTACTTAATCTCGAATATTTAATGAACGATATGGTTGGGCATAGCCATTTTTAGGTTTTTCCATGTTATAGCGCCACCAAGTGCCCAGTCACTGCATACTTTTTCACACAACCACAGCATGAGCTCTTACACATGTGTGCCAAATCTGGTGAAAATATCTCGTTCCGTTCACGAGTTATACCCATTTTAGCAAAGGTGGCTCCTCCCACTTTGAACGTTTTAGCGGCCCTTAGAGACCGTGAATCGAAATGTAAACTTTTCTTTTTTTGATAATTATTGACAATCAGACTTCAGGGAATCTTGCTGCACTGCTTTGTTTCCAGCCAAAACCTAGGGCTAGTTTGCAAAAGTTTTTTTGTAATCGTGAATATTTTATGAACGATTTGATTGACAGCAGTGGTTTATGAGGCTAGTTGTTCAGAATGAGGAGTTCCACCATGCTGTGTGAATGTTGTGGGTGTGTGCTAAAAACTGTGTGGTATACAATCCTTTACGCATGTGAAAAATGCAAAGATGCCCCCCAGGTGGCCGATTTCTTTGGAATTTCTCACAGGCCCAGCGAGTTTCATTCCTATAGGCTTCCGTTAACCTTGTCTGACAGCTGCTCAAACTTCCTTGGCCGTCTGCAGTGTTTTTCGAGATGCGCGAATGTCCTCAAATGCAGTCTTGGCACCTTGGATGAAGACATCGCATGCCAAATTACAAAGCAATCAGACTTAGGGTTGCGTATGTATAACCATTTTTAATTTATTTCCACGTTATAGCGCCACCAAGTGGCCAGTCGCCACATGCTTTTTCACACAACCACAGAATGAGCTCTTACACATGTGAGCCAAATTTGGTGAAAATATCTTGTTCCGTTAACGAGTTATAGCCATTTTAGTAAAAGTGGCTCCTCCCACTTTGAACTATTTGGCGTCCCTTAGAGACTGAATTGAAATTTTAACTTTTTTTTTATAATTATTGACCATCAGACTCTAGAGAATTTTGCTAATCTGGTTTGGTTTCGATCGAAAGAAAAACCTAGGACTAGTTTGTAAAAGTTTTTTTTTTTTTTAAATTCAAAGGATACCAGCGATATAATGGTGCGTTCACACCGGACATGAATGATGTGAATAAATCGTGCTATTCGCGCAAAGTTGGACGCTTAAACATTTTGAGTTTACTCGCTTCATTCGCGAGTGACATTCACTTCACAACAGACGTGAGTTCGCCTCATGGGCGGGGCTTCTGCCAGCGGCTCGTCTCGTTGAGAAATGGCTGACATGGGCTGTGTTTACACGTCTTTTTTGTTAAAATCTACTGTTAATGTGTGACAATGTAGTTTTAAGACTTTTTCAGGTGATAATGTAGTTGTTTAAAGCTCAAATCTGTGGTTTCTAAAGAGAGCTCCTCTCTGAACATGTGATCTGGTGTGTGTGGAGTTGAACACGTGACCTGGTGTGTGTGGAGCTGAACACGTGATCTGGTGTGTGTGGAGTTGAACATGTGATCTGGTGTGTGGAGTTGAACATGTGATCTGGTGTGTGTGTGCAGTTGAACATGTGATCTGGTGTGTGTGGAGTTGAACGCGTGATCTGGTGTGTGTGGAGTTGAACATGTGATCTGGTGTGTGTGGAGTTGAACATGTGATCTGGTGTGTGTGGAGTTGAACATGTGATCTGGTGTGTGTGGAGTTGAACATGTGATCTGGTGTGTGTGGAGTTGAACATGTGATCTGGTGTGTGTTGAGTTGAACACGTGATCTGGTGTGTGTGGAGTTGAACACGTGATCTGGTGTGTGTGGAGTTGAACACGTGACCTGGTGTGTGTGGAGTTGAACACGTGATTTGGTGTGTGTGGAGTTGAACATGTGATCTGGTGTGTGGAGTTGAACATGTGATCTGGTGTGTGTGTGGAGTTGAACATGTGATCTGGTGTGTGTGTGCAGTTGAACATGTGATCTGGTGTGTGTGGAGTTGAACGCGTGATCTGGTGTGTGTGGAGTTGAACATGTGATCTGGTGTGTGTGGAGTTGAACATGTGATCTGGTGTGTGTGGAGTTGAACATGTGATCTGGTGTGTGTGGAGTTGAACATGTGATCTGGTGTGTGTGGAGTTGAACATGTGATCTGGTGTGTGTGGAGTTGAACATGTGATCTGGTGTGTGTGGAGTTGAACATGTGATCTGGTGTGTGTTGAGTTGAACATGTGATCTGGTGTGTGTGGAGTTGAACATGTGATCTGGTGTGTGTTGAGTTGAACATGTGATCTGGTGTGTGTGGAGTTGAACACGTGATCTGGTGTGTGTGGAGTTGAACACGTGACCTGGTGTGTGTGGAGTTGAACACGTGACCTGGTGTGTGTGGAGTTGAACACGTGATCTGGTGTGTGTGGAGTTGAACACGTGATCTGGTGTGTGTGGAGTTGAACATGTGATCTGGTGTGTGTGGAGTTGAACACGTGATCTGGTGTGTGTGGAGTTGAACATGTGATCTGGTGTGTGTGGAGTTGAACATGTGATCTGGTGTGTGTGGAGTTGAACATGTGATCTGGTGTGTGTGGAGTTGAACATGGGATCTGGTGTGTGTGTGGAGTTGAACATGTGATCTGGTGTGTGTGGAGTTGAACATGTGATCTGGTGTGTGTGTGGAGTTGAACATGTGATCTGGTGTGTGTGGAGTTGAACATGTGATCTGGTGTGTGTGGGGTTGAACATGTGATCTGGTGTGTGTGGAGTTGAACATGTGATCTGGTGTGTGTGTGGAGCTGAACATGTGATCTGGTGTGTGCGTGGAGCTGAACATGTGATCTGGTGTGTGTGGAGTTGAACATGTGATCTGGTGTGTGTGGAGCTGAACATGTGATCTGGTGTGTGTGTGGAGCTGAACATGTGATCTGGTGTGTGTGTGGAGCTGAACATGTGATCTGGTGTGTGTGTGTGGAGCTGAACATGTGATCTGGTGTGTGTGGAGTTGAACATGTGATCTGGTGTGTGTGGAGTTGAACATGTGATCTGGTGTGTGTGGAGTTGAACATGTGATCTGGTGTGTGTGGAGTTGAACATGTGATCTGGTGTGTGTGGAGTTGAACATGTGATCTGGTGTGTGTGGGGTTGAACATGTGATCTGGTGTGTGTGGAGTTGAACATGTGATCTGGTGTGTGTGGAGTTGAACATGTGATCTGGTATGTGTGGGGTTGAACATGTGATCTGGTGTGTGTGGAGTTGAACATGTGATCTGGTGTGTGTGGAGTTGAACATGTGATCTGGTGTGTGTGGAGTTGAACATGTGATCTGGTGTGTGTGGAGTTGAACATGTGATCTGGTGTGTGTGGGGTTGAACATGTGATCTGGTGTGTGTGGGGTTGAACATGTGATCTGGTGTGTGTGGAGTTGAACATGTGATCTGGTGTGTGTGGGGTTGAACATGTGATCTGGTGTGTGTGGAGTTGAACATGTGTTCTGGTGTGTGTGGAGTTGAACATGTGATCTGGTGTGTGTGGAGCTGAACGTGATCTGGTGTGTGTGGAGTTGAACATGTGTTCTGGTGTGTGTGGAGTTGAACATGTGATCTGGTGTGTGTGGAGCTGAACGTGATCTGGTGTGTGTGGAGTTGAACATGTGATCTGGTGTGTGTGGAGCTGAACGTGATCTGGTGTGTGTGGAGCTGAACATGTGATCTGGTGTATGTGGAGTTGAACATGTGATCTGGTGTGTGTGGAGTTGAACATGTGATCTGGTGTGTGTGGAGCTGAACGTGATCTGGTGTGTGTGGAGTTGAACATGTGTTCTGGTGTGTGTGGAGTTGAACATGTGATCTGGTGTGTGTGGAGCTGAACGTGATCTGGTGTGTGTGGAGTTGAACATGTGATCTGGTGTGTGTGGAGCTGAACGTGATCTGGTGTGTGTGGAGCTGAACATGTGATCTGGTGTATGTGGAGTTGAACATGTGATCTGGTGTGTGTGGGGTTGAACATGTGATCTGGTGTGTGTGGAGCTGAACATGTGATCTGGTGTGTGTGGAGCTGAACATGTGATCTGGTGTGTGTGGATTTGTGAGCTCCAGTGGATCAGGTGCTCAGTGCTCATTAACCCCGGCGAGAGCAGCCTCTCCTCGGCCAGTCCTTCAGCCGCTGGCTCTGGTGTCTCTGTGGCGTCTCCAGCTATAATTCGTCTTGTGTGGATCTAACGGCCGATCTTTGCTCTCATGGATCTATAATTTGTTCCCTGGCGAATCGTTTAGGCTGAGGACAAAGAGAAGTTTCATCACTTTTTTATTTTTAGGCTATAACTTTACGTTAGCGTTGTAGCCGACTAGCTCTGACTTTGAATGTTTGGCTGAATTGTTTGCTTTATTTCATGTGTAGCTTCTTATACCTTTTACTTATACTTTTGTATTATTGATCATAAACTTGCATTTAACAAAAAGAGACTGGGTTGTGTTTCATGTCACTTAATGTTATCACAGTGATAATCATATTTTCTGAACCAGATATTAATATACAGATTTTCTCCTCATTGTTGTCACTACTTGAGCAAGCTCCTGATTGGTTAACGCGGCGCGAAAATCCGCCAAAGTTCAGATTTTTCAACTCGGCGTCAAACACTCGCACAAATCACTCTACAGAATGTCTGTTCGCGTCTTTGCATTTGACTAAACATGTAAATCATTCGCGTCCGGTGTGAACTCTTAATGGTTTAGGAGTTGTGAGCCATTGTGTATTTTTGATCGCTGTAGCGCCACCATCAGGCCGATTGGGGTGAGCTTTGGTGACGTTGTAGGCGGTGTGATCCCTCATTGGTACGGTTTGGTCTGCCCGATCACTTTTAGCTGAGAATGCTGATCCTTGGAAAATGTAACACTTCCAATAGGGTTTCGGCGCTACGCTAAATACACTCCTCACCCCTTAATAACCAGCCTTTGCCTTGATTTGTTTAGCCGTTTTTCCACATTATTCCATGTATTCTAGGGTGTTCGAAGGAAGGCGAATAGCTCACAGCCTCACGGTCGTTAGTGTCAGATTACATGTGGTGTCTAACATGAGTCTCGTCCACAGAGGGGCGAGGACATGAGCTTTCTTCCCTAGAGAAAACCAGAACACTCCAGCACTCGCTGCATTAAACTTTTACAAAGGTTACAATCAGTGTAGAGACTCCAGGACTCCTCTCTCTCTGTGTGTGTGTGTGTGTGTGTGTGTGTGTTCTGCTCAACCTCTACTCTGTTGGTTTTTATGGCTGTGGTTGTAAAACTGTTTGTGACTGTGTTTTTGCCCCCGTGTGGAGTCCAGCGATGAGACGGCGGTGTGAGGAGCACAAGTCAAATGTCTGACTGAGATTTGGTGGAAGCGAGTATAAGATGATGGTGATTCGATCCACAGGGAGCGTGGTGGAAATCTCAGCACGCCTGCTATCTGTAGGGAGCATCTTTGACTTGATGATCCTGCTCATCGCTGATGTCGACTCTCTCTCTCTCTCTTTCTCTCTCTCTCGCCCCCCAGAGAGCTCGCTGCTACCTGTCACTGTTTCTGCCTGCAGGCAGCTGAACCAGGGAAGGGGAGGGGGACCCGGCTGTCACCGTGCCCGCTGGAAGAGTCACCTTTCTGGGATATGAATCCTAATGAGGTGGGGGGGAAGCCAAGACAGATGGGGAGAAGTGGAGGTCTGACAGGCCAGCGTACCGCTGAGCTGCCAGATTATTTTTGGTCATTTATAACTATAGTTACTTAAAAATACTGGGCTATGAATCCAGCACAACAGAGGCTCGGTCAAAAACCTCATTGCACACGTTCATCTGAGGACTAGTGATGGAAATATTGTATCACTTTAATTATAATATATAAGCAAATATATATACAGGGTTTTTAAAGATTTTTAATGTTTCTGAAAGAGTCTCTCCTGCTCACAGAGGCTGCATTATAATAATTTCACAATTTTTACTGTATTTTTTAATTAAAAAATACAGTAAAAAATTGTTAAATATTATTATAATTTAAAATAGATGTTTTATACCAAGGCTGCATTTATTTGATCATAAATACAGTAAAAATTGTGAAATATTATTATAATTTAAAATAGCTGTTTTATACCAAGGCTGCGTTTATTTGATGATAAATACAGTAAAAATTGTGAAATATTATTATAATTTAAAATAGCTGTTTTATACCAAGGCTGCATTTATTTGATCATAAATACAGTAAAAATTGTGAAATATTATTATAATTTAAAATAGCTGTTTTATACCAAGGCTGCATTTATTTGATCATAAATACGGTAAAAATTGTGAAATATTATTATAATTTAAAATAGCTGTTTTATACCAAGGCTGCATTTATTTGATCATAAATACAGTAAAAATTGTGAAATATTATTATAATTTAAAATAGCTGTTTTATACCAAGGCTGCATTTATTTGATGATAAATACAGTAAAAATTGTGAAATATTATTATAATTTAAAATAGCTGTTTTATACCAAGGCTGCATTTATTTGATCATAAATACAGTAAAAATTGTGAAATATTATTATAATTTAAAATAGCTGTTTTATACCAAGGCTGCGTTTATTTGATGATAAATACAGTAAAAATTGTGAAATATTATAATTTAAAATAGCTGTTTTATACCAAAACTGCATTTATTTGATCATAAATACAGTAAAAATTGTGAAATATTATTATAATTTAAAATAGCTGTTTTATACCAAGGCTGCGTTTATTTGATGATAAATACAGTAAAAATTATGAAATATTATTATAATTTAAAATAGCTGTTTTATACCAAGGCTGCATTTATTTGATCATAAATACAGTAAAAATTGTGAAATATTATTATAATTTAAAATAGCTGTTTTATACCAAGGCTGCATTTATTTGATCATAAATACAGTAAAAATTGTGAAATATTATTATAATTTAAAATAGCTGTTTTATACCAAGGCTGCATGAATCTGATCATAACTCCAGTAATCAGTGTAATATTCCTCCAGTGTAGATCAGCTGTTCTCTATGTGAATATACAGTAAAGTGTCATTTATTCCTGTGATCATCATCATTACTCCAGTCTTCAGTGTCACATGACCCTTCACTGATCACTCTCATATGAGGATCTGATGCTCAACACACAGTTATGATTATTATCAGTGTTGAACACAGTTTTATATATGAAAGGAATATTTTCTTGTTGTAAATTGAAAACTCACTCAACTTGTTTTTGACTCCAGATTCTGATTGGATGAGACGCATTTGAAGGTGATTAAACAGCTGATACACAAATGAATTGTGTTTTAATGTGGTAAAGTGTGAAGCTATTCTGCAACCTTAAACAAATGAGTTCATGCAAATGTAAATCTCTAAATTCTAGACAGCCTTTCATAACTAATCATTTGCTTCAACTTTTTCACTTTTTTCACATTCAATGTATCGTGCATTAAATTGTTAATATAATTATTGAAATATATGTAATTATTACAATGTATATAAAAGAGTGGTTGGGCAATAAATACATTATTTTAATTAAGTTATATAATAGGTTACTCTATGCATGTAGCACAATGATTGCTCAAGGATCCATAAGGTCGGTCTATACCTGCTGTAAGTCTCCAGTCTGTGAAGCTCCACTTCTTGAAGATTCGCTCTGAAACACATGGAAGTATCACCGATTAATGAGAAAAGATTGTGCAGAAATCACTTCTCTCTCCTGTCAGCACGATATAATATAATCTCATTCCTCTACTTCTACCTGACACCCATTACATGTCTGTCTCTCAGCCAGTGAGATATCGGCCTGAATCGCATTAAAATGACAAAGATATAATCATTATTCCTCTAAACATCCCAGTCCTGCACTACAGCGCTCCGCCGAATCCATCTGAACAAACACAACTATACGACAGGCTCTCCAATCATATTAGTCGGCCGTATAGCAGGATGAATACATACAAGAAACACACATGGCCCGCGGGGAAATGAGGGTTTTACACAAACAAAAGCTCTCGTTAGAGATGTGTGGCCTGTGTCACCTCATCATGGGAACGTGTCTGAGCCTGGAGCAAACAGTATATATACAAGCTTCAGCGCTGGAGACTTCACAACTGGACCAGGACGTTCTGTGGAGTCTCACGTGCATGAGTGTGTTTGGGCTTTTCCAGATTTTTCAATCAGATAGTTGTTTTCTATGGAAGAGTGTTTCCGCCACGGGATAAAACTATTTAAAAGATCATTGTGATCTCACAATTGAGAGATAAAGTCAGAATTGAGAGATAAAGTCAGAATTGAGAGATAAAGTCAGAATTGAGATATAAAGTCAGAATTGAGAGATAAAGTCAGAATTGAGAGATAAAGTCAGAATTGAGAGATAAAGTCAGAATTGAGAGATAAAGTCAGATTTGAGATATAAAGTCAAAATTGAGATGTAAAGTCAAAATTGAGAGATAAAGTCAGAACTGAGAGATAAAGTCAGAATTGAGAGATAAAGTCAGAATTGAGAGATAAAGTCAGAATTGAGAGATAAAGTCAGAATTGAGAGATAAAGTCAGAATTGTGATATAAAGTCAGAATTGAGAGATAAAGTCAGAATTGAGATGTAAAGTCAGAATTGAGAGATAAAGTCAGAATTGAGATGTAAAGTCAAAATTGAGAGATAAAGTCAGAATTGAGAGATAAAGTCAGAATTGAGAGATAAAGTCAGAATTGAGAGATAAAGTCAGAATTGAGAGATAAAGTCAGAATTGTGATATAAAGTCAGAATTGAGAGATAAAGTCAGAATTGAGATGTAAAGTCAGAATTGAGAGATAAAGTCAGAATTGAGAGATAAAGTCAGAATTGAGAGATAAAGTAAGAATTGAGAGATAAAGTCAGACTTGAGATGTAAAGTCAGAATTGAGATGTAAAGTCAGAATTGAGAGATAAAGTCAGAATTGAGAGATAAAGTCAGAATTGAGAGATAAAGTCAGAATTGAGATGTAAAGTCAGAATTGAGAGATAAAGTCAGAATTGAGAGATAAAGTCAGAATTGAGAGATAAAGTCAGAATTGAGAGATAAAGTCAGATTTGAGATGTAAAGTCAGAATTGTGAGATAAAGTCAGAATTGAGAGATAAAGTCAGAATTGAGAGATGAAGTCAGAATTGATATAAAGTCAGAATTGTGATATAAAGTCAGAATTGAGATGTAAAGTCAGAATTGATAGATAAAGTCAGAATTGAGATGTAAAGTCAGAATTGAGAGATAAAGTCAGAATTGAGAGATAAAGTCAGAATTGAGAGATAAAGTCAGAATTGAGATATAAAGTCAGAATTGATATGTAAAGTCAGAATTGAGAGATAAAGTCAGAATTGAGAGATAAAGTCAGAATTGAGATGTAAAGTCAGAATTGAGAGATAAAGTCAGAATTGAGATGTAAAGTCAGAATTGAGAGATAAAGTCAGAATTGAGAGATAGTCAGAATTGAGAGATAAAGTCAGAATTGAGAGATAAAGTCAGAATTGAGATATAAAGTCAGAATTAAGAGATAAAGTCAGAATTGAGAGATAAAGTCAGAATTGAGATGTAAAGTCAGAATTGAGAGATAAAGTCAGAATTGAGATGTAAAGTCAGAATTGAGAGATAAGTCAGAATTGAGAAATAAAGTCAGAATTGAGATATAAAGTCAGAATTGAGATGTAAAGTCAGAATTGAGAGATAAAGTCAGAATTGAGATATAAAGTCAGAATTGAGAGATAAAGTCAGAATTGAGAGATAAAGTCAGAATTGAGAGATAAAGTCAGAATTGAGAGATAAAGTCAGAATTGAGATATAAAGTCAGAATTGAGAGATAAAGTCAGAATTGAGATGTAAAGTCAGAATTGAGAGATAAAGTCAGAATTGAGAGATAAAGTCAGAATTGAGAGATAAAGTCAGAATTGAGAGATAAAGTCAGAATTGAGAGATAAAGTCAGAATTGAGAGATAAAGTCAGAATTGAGATATAAAGTCAGAATTCAGATGTAAAGTCAGAATTGAGAGATAAAGTCAGAATTGTATTTTTTATTCTGTGGTGGCAACAAGCGTCCATAGTTTTAATTACATTTATGAAATCTTTTTTTTATGTAGTATAGCGTTCATTCTAAATGATTTATAGGTGCACACCATTATTGTGTTAATAATCTTAGGTCAGAATAACTTCATCTCTTCTCTGATGAAGAGGGCGGGGCCACCTGTCACTCACATGAGATCAGCCAATAGCAAACCACAACCATCCAATCAATTCCCCACAGACACAATCAAGCCCCGCCTACATTTGTTCTTGTTTGCGTTTCACTCGATATACAGCACACTAGAGGAGAAAAGACGAGTGCAACTTTAAAAATCTTAACATTTAAAATAGTACATTTATCTTAACCTGGGAAATAAAAGTAGAAAACACAAGATGGTGATGATGTGATTCTCAACTCGCCGTTTGTCCAATAACAGCCCAGAGGAAAGTGTGTATTAAACTGTTTTTACTCTGCAAACAAATGAAATGAACTGAGCAACAACTTGCAGTGTTGTTCTCTTTCCTAATCGATAATGCTGATAGTTTATATTATCATAAGTTAAAGGTCAGCAAAATGCTAATGTAAGTTTCTCCTCAAATCTGAGCCGGCCTGCAGAATCACAAAAGCATTTATTTCATTGGACTTCAGGTGTAAAGGACACTAATGCTTATCAAGGGTTTCATAAACGAGTGACTTCTTGTGAAGTTATATATGGAGAACGCTAGCAGTCTGCGTCATGTGACAGGCCGAGCATAGATTTTAAGGACACTGTACACACTCTGATTTGTGTTCTTCTAAAGTGAATCTGGCTTGTTCTGTTTTTAAATTGTGCTGATGTAATTAGCAATTTAGCTTTGTCATTGTGATTTACTGTGTGTTGCTCTCTCTCTGCTGGAGACAGTGGAAGTCTAAACAAAGAATCTTTACCACAGTGTAATTTTCTATTAACAAACGACAGAATCTAAGCTCCTTCAGCACTGCACTAATGGTGAAGAAGTCAATACATGCATGATGTTCCGTTGTTCAATTAAATTCACTTTTTTTCCCTTGACACATTATTATTTATTTATATCGATAATAATATTCTTAAAGCTGTCCCAGCTCACAGCAAGCTCCTCTCGCTCTTCAAGTAATGTTCATAGAAAGTTCATTTCAAGTTATTTGGTCTAAATTTGCATAAAACGTTAACGTTATTCATTCACAATATAATTTGTTCCTTCGTTTTATTAAATCATACGTATGATATAATAATCCGTTCCCTGTTTCACTAAATCATACGTATGATATAATAATCCGTTCCCTTGTTTTACTAAATCATACGTACGATATAATAATCCATTCCTTGTTTTACTAAATCATACGTACGATATAATAATCCGTTCCCTTGTTTTACTAAATCATACGTACGATATAATAATCCATTCCTTGTTTTACTAAATCATACGTATAATATAATAATCCGTTCCCTGTTTTACTAAATCATTCGTATGATATAATAATCCGTTCCCTTGTTTTACTAAATCATACGTATGATATAATAATCCATTCCTTGTTTTACTAAATCATACGTATGATATAATAATCCGTTCCCTTGTTTTACTAAATCATACGTACGATATAATAATCCGTTCCCTTGTTTTACTAAATCATACGTATGATATAATAATCCGTTCCCTTGTTTTACTAAATCATACGTACGATATAATAATCCGTTCCCTTGTTTTACTAAATCATACGTACGATATAATAATCCATTCCTTGTTTTACTAAATCATACGTATGATATAATAATCCGTTCCCTTGTTTTACTAAATCATACGTATGATATAATAATCCATTCCTTGTTTTACTAAATCATACGTATGATATAATAATCCGTTCCCTTGTTTTACTAAATCATACGTACGATATAATAATCCGTTCCCTTGTTTTACTAAATCATACGTATGATATAATAATCCGTTCCCTTGTTTTACTAAATCATACGTACGATATAATAATCCGTTCCCTTGTTTTACTAAATCATACGTATGATATAATAATCCGTTCCCTTGTTTTACTAAATCATACGTATGATATAATAATCCGTTCCCTTGTTTTACTAAATCATACGTACGATATAATATTCCATTCCTTGTTTTACTAAATCATACGTACGATATAATAATCCATTTCTTTTTTTTACTAAATCATACGTACGATAATATAATCCATTCCCTGTTTTACTAAATCATACGTACGAGATAATAATCCTTTTTTTTTTTTACTAAATCATATGTACGATATAATAATCCATTACTTGTTTTACTAAATCATATGTACGATAATATAATCCATTCCCTGTTTTATTAAATCATACGTACGATATAATAATCCATTCCTTGTTTTACTAAATCATACGTACGATATAATAAATATCATTCCCATGTTTTACTAAATCATACGTACGATATAATAATCCGTTCCCTGTTTTACTAAATCATACGTACAATATAATTATCCATTCCTTGTTTTACTAAATCATACGTATGATATAATAATCCATTCCTTGTTTTACTAAATCATACGTATGATATAATAATCCGTTCCCTTGTTTTACTAAATCATACGTACAATATAATAATCCATTCCTTGTTTTACTAAATCATACCCACGATAAAATAATCTGTTCCCTTGTTTTACTAAATCATACGTACGATATAATAATCCATTCCTTGTTTTACTAAATCATACGTACAATATAATAATCCGTTCCTTGTTTTACTAAATCATACGTACATTATAATAATCCGTTCCCTGTTTTACTAAATCATACGTATGATATAATTATCCATTCCTTGTTTTACTAAATCATACGTACGATATAATAATCCGTTCCTTGTTTTATTAAATCATACGTACAATATAATAATCCGTTCCCTTGTTTTATTAAATCATATGTACAATATAATAATCTGTTCCCTGTTTTACTAAATCATACCCACGATATAATAACCCATTCCCTGTTTTACTAAATCATACGTACGATATAATAATCCATTCCTTGTTTTACTAAATCATACGTACAATATAATAATCCGTTCCTTGTTTTACTAAATCATACGTACGATATAATAATCCGTTCCCTGTTTTACTAAATCATACCCACGATATAATAACCCATTCCCTGTTTTACTAAATCATACGTACGATATAATAATCCATTCCTTGTTTTACTAAATCATACGTACAATATAATAATCCGTTCCTTGTTTTACTAAATCATACGTACATTATAATAATCCGTTCCCTGTTTTACTAAATCATACGTATGATATAATTATCCATTCCTTGTTTTACTAAATCATACGTACGATATAATAATCCGTTCCTTGTTTTATTAAATCATACGTACAATATAATAATCCGTTCCCTTGTTTTATTAAATCATATGTACAATATAATAATCCGTTCCCTTGTTTTACTAAATCATATGTACAATATAATAATCTGTTCCCTTGTTTTATTAAATCATATGTACAATATAATAATCCGTACCTTGTTTTACTAAATCATACGTACGATATAATAATCCGTTCCTTGTTTTACTAAATCATATGTACGATATAATAATCCATTCCTTGTTTTACTAAATCATACGTACGATATAATAATCCGTTCCCTGTTTTACTAAATCATACGTACGATATAATAACACATTCCTTGTTTTACTAAATCATACGTATGATATAATAATCTGTTCCCTGTTTTACTAAATCATACGTACGATATAATAATCCATTCCCTGTTTTACTAAATCATACGTACGATATAATAATCCGTTCCCTTGTTTTACTAAATCATACGTACGATATAATAATCTGTTCCCTGTTTTACTAAATCATACGTACGATATAATAATCCATTCCCTGTTTTACTAAATCATACGTACGATATAATAATCCGTTCCCTTGTTTTACTAAATCATACGTACGATATAATAATCCGTTCCCTTGTTTTACTAAATCATACATACGATATAATAATCCATTCCCTGTTTTACTAAATCATACGTAGGATATAATAATCCGTTCCCTTGTTTTACTAAATTATACGTACGATAAAATAATCCGTTCCCTTGTTTTACTAAATCATACGAACGATATAATAATCCGTTCCCTTGTTTTACTAAATCATACGTACAATATAATAATCCGTTCCTTGTTTTACTAAATCGTACGTACATTATAATAATCCGTTCCCTTTTTTACTAAATCATACGTATGATATAATTATCCATTCCTTGTTTTACTAAATCATACGTACGATATAATAATCCGTTCCTTGTTTTATTAAATCATACGTACAATATAATAATCCGTTCCCTTGTTTTATTAAATCTTACGTACAATATAATAATCTGTTCCCTTGTTTTATTAAATCATATGTACAATATAATAATCCGTACCTTGTTTTACTAAATCATACGTACGATATAATAATCCGTTCCTTGTTTTACTAAATCATATGTACGATATAATAATCCATTCCTTGTTTTACTAAATCATACGTACGATATAATAATCCGTTCCCTGTTTTACTAAATCATACGTACGATATAATAACCCATTCCTTGTTTTACTAAATCATACGTAAGATATAATAATCCGTTCCCTTGTTTTACTAAATCATACGTACGATATAATAATCTGTTCCCTGTTTTACTAAATCATACGTACGATATAATAATCCATTCCCTGTTTTACTAAATCATTCGTACGATATAATAATCCGTTCCCTTGTTTTACTAAATCATACGTACGATATAATAATCCGTTCCCTTGTTTTACTAAATCATACGAACGATATAATAATCCGTTCCCTTGTTTTACTAAATCATACGTACGATATAATAATCCGTTCCCTTGTTTTACTAAATCATACGTACGATATAATAATCCGTTCCCTTGTTTTACTAAATTATACCTACGATATAATAATCCGTTCCCTTGTTTTACTAAATCATACGTATGATATAATAATCCGTTCCCTTGTTTTACTAAATCATACGTACGATATAATAATCCGTTCCCTTGTTTTACTAAATCATACGTACGATATAATAATCCGTTCCCTGTTTTACTAAATCATACGTACGATATAATAATCCGTTCCCTGTTTTACTAAATCATACGTATGATATAATAATCCGTTCCCTGTTTTACTAAATCATACGTATGATATAATAATCCGTTCCCTGTTTTACTAAATCATACGTATGATATAATAATCCGTTCCTTGTTTTACTAAATCATACGTATGATATAATAATCCGTTCCCTGTTTTACTAAATCATACGTATGATATAATAATCCGTTCCCTGTTTTACTAAATCATACGTACGATATAATAATCCATTCCTTGTTTTACTAAATCATACGTACGATATAATAATCCATTCCTTGTTTTACTAAATCATACGTATGATAAAATTATTTGTTTCTTAATTTAGGAAATCATGGCCATGTTGTATTAATTTGTTCCCTTGTTTTGGAACAATTATTGTATCGTTCTTAGAATGTATTTTTGTTAGCTGGCGTGTTCTTTTAGCAAAGTATGGTAATGGCGGAGTATTGATTATGTAGATGAACAAACCACAGGTGAACAATCTCAGGAAGGGGAATGAAGTGTAAAGGCTTAACTTAGACTTTACTGACCTGTACAGATTCTTGACCTTCTGTTACTGACATTTAGATTTTAAGAGCAAATACTTTTCAAATAGCCTTTTTATGATGACAAACGTGTATGTTTGCTGCTTTTGTTCACAGCTGCTGACTCTATTTAAAAGACACAAGACTCAAAATCAAATGCGCTTTGTGACGTGGATTGTTTGTGCGTAAATATGGTGATGTCAGAAGGTTCAGTGTTTGTCTGTTCATATATTCGTCCATTAGTTCGTGTGATAGAGGCGAACTCTCTCCTCGTGTCGTGCTAGAATGAGTGTGTAATATGAGAGGATATGTGAGAAAATTGCGCTCATTTTCCCCGGGCATGTTCATTCATTTGTGCTAAAGCGCGCGTAGTTCTCTGAGAAATAGAAAACGCGCGCTTTACCAGCCCACCAAATTCACCTGCCAACTTCAATCCAGCACGAGCCGCCGGATCACAACGGAGACGAAACCAGCTCCAAACAATATGTATCCATGAAGGCAATTTGCTAAAACTGTGCAAGTGTGGAAGATTTTCTTGTTCTCGGTTGCATTCTGCTCCAGTGCACATTTTAAAACCTCTTTACATGTTGTCCTTTGAGTTGTTCCATCAATCATTTTACCACATTAATTATGCATAACAGTCCCGCGGTCATTTGATTGCAAGTCGACATGCAGATGTTTTCTTTCAGTCATTCGCAAGGGGGCGATGAAGGGTTGCCATCTAATATCTGCCATCTATCAGATGCGCGCGCGATGAACTCCGAGGCGTCGCTGGATTGTTAGTGTGTGTGTGTGTGTGTGCTACTATATTCCCTCTCCCATTCGTGCAAGACTGCATTCATTCTGGTGTGTGTGTGTGTTTGTGCGATGTTGAAATAATAAGGTGGGAAAAAAAGTCAAGCTCGCGCTTTCGGCACAGATTGCGCGTTTCACATTTGAACACTGAGACAAGATGCACTGTAAAGACACTCACTCTTCCATGCTCGTTGCGCATCGCTTTCTGGCCAAATTGGAACAATGTCGTCTGCATTTTAAAGCTCAGGAAAACTTTTTACTCAATGCACAATAATGTTAATGAGGATATGAGAGGTTCGCGCGCGCGTGCGATAAAAGACTCACGGGAGGTTTTAATACGTGTAAAGGCTTTTATAGGCTATTTTTTTTTAAACCCGAGTGCCTTGGCCTGATATATTTTTTTGTGATTTGGATCGTCCCCAGTTTTTACACCCCTTGAAACACTTTTTAATTTTTTTATTTTTTGGGGCATTTTCTGCTTTACGCATGGGAGGTTGTTTGACCTGTTGGCTTTTGAAATCGATATTCACACGTCTAGCTGTAAAGAGAGAGAGAGAGAGAGAGAGAGACGCAAAGTCTACACTGCGCGCGCGCTTTCGAGTGAGAGAACGCAACACAGTTTCTTTTTTAAACACCAAACGGGTGCGGTAATGAGGGCATTAGGCGCGAGCGCCAGCTGACAGCAGAAGTTGCCACCGTTCGTTCCCACACCAACTTTTCACCTCCGTAACACCCGAAACCCGCGAATGGATGTGCACTTCACTAATGACAAGGACTCCGAGAGCTGAGCCTCCGCGTTGCCTTAATAACTCCGAGAGCGCGGGCGCGACGCTCCAGTCTGTGAGAGCACCTGCCTCGAGCTCTTCCCCCTCGGATGGTTTTGGGTCGGCGGCGTGTGTCCGGTATATGTTCACTCAACGGGACTAGTGTTCTCTAGGAACGGTGCGATGAGGCTGCTCTGCTGGAGCCTTCTGCTGCTCATCCAATGGATTCTGAGAACGGTAAGAAGCTCGTTTCTGTGAGTTTAGCATCTGTGAATGTGAAACTTGAGATGACGCGCTGTGTGTCAAATCAGCAATTGCGCGTAAACTGATTGTCTTTAAAAAAAATCTGAGGATATAATTAACCGAAGCTCTTAAAAACAAAGTTTCTATATTGGCATCAATGGTTGCAACCTTTAACAACATTTGCATTGTGCATTAGGTTCTCCACAACATAAACCTGACCACTGAGCTCACACTAAATGATCCTTCTGTTTGCAACCTTACATGTTCATATAGCACCACATCCTGCATCTAAAGTGCATTAGAGCAAACTGAGGTGTTGTGAAGCATCACAAATATAATTCACATTCATACCCATGAATGATGTGTGTAACAGATTAAAGTCCCTGGTAAACAGGCGTGTGTGTGTGTGTGTGTGTGTGTGTGTGTGTGTGTGTGTGAGCACTAACTGGCTTGTGAAGAACACATAAAAAGGCGACTTCTATATTTATTTATCTTGAGAAGGGCTGTTTAGAAATGAAATCACGCCGCTGCTGCTGATAATAACATCATTCTTCTGTGAAGACAGGTCATGTGACGGCCTTTTGATGCGGGTTACCTGAAATAAAACATTTGATGGGGAAGTTTCGTCATCTGATGTTAACACACACCGTCTGGAGACTGCTGTTGAAAAGGCCACACTTTCCTGTTTGGGATCCGGCTTGTGTAACACCGAGGAGTCAAACACACAATCGGCTGTTAAATCACACAACAGGGACGCCTGGAGGGAGAAGGCCGGGCTCCGGGGTTGGGTGTGTGCAGTTTATTAGGGGTATTTTTATATAAGGCAAGCGCCATCTTATTGATGATCCCATTACCACCCTCTGTAAGTGTGATCATGTCATAATGACCCGACTGTAAATCACAGAGCGCAGAAATATGGCTTTTATGCTCGCACGCTTTATTAACGCCTTTATTCTCTTCTCCACTTTTGTCCAATATAATCTGGTTTTTTTACGTGCCTCATTTTTAGGTGTGATTATTAAAGCATATTTTACTTTAGCCCACATTTTTATGGCCGCGTGCGCACGTCGAGAGGCTGTAAAATCCATCTCCTGATGTTTGTTCCCTTCATATGCGATGTGCATATAAAATGTCTTAGTATTTTAAGCTGGTTTTCATATGTCATAAGTGTGCTCGGCGGAACGGTGCGCGAGTGCATTGTGAAATGAATGCTGTCTTATCCGCTCCTAATAAATGGATCCAATTTACAAAGCTGCATGTATTTAAAAAAAAGTTGCACCAGCAGGAGGTTCTTCTCACCCACCCGTCCAAACCCCACCCGCTTTACTCGTGTAATCCATCATATTAATGATAAAAGCAGTCGTATTACTGACTCCAGCCCGAGTGCTGCCTTTATTGCAGGGTTTAATGTCTAATCTTTGATGATTGATACGATAAGAGGATATTGTGTTCCGATTAAAGAGCAGTGCTTAATGCAGTCATGTTCTGGGGTTTATTTAGTGCTCGACTCTCTCTGATTGACAGGTGACTGAAGCCGAATGTTATTCCATCACGGCTTGTGATGATGGTATGATTTAAGGCTGAAGAGGTGTGTGTGTGTGTGTGCACATTTATCATTAAAACACAGTCATTCCTCAATGGCATCACTGGCTTGTTGTATCTTTGAAGGGAGTATTCAGTAATGATGATGTGTGGTCTGATTGACAGAGTCTCGGGGTTAATGAATGCACTGAATAAACAGATCTCAGTCGACTGGAGCCTGCAATTAAAGTGAATTATTGGGGAAGCCCTACGCTGCGGTTTTCATATTGACGCAGCAGTTAAGTCTTTATGTGGATTTGTCTCACTTAAACCGCGTCCTAACCAGGCGTGACACGACAAGTAATTCATCTGTCCACTCTGAAAGCCATTAGCCGACGTGTCGGAGAGCGCAACCGTGACCGAAGCACTCGTCAAGCATCGTTTATGACGAAATCAAATCAGCTGCAATTAAAAAGCCTCTTATTATTAGAATAAAATAGGACAAAATTTGTATTTTTATAATATATTTAAATATTTATGCACATTTTGTCATATTCTTATAATAAATGGCTTAAAATGAATAGTTTTGTTCTTATTTTTTTATACCGGTGTTGAGAGATTACATCATACGCAGTGATTCATATATAGACTCAACAGTCGGGTTCCAGAAGTGAAAACTCTATTTAGTGATAACTTATAAGACCGCCTCGGACTGGGAGCTACAAGGTTGTTAATCGTTGGTATTTGCTTCTGTTGAAACTGCATTATTTCAACGTAGTTGTTGAATTTGTGGTGAAAAACTACGTTACCCATAATGCCCATGAAAATTCCACCAATCAGAGAGTCGAAACGAGAACGCAACAAAAGAGCTCTTTAGCTCCGCCCACTCCCTTGAAGCCCCTCGAATTACGCTCTCAAAACATTATTGCAGTAATCTTAAAATGCTTAGTTTTTATATACGTAATCAACATTCTCCATCGTTTTTTAATTCAGTTATACTGTTGGCAATGCTTCATGGGATTTGTAGTTCTTTCCCTCGCTAGTCTTGAACGTTTGTATGATATTTTTTTGCTTCAAATAAAATTTTGTAGTGTTATGATAGCTGGATTATGGACCAATGAGAGTTCAGTCAGCATGGTGAAAAACTACATTACCCATGATGCTGTACAGAAAATTCCACCAGAGTCAAAAAAAGCAGAACACGCGAAAAGAGCTCTTTAGCCCCGCCCACTCACATGAAGCGCCACGAATGACGTAATCGAGTCAATCGCCCTAAATACTTGCATATTTTGCAATAATCATAAAATATTTTGTTTTTATGTACATAATCAACATTTTTCTCCTTTTTTTTATTCAGTTATGCTGTTTGCAATGCCTCATGGGATTTGTAGTTCTTTCCCTCGCTTGTCTTGTACGTTTGTATAATATTTTTGTATAATAGGCTGGACTCTGAAAGCCATTAGCCGACGTGTCGGAGAGCGCAACCGTGACCGAAGCACTCGTCAAGCATCGTTTATGACGAAATCAAATCAGCTGCAATTAAAAAGCCTCTTATTATTAGAATAAAATAGGACAACATTTGTATTTTTATAATATATTTAAATATTTATGCACTTTTTGTCATATTCTTATAATAATTGGCTTAAAATTAATAGTTTTGTTTTTATTTTTTTATACCGGTGTTGAGAGATTACATCATACGCAGTGATTCATATATAGACTCAACAGTCGGGTTCCAGAAGTGAAAACTCTATTTAGTGATAACTTATAAGACCGCCTCGGACTGGGAGCTACAAGGTTGTTAATCGTTGGTATTTGCTTCTGTTGAAACTGCATTATTTCAACTTAGTTGTTGAATTTGTGGTGAAAAACTACGTTACCCATAATGCCCATGAAAATTCCACCAATCAGAGAGTCGAAACGAGAACGCAACAAAAGAGCTCTTTAGCCCCGCCCACTCACATGAAGCGCCACGAATGACGTAATCGTGTCAATCGCCCTAAATACTTGCATATTTTGCAATAATCATAAAATATTTTGTTTTTATGTACATAATCAACATTTCTCTCAATTTTTTTATTCAGTTATGCTGTTTGCAATGCCTCATGGGATTTGTAGTTCTTTCCCTCGCTAGTCTTGTACGTTTGTATGATATTTTTTTGCTTCAAATAAAATTTTGTAGTGTTATGATTCACCTCATAGATTGGTTTATGGCTTTTAACGCTTTTATAAAGACTTTCTGGAATGAGAAATTCATTTAAAAAATACTCCTGGAATTGAAGAAGTGGGCGGGGACTGTTGCACTCTATAGTCATGTGAGGCCGGATTATGGACCAATGAGAGTTCAGTCAGTATGAATCCGTAGTGAAAAACTACATTACCCATGATGCTGTACAGAGTGAAAACAAGCAGAACGCGGCAAAAAAAGCTCTTTAGCCCCGCCCACTCACATGAAGCGCCGTGAATGACATAATCGAGTCAATCGCCCTACACTCTCAAAATATTTAAATACTTGCATATTTTGCAATAATCTTAAAATATTTAGTTTTTATGTACATAATCAACATTTTTCTCCATCATTTTTTTATTCAGTTATGCCTCATGGGATTTGTAGTTCTTTCCCTCACTACACAATCATTTTTTTTTTAAAGACTTTTTGGAATGAGAAACAAAAAACTTAGCTCCGCCCACTCAATAGAAGCGCTGTGAATGATGTAAATGAGTCGGTTACTCACAAAATACTTATTTGCATTTTTTTTGCAATAATCTTAACACATTTTGTTTTATATACAACATATACATTTTTAAATGAGCAGTTTTAAATTTCTCCATCATGGGATTTGTAGTTCTATACCTCACTACACACTCTTGTATAACACTTTTTTTTTTGCTTCAAATGAAAGTTTGTAGTGTTAAGATTCACCTTGCAGCTTGGTTCATGTCTTTTATTGCTTTTATAAATACTTTTTTAAATTAGAAATGAATTTTAAAGGGGTGTAAAACCACAATTTCACTTTTCTAACTTTAGCTAGTGTGTAATGTTGCTTTTTGAGCATAAACAACATCTGCAAAGTAACAACATTCAAAGTTATAGGGAGATATTTGCTTTTAAAGAAATCAATTTCTAAGGACTACAGCAAAGGGACTACAGACATTCCTCCAGGGTCTCTGACATCACCAGCCCCAATATTTACATAAACCCCTCCTCCGAGAATATGAAATAAGAGGGGTGAGGCCATTTTGTATCGCCGCGGGGAAGAGTTGTTGTGGTAGGCTAGTTAGTAGGCTGGAGTGTTGTGGTAGGCTAGTTAGTAGGCTGGAGGGTTGTGGTAGGCTAGTTAGTAGGCTGGAGTGTTGTTGCCAATGCCGACGAAACGCTGTTATTCTCATCCGGATTGCAGGTCCACTTTATTCAGCCTTCCTAGGGTCGGGGGTGCGTTGCAGTGCGTTTAACATACAACATGTTATATGCATGTGTGTATGAGACAGAGGGGAACAGGTCGCACAACGGGCGCGCGCGGCTCTCGCTGCACATCTAACGGAGGAAAGCTTCCACAATCTTCACGAGTTTAATGCAGGATTCGCACAACGGCTTGTCCTGAAAGATGGATTTAAAAACAGAAGCTGTTTATGGGCCACAACCTGTAAGTGTGATTGATTTCTCGTCGATGTGTTTTCCTGTGATAGTTTGTGTTGTTAATTGTACGTTGTAGCAAGGAAGTACACAGATGACAACGCTGTTCTGCAAACCAGTTTGTTAAATGCTCATTCATATTAACGTTATCCAACAAACACCTCACGTTACAAACGTTTTATAATCTCAACAGCGAACTTGGCATTAGTGTAAATGATTCTTTGGTTAGAGCTTTTATGGTTTGTTTATCTACAGGCAGGCTAAACATGGCTCTGTGTTTGATTTGGCTACTAGTAAAGCCAATGTTTAGTGTTCGTTTTGGGTTAATAGTTCTTGCGACAGATATTTGGCTATAATCTAAAAATACAAAAGTAACAGTGCATTCAGTAGCGATCACTACAGATCCGCAGTCTTTACTCTTGAGGACTGAACAGCTTCTGCTCGATCATCTTCACTAAAATTGTCTGGGTCTGATTCGGGCTCAAATTGGTATGGTTTTATTGACGCCATTGTTTCTAATACTACCCAAAGCACAGGCTACCGGTAAAGGGAAGGGGCGGGACGTTTCTGACAAACGTGCACTAGGCGGTTAGCCAATCACAACACACTGGGCCAGCTAACCAATCTGAGCCCATTGCGTATTTTTGAGGGACCGGCTTCATACAACCTGGAAACCATCAGACCGTTTTTACAAGGAGGGACAGAGCAGTGTAGAATAAAGGTCAAATATATGAAAAATAATGCAATTTTTTTTTTAAACGAAGCATGAACACATGTTACAGTGCAGCCCACAAACACAATCAAGCCTTCGAAAGAATGTGTTTTACCACCCCTTTAAAAATACTCCCGGAACTGAAGATGTGGGTGGGGACGGATGCACGGTACAGTCATGTGGAGCTGTACTATGGATCAATGAGAGCTCAGTCAGTATGCCTGTGTAAATGGACCGTTGCAGGTTAGGACAGACCTCAGATTTACCTGAAAGAGTCATGGCTGGTTAGTGTTTGGTGTTGGTATCATGTCAGATGATTTAGGAGCACAGCTGAGGTTTTAAATATACATACAGCGAGCTCTTGTCACATCACTTCAGCTGTAGAGTAACAAGCATAACTGTGATTTCTTCTGTTCATTACATTATTTATTGCACGTCTACCTCATCAATAAATAAGACCAAGGCAAGTGATATAAATCGCCACGTTCTTGGCAACATTTTTTAAAGATGTGAAGTTGAGTTAAAAATACAGAAATGAATAATGATGGGTACGTTTACAAGCCCTCTTGAAGCGAAGCTGCCCAAGGTCTTTCTCAGCGCCCACTTTATTCATCAAACCTCCCGTCTGCATGACTGATGGCGAGGGAAGCTGCAGGAAAAGCTCCAGATTTCCTCAGCTAACCTCTGCTTCTGTCTCCCCTAACGCGACCTTTATGGCACATCCAATCTGACGCTAAGTTATGCGCTAACTGCCCAATCAGGTGGCGGCAATTACCCCTGCCCGCCCACCAGCTGCCCGAGCGAACAGATGCACGTATGTTTCAGAGGAGGTAAATCAGATCTCCCCAGAGCAGGAGCGAGCGAGACGAAAGCACTGGGCTCGACATCAGACCTCGTGCGCGTGCCAGGATCGGCCCGGTCCAGCTGCTGCCCAGCGCGGCGAGACATCGTCCTCTCGCTCTGTGTGCTGTCCAGCAGACTCGGCCTTTCATCAGACCAGCTCCAGAATCCTCTCTTCACAGGCTCTGCTCCAAACCAGGAGGATCTTCTGACAATATTTCAGGGAATGTATTTGATTTCTGTAGAATTAGTTAGTGGTTGACCGCTTGGGGTTTCACAGTGGCCAGTGTTGATATGTGTGTGTGTATATATTTAGTGCTGGGTTAAATAATATATATATAATCGGGATTACATAATTGTAATAATGCATTTCAAAATGCTTGTAATCAGACTACAGTTACTTTTTTTTGTTGTTGATTACTTAATATTCACAAAATGGCAGTATTTTATCCATATTCCAAATTCAGAATTTTATCCATAATTACATGTTCCAAATTGTATCCATAATTCCATATTCTGTATTTTATCCATAATTCCATATTCTGAATTTTATCCATAATTCCATATTCCAAATTTTATCCATAATTCCATATTCCGAATTTTATCCATAATTCCATATTACGAATTTTTTCCATAATTCCATATTACGAATTTTATCCATAATTCCATATTCCGTATTTTATCCAGAATTCCATATTCAGAATTGTATCCATGATTCCATATTCCGAATGTTATCCAGAATTCCATATTCAGAATTGTATCC
>CM042250.1:54196828-54219328 GCA_023566225.1 Romanogobio albipinnatus
GCTCCAATAACGGAATATATTAAGCAGAACTCAATCAGTTATTTTTAACTACAATTTAGTTCATTAGTGTGTGTGTGTGTGTGTGTGTGTGTGTGTGTGTGTGTGTGTGTGTGTGTGTGTGTGTGTGTGTGTGTGTGTGTGTGTGTGTGTGTGTGTGTGTGTGTGTGTGTGTGTGTGTGTGTGTGTGTGTGTGTGTGTGTGTGTGTTTTATATATTATAATTGGTAGTTTTTTACCAATATATAATATGAACTGTGTTCAACACTGATAATAATCATAAATGTGTGTTGAGCATCAGATCCTCATATGAGAGTGATCAGTGAAGGGTCATGTGACACTGAAGACTGGAGTAATGATGATGATCACAGGAATAAATGACACTTTACTGTTTATTCACATAGAGAACAGTTACTTTATATCATAATAATATCTCACAATTTTTGCTGTATTTTTGATCTAATAAACGGCTTTTGTTTCTAAATCTGAGCTTCAGTCTCTGAAATGAGCCTCTTCTCGACTGGGCCAGTTTTTGACTGGTAATAAAATATTGAAGTGTTTGTGGATATTGCAATGATATCATAATGCGTTTTTGGCTATTAAACATGTTAAGATTTGAACTTTAGTGGCAATAACAGCATCACAGATTAATGTTCATGAATCATTTGTGGAAGCCAAATTTTTATTTTTTTTTACTTGCATTTTAAATGTTTAAGTGTTTGGTAACAGTGGATGTGTGGTGAAAATAACTCCCTTAACCCTTTAACTGCACCCCCCCCCCCTTTCTGAGAATACACATGGAAATGCACTCTTCAAACTTAAAGGGCTGTAATTCAAGAACGCTTTGGAATATAGAATATAGTTTGGTCTTGTTTTAAAGCAGACACTCTGCAGATTATTGCTGAAGTGAAAGTAAAAATATGAAAAATTTGAAAGTATGAAAGAGTTATGGAATTTTAAATTTACTTTAAATGAAAAATACTGTACTAAATATTTTTTATTTCATATAAAATATATATTTTACAAAAAAGAATTTACTCTAACATTACTATAAAATCAAATCCATATGTCTAACCAAGTTGTTTTCCAAATTTGAAGTTGATATCACAAAAATTGAAGTTCCCATGAGATGTTGTTTAGGTGCTGTACCAAAAACAGCCACCGGGTGTCATTCAAATTCCATTTATTGTTGTTTTGATGCATTTTCCTGTAAATGTCTGTCCAAATATCACTTCCATCACAAAACAGTCACCAAATATGGACCCTTGAGACTCAGACCTTTCCGACAATGTGTTTTGTCAAGATTGGAAAAGATTTTGAATATAAAGTAGTTAAAATAATTGTTGTAATATGAAACATGACACCGCCCACTAGGGGAGGAGCCCGCTAGAATAATATAGAGTAACGTTTCCATGGTAACACAATGTCCGATTTCAAAATGGTTTTCACAGGATGAATTTTGAGTTTGTAAGCTTTCAAATGATACCTAATTTATGATAATTACTTAAATATATGATACGGAAAAAAAAGAGCACCAGGCGTCCCACCTGTGGGACGGTGACAGTAGCCGCGTTTCCATTACCCTTCAAATTGCGCAAATTGAAAATACGCCCAATGGAAACGCGTCAATTTCGCAAAAACTCCCATATATCGCAAAAAGGTTTTTACGCTCGCATGAGGGGGTTTTTCAGGCAATTCGAAAAAGGAAATTTTCGCAAAACTGCAATGGAAACAGTTAGGCATTTACAGGTCAGCTGGTACGGTCACACATTGCTCCCACACAGGGCCTACATATTATTATTTTTCCACTCAAGTATGTCTAATAACGAGATCTCCTAATAAGGAAAGTGGCGTATCTTTATAATGACGGACCCGGTGCAGCCACAAATATCATAACTATCTATAGGCCGACTGTAATTGACATATATTCAAGACATGTATTAAAACAGAAAGACGCTGTAGTTTCAGCCTCGCTCAAAGACTGAGGAAACAGGCCAGCACGTCAATCCATTCCCCACCATCTTTTGCTTCTTATTTATTAAATATACAGCCAAATAGTGGATTAAACATTGATCAAAATTAAAATACAATTTATACAAAACGAAATTAATTTTAAATTAATACTTTCTAGAAAACACAATTCAATGAAATGCTCAATCCATGTCCCCGGACATATGCGCATCTGATTATGTGCCTTACTCATGCTGCTCACTTTTCATAATCAACATATGAAATTAAAAGATTATAATATTTAGATATAGCCTAACTATATGAAATTAAATAGGCTACGTTTTCTTTTCTGATGGATTTTTTCCTTATTCCAGCGGAAACAACTCACAATACTCCGTCATGTTTAGCCATACAGATAGGCTAAGTGCAAGATGTAATTATAAACAGTAAACTGTCTAATTTTATTGGTGTACACTCAATAACAGCAAAGGCCGTGGACTCTGCACGGATTATTATGCACTCCAACCACTGTCATTTCATTTCAAAAATATATTTTGTTTATTAAACGAAAAGTTTTTCATTTCAAAAGCATTTCTAAATTCAGTTTATATTTACAACAAACGAAATTCCAAGCCAAAATAACGAAGAGGTAAAAAAAAAAAACGTTGAGTTACACCGTCAAATTCAAACGTCTCGCTCGTCTCTGTATGCGTCACAATAACCTGCGTATGTGAAAGTCTCATTCTTTATAGATGATGGTGTGTTTGGTAAGAAGACGAGTTCTTTATTAAACTTATAAAAAACAATAGAATAAAAAAATGCCACAATTTATCATTACACCATGTGTGCCGCTCAAGTATAAGGAGCTTTCCTTGCCATCAGTGATTGGATAACACACACGTCTCATGAATAATAATGGCGTGCGGTGACTGGGATACACATAAACCTAACAACATGTGTAGCATGATTTTTGGAATGATTTATCACGAGAGGAAAAAAATGGTTTTAGTCGCATAACATCAGTTAATGGAAACGCCGTCATTTCGCAATATTTTTTTATCGACTTTTAGAAAATATCGCAAAAGTTTTGCGCAAACCTGTAATGGAAACGCGGCTAGTGACTGATATAAAGAGTGAATATTATCTACACTTAAAAATAAAGGTTTTGTTTTTTCTTGGTGTGAAGAACATTTTAAAAGATAGCTTTTAAGATGTTAAATGTTTGTCACAGAACCAGAAGCTTTATGTTTAAGAGTGTAAAGGCTGCAGAACATTGAGATATGATTGTTTCATCAGCCTCAGTAACTCCAGACACGCCTGCGAAGAGCAGAAACAAAAGACGAAGGCGTTCACAGTTTAGCAGGTGGCGTCTTGTCACGTCTCGTACCAGATGAATAAAAGAGGACAAAGACTCCCATCACTGCACAATTACCAGCGTAGAGCTTCTGCCACCGCGACCAGAGCCTCGCATGAACACTTTCACATGAGCTTCTCGTGCGTCGGGAGAGGAAAGTGCTGGTGTGAAGGTCTCTGTCTGCGATTGTCTCGGCGTGAGACGTTGACTCGAGTCTTTGTGTCTGTTTTGCATGTGATAATGAAGCCACTGGGAGAAAGGCAGAGGAACAGGGGGTGAGGTGAGACAACGATTGGCCAGCGAGGTGGTTCATAGACACATCCCAACACGTGCGATGAGCGTGAAAATCAAGAGATGATCTGTAGAGATGGTCAGTCCACATCAACCTCAATCTCTCATTATGCCACATTATCACTGGATATATTTGTCAACTGGTTTTCTTTAACATGCACAGGTTCTGTATTTATGTTTCATTGATCTGAGCAAATGCACATTCGGGAAAAAAATCACTCAGGCTCTGATCAATGGAAAAGGAAATTGAAAGAAAACAAAGCCCATATTTGGCATAACGAGAGATTGCTGCTGCTTTTTTTGTAGGCCGGCCATTTTTGACCCGGCAACAGTAAAAGTGCTACAAGGTGGGGGGGGATTATACAAACTATATAAAAAATTATCTTTTGGGAAGTTGTTTTACCCTGTGTGAGTAAAGTCAGTAAGTTTTAATCCACTGCAATGACATTAACTTGCGTTTACAGGAAACAGAAAATCCTCTGTGGGTCAGAATGATCGAAGCGCAATGTGAGGGTTAAGATTGCATCGCTGCCCTAGTTAGCAAGTCATCAGAGATACGGGGGGGATTGGCATCAGTTTGTTTTCCTTTTTAACACACACACACACACACACTCGCAAGCAGGGAAATAGTTCACATCAGCAGGGAGGCACATGTGCTGAACCGCATGCATGCGAGCGTCCTCGTCCACGAGTCTGACAGGGGGCCGAACCTGCGGAACACGACCCGTCCACAGAAGCTCGAGCGCTTCCCATCATCACCTCACGGTTCTGGATTTGTGCGACAGCACGTTCCTGCGCCAGTGAGTTCACACGCGTCTGCATGCAGGGCAGCTGACAATAACTGTGCTCTAAAGAGATCCCCATTAAGTTATAAAAATATTAAGTTCTCTGAACATTAAACGTGTTGATTTCGCAACATTCTTTCTTGGTTATGTGAGTGTTCTCTGAGTGTTACTCTTGAGTGTTCTCTGAGTGTTACTCTTGAGTGTTCTCTGAGTGTTACTCTTGAGTGTTACTCTTGAGTGTTACTCTTGAGTGTTCTCTGAGTGTTACTCTTGAGTGTTCTCTGAGTGTTACTCTTTAGTGTTCTCTGAGTGTTACTCTTGAGTGTTCTCTGAGTGTTACTCTTGAGTGTTCTCTGAGTGTTACTCTTGAGTGTTCTCTGAGTGTTACTCTTGAGTGTTCTCTGAGTGTTACTCTTGAGTGTTACTCTTGAATGTTACTCTTGAGTGTTACTCTTGAGTGTTACTCTTGAGTGTTCTCTGAGTGTTACTCTTGAGTGTTCTCTGAGCGTTACTCTTGAGTGTTCTCTGAGTGTTACTCTTGAGTGTTACTCTTGAATGTTACTCTTGAGTGTTACTCTTGAGTGTTACTCTTTAGTGTTCTCTGAGTGTTACTCTTGAGTGTTCTCTGAGTGTTACTCTTGAGTGTTCTCTGAGTGTTACTCTTGAGTGTTCTCTGAGTGTTACTCTTGAGTGTTCTCTGAGTGTTACTCTTGAGTGTTCTCTGAGTGTTACTCTTGAGTGTTCTCTGAGTGTTACTCTTGAGTGTTACTCTTGAGTGTTCTCTGAGTGTTACTCTTGAGTGTTCTCTGAGTGTTACTCTTGAGTGTTCTCTGAGTGTTACTCTTGAGTGTTACTCTTGAGTGTTCTCTGAGTGTTACTCTTGAGTGTTCTCTGAGTGTTACTCTTGAATGTTACTCTTGAGTGTTACTCTTGAGTGTTACTCTTTAGTGTTCTCTGAGTGTTACTCTTGAGTGTTCTCTGAGTGTTACTCTTGAGTGTTACTCTTGAGTGTTCTCTGAGTGTTACTCTTGAGTGTTCTCTGAGTGTTACTCTTGAGTGTTCTCTGAGTGTTACTCTTGAGTGTTCTCTGAGTGTTACTCTTGAGTGTTACTCTTGAATGTTACTCTTGAGTGTTACTCTTGAGTGTTACTCTTGAGTGTTCTCTGAGTGTTACTCTTGAGTGTTCTCTGAGCGTTACTCTTGAGTGTTCTCTGAGTGTTACTCTTGAGTGTTACTCTTGAATGTTACTCTTGAGTGTTACTCTTGAGTGTTACTCTTTAGTGTTCTCTGAGTGTTACTCTTGGGTGTTCTCTGAGTGTTACTCTTGAGTGTTCTCTGAGTGTTACTCTTGAGTGTTCTCTGAGTGTTACTCTTGAGTGTTCTCTGAGTGTTACTCTTGAGTGTTCTCTGAGTGTTACTCTTGAGTGTTCTCTGAGTGTTACTCTTGAGTGTTACTCTTGAGTGTTCTCTGAGTGTTACTCTTGAGTGTTCTCTGAGTGTTACTCTTGAGTGTTCTCTGAGTGTTACTCTTGAGTGTTACTCTTGAGTGTTCTCTGAGTGTTACTCTTGAGTGTTCTCTGAGTGTTACTCTTGAATGTTCTCTGAGTGTTACTCTTGAGTGTTCTCTGAGTGTTACTCTTGAGTGTTACTCTTGAGTGTTCTCTGAGCGTTACTCTTGAGTGTTCTCTGAGCGTTACTCTTGAGTGTTCTCTGAGTGTTACTCTTGAGTGTTCTCTGAGTGTTACTCTTGAGTGTTACTCTTGAGTGTTACTCTTGAGTGTTACTCTTGAGTGTTACTCTTGAGTGTTCTCTGAGTGTTACTCTTGAGTGTTACTCTTGAGTGTTCTCTGAGTGTTACTCTTGAGTGTTCTCTGAGTGTTACTCTTGAGTGTTCTCTGAGTGTTTCTCTTGAGTGTTCTCTGAGTGTTACTCTTGAGTGTTACTCTTGAGTGTTCTCTGAGTGTTTCTCTTGAGTGTTCTCTGAGCGTTACTCTTGAGTGTTACTCTTGAGTGTTCTCTGAGTGTTACTCTTGAGTGTTCTCTGAGTGTTTCTCTTGAATGTTCTCTGAGCGTTACTCTTGAGTGTTCTCTGAGAGTTACTCTTGAGTGTTCTCTGAGTGTTACTCTTGAGTGTTCTCTGAGTGTTACTCTTGAGTGTTCTCTGAGTGTTACTCTTGAGTGTTCTCTGAGTGTTACTCTTGAGTGTTCTCTGAGTGTTACTCTTGAGTGTTCTCTGAGTGTTACTCTTGAGTGTTCTCTGAGTGTTACTCTTGAGTGTTCTCTGAGTGTTACTCTTGAGTGTTCTCTGAGTGTTACTCTTGAGTGTTCTCTGAGTGTTACTCTTGAGTGTTCTCTGAGTGTTACTCTTGAGTGTTCTCTGAGTGTTACTCTTGAGTGTTCTCTGAGTGTTACTCTTGAGTGTTCTCTGAGTGTTACTCTTGAGTGTTCTCTGAGTGTTACTCTTGAGTGTTCTCTGAATGTTTCTCTTGAGTGTTCTCTGAGCGTTACTCTTGAGTGTTCTCTGAGCGTTACTCTTGAGTGTTCTCTGAGCGTTACTCTTGAGTGTTCTCTGAGCGTTACTCTTGAGTGTTCTCTGAGCGTTACTCTTGAGTGTTCTCTGAGCGTTACTCTTGAGTGTTCTCTGAGCGTTACTCTTGAGTGTTCTCTGAGCGTTACTCTTGAGTGTTCTCTGAGCGTTACTCTTGAGTGTTCTCTGAGCGTTACTCTTGAGTGTTCTCTGAGTGTTACTCTTGAGTGTTCTCTGAGTGTTACTCTTGAGTGTTCTCTGAGTGTTACTCTTGAGTGTTCTCTGAGTGTTACTCTTGAGTGTTCTCTGAGTGTTACTCTTGAATGTTCTCTGAGTGTTACTCTTGAATGTTCTCTGAGTGTTACTCTTGAATGTTCTCTGAGTGTTACTCTTGAATGTTCTCTGAGTGTTACTCTTGAGTGTTCTCTGAGTGTTACTCTTGAGTGTTCTCTGAGCGTTACTCTTGAGTGTTACTCTTGAATGTTCTCTGAGTGTTACTCTTGAGTGTTCTCTGAGCGTTACTCTTGAGTGTTACTCTTGAATGTTCTCTGAGTGTTACTCTTGAATGTTCTCTGAGTGTTCTCTGAGTGTTCTCTGAGCGTTACTCTTGAGTGTTACTCTTGAGTGTTACTCTTGAATGTTCTCTGAGTGTTCTCTGAGCGTTACTCTTGAGTGTTACTCTTGAGTGTTACTCCTGAGTGTTCTCTGAGTGTTCTCTGAGTGTTCTCTGAGTGTTCTCTGAGTGTTCTCTGAGTGTTCTCTGAGTGTTCTCTGAGCGTTCCTCTTGAGTGTTCTCTGAGTGTTACTCTTGAATGTTCTCTGAGTGTTACTCTTGAGTGTTACAATTGAGTGTTACTCTTGAGTGTTACTCTTGAGTGTTACTCTTGAATGTTCTCTGAGCGTTACTCTTGAGTGTTACTCTTGAATGTTCTCTGAGTGTTACTCTTGAATGTTCTCTGAGTGTTACTCTTGAGTGTTACTCTTGAGTGTTACTCTTGAGTGTTCTCTGAGCGTTACTCTTGAGTGTTACTCTTGAATGTTCTCTGAGTGTTCTCTGAGTGTTCTCTGAGCGTTCTCTGAGCGTTACTCTTGAGTGTTACTCTTGAATGTTCTCTGAGCGTTACTCTTGAGTGTTACTCTTGAATGTTCTCTGAGTGTTACTCTTGAGTGTTCTCTGAGCGTTACTCTTGAGTGTTACTCTTGAATGTTCTCTGAGTGTTACTCTTGAGTGTTACTCTTGAATGTTCTCTGAGTGTTACTCTTGAGTGTTACTCTTGAATGTTCTCTGAGTGTTACTCTTGAATGTTCTCTGAGCGTTACTCTTGAGTGTTACTCTTGAATGTTCTCTGAGTGTTACTCTTGAGTGTTCACTGAGCGTTACTCTTGAGTGTTCTCTGAGTGTTACTCTTGAGTGTTACTCTTGAATGTTCTCTGAGTGTTACTCTTGAATGTTCTCTGAGTGTTACTCTTGAGTGTTACTCTTGAGTGTTACTCTTGAGTGTTCTCTGAGCGTTACTCTTGAGTGTTACTCTTGAATGTTCTCTGAGTGTTCTCTGAGTGTTCTCTGAGCGTTCTCTGAGCGTTACTCTTGAGTGTTACTCTTGAATGTTCTCTGAGCGTTACTCTTGAGTGTTACTCTTGAATGTTCTCTGAGTGTTACTCTTGAGTGTTCTCTGAGCGTTACTCTTGAGTGTTACTCTTGAATGTTCTCTGAGTGTTACTCTTGAGTGTTACTCTTGAATGTTCTCTGAGTGTTACTCTTGAATGTTCTCTGAGCGTTACTCTTCAGTGTTACTCTTGAATGTTCTCTGAGTGTTACTCTTGAATGTTCTCTGAGTGTTACTCTTGAATGTTCTCTGAGTGTTACTCTTGAATGTTCTCTGAGCGTTACTCTTGAGGGTTACTCTTGAATGTTCTCTGAGTGTTACTCTTGAGTGTTCTCTGAGCGTTACTCTTGAGTGTTACTCTTGAATGTTCTCTGAGCGTTACTCTTGAGTGTTACTCTTGAATGTTCTCTGAGTGTTACTCTTGAATGTTCTCTGAGCGTTACTCTTGAGTGTTACTCTTGAGCGTTACTCTTGAGTGTTACTCTTGAATGTTCTCTGAGTGTTACTCTTGAGTGTTCTCTGAGCGTTACTCTTGAGTGTTACTCTTGAATGTTCTCTGAGCGTTACTCTTGAGTGTTACTCTTGAGTGTTCTCTGAGCGTTACTCTTGAGCGTTACTCTTGAGCGTTACTCTTGAGCGTTACTCTTGAGCGTTACTCTTGAGCGTTACTCTTGAGCGTTACTCTTGAGTGTTACTCTTGAATGTTCTCTGAGCGTTACTCTTGAGTGTTACTCTTGAATGTTCTCTGAGTGTTACTCTTGAATGTTCTCTGAGCGTTACTCTTGAGTGTTACTCTTGAGCGTTACTCTTGAGTGTTACTCTTGAATGTTCTCTGAGCGTTACTCTTCAGTGTTACTCTTGAATGTTCTCTGAGTGTTACTCTTGAATGTTCTCTGAGTGTTACTCTTGAATGTTCTCTGAGCGTTACTCTTGAGGGTTACTCTTGAATGTTCTCTGAGTGTTACTCTTGAGTGTTCTCTGAGCGTTACTCTTGAGTGTTACTCTTGAATGTTCTCTGAGCGTTACTCTTGAGTGTTACTCTTGAATGTTCTCTGAGTGTTACTCTTGAATGTTCTCTGAGCGTTACTCTTGAGTGTTACTCTTGAGCGTTACTCTTGAGTGTTACTCTTGAATGTTCTCTGAGTGTTACTCTTGAGTGTTCTCTGAGCGTTACTCTTGAGTGTTACTCTTGAGTGTTACTCTTGAGTGTTACTCTTGAGTGTTACTCTTGAGTGTTCTCTGAGCGTTACTCTTGAGCGTTACTCTTGAGCGTTACTCTTGAGTGTTACTCTTGAGTGTTACTCTTGAGCAGGGCTCTGAACCGGTTCAAGGAACGAAAACGAAAACCGGAAACGAACGAAATTTTAAGAGGAACAAAAACGGAAACGAAATCAAAATCAATTTGAATCGTTCTGAACAGAAACGTTAATTTGAAATGACCATTAACCGGTTAATAACGTTATTTTATCGTTCTCTTTAATATTTTAATTTGGCAGTGACCAATCATGAAATGAGTAGTACAGCATGTGACGTTGACGGATCAAGCGTGAGTGAAATGCCCGCGCACCATCATCTATGAATCTACCGGTAACGCAAGTCAGTGTGAGCGCGCATTTTCATGCCTCAAGTAGCCTACATTTCTTTCCCCGCTGAGGTCTACAATGAATGTGCAGGTATTGGAGGACATTCTTTTCGAACGTTTAAATAAGCAGTACGGACTTTAAGCTCAAATAGACTGATTTAGGATAGTTTATGGATTCCGTTTAAGCCTATCCAAGTAGGCTATAGCATCTATCAAACATTTTTCCTATAGTCTTTCAGATTGCCAATACAGGACAGGTCAATGTTTTCTATATAGACGGTTGATGCTTCGTATTAAATGGTATGTTATATTGCATTAAATGCAAGCTTTATTAGCTGACTGAATTTGATTATGTGATGCAAGGACGGGTTGCGCAGTGTTTGCTTTGAAATTAGCAGTTGACGGTGCATTAAAAGAGCAATGGTTATCCAGTTTATTTATTCTTTATTCATGCATTTTTTAAAACAAGTCGTGTTGAAAAAAAGTTATGTACAAAGAATGTTATCACTCTTCTGAAAATAATTCGGCATTAGAGGCCACTTTCGATTGTCTAACGCTCCATTAAAACAGGTCCGCTGTTTATGCCTTGTAATTAATGCATGTATTTCTGGTTTTAAAAATGTTATTAAATAAATATTCAAGTTGAATTACCATGTGTTATATTATTATTGAGTGAAAATAAGTCTATTTATACATATTTGTTTAAAATTTATACATATTTGTTTAAAGTATAGGCTTAATTAAAATAACGTTATTAACCGGTATTTTTTCATATCAAACCGTTTTCGGAACAGTAATGTTTATTGAGGAACGCAAAAACCGAAACGCTATAATATCGATTCTGCTCGGAGTGAACCGATTGATATTTTTTTCCGTTTTTAAGCCCTGCTCTTGAGTGTTACTCTTGAGTGTTCTCTGAGCGTTACTCTTGAGTGTTACTCTTGAGTGTTACTCTTGAGTGTTACTCTTGAGTGTTACTCTTGAGTGTTCTCTGAGTGTTACTCTTGAGTGTTACTCTTGAGTGTTACTCTTGAGTGTTACTCTTGAGTGTTACTCTTGAGTGTTACTCTTGAGTGTTCTCTGAGCGTTACTCTTGAGTGTTACTCTTGAGTGTTACTCTTGAGTGTTACTCTTGAGTGTTACTCTTTGAGTGTTCTCTGAGCGTTACTCTTGAGTGTTCTCTGAGTGTTACTCTTGAGTGTTCTCTGAGCGTTACTCTTGAGTGTTACTCTTGAGTGTTACTCTTGAGTGTTACTCTTGAGTGTTCTCTGAGCGTTACTCTTGAGTGTTACTCTTGAGTGTTACTCTTGAGTGTTCTCTGAGCGTTACTCTTGAGTGTTCTCTGAGTGTTACTCTTGAGTGTTCTCTGAGTGTTACTCTTGAGTGTTCTCTGAGTGTTACTCTTGAGTGTTACTCTTGAGTGTTACTCTTGAGTGTTACTCTTGAGTGTTACTCTTGAGTGTTACTCTTGAGTGTTACTCTTGAGTGTTCTCTGAGCGTTACTCTTGAGTGTTCTCTGAGTGTTACTCTTGAGTGTTCTCTGAGCGTTACTCTTGAGTGTTACTCTTGAGTGTTACTCTTGAGTGTTACTCTTGAGTGTTCTCTGAGCGTTACTCTTGAGTGTTACTCTTGAGTGTTACTCTTGAGTGTTCTCTGAGCGTTACTCTTGAGTGTTCTCTGAGTGTTACTCTTGAGTGTTCTCTGAGTGTTACTCTTGAGTGTTCTCTGAGCGTTACTCTTGAGTGTTACTCTTGAGTGTTACTCTTGAGTGTTACTCTTGAGTGTTACTCTTGAGTGTTACTCTTGAGTGTTACTCTTGAGTGTTACTCTTGAGTGTTCTCTGAGCGTTACTCTTGAGTGTTACTCTTGAGTGTTACTCTTGAGTGTTCTCTGAGCGTTACTCTTGAGCGTTACTCTTGAGTGTTACTCTTGAGTGTTCTCTGAGTGTTACTCTTGAGTGTTCTCTGAGCGTTACTCTTGAGTGTTCTCTGAGCGTTACTTTTGAGTGTTCTCTGAGCGTTACTCTTGAGTGTTCTCTGAGTGTTACTCTTGAGTGTTCTCTGAGTGTTACTGTTGAGTGTTCTCTGAGCGTTACTGTTGAGTGTTACTCTTGAGTGTTACTCTTGAGTGTTACTCTTGAGTGTTACTCTTGAGTGTTCTCTGAGTGTTACTCTTGAGTGTTCTCTGAGCGTTACTGTTGAGTGTTACTCTTGAGTGTTACTCTTGAGTGTTCTCTGAGTGTTACTCTTGAGTGTTCTCTGAGCGTTACTGTTGAGTGTTACTCTTGAGTGTTCTCTGAGTGTTACTCTTGAGTGTTCTCTGAGCGTTACTCTTGAGTGTTCTCTGAGTGTTACTCTTGAGTGTTACTCTTGAGTGTTACTCTTGAGTGTTACTCTTGAGTGTTACTCTTGAATGTTCTCTGAGTGTTCTCTGAGTGTTACTCTTGAGTGTTCTCTGAGTGTTACTCTTGAATGTTCTCTGAGTGTTACTCTTGAGTGTTCTCTGAGTGTTACTCTTGAGTGTTCTCTGAGTGTTACTCTTGAGTGTTCTCTGAGTGTTACTCTTGAGTGTTCTCTGAGCGTTACTCTTGAGTGTTCTCTGAGCGTTACTCTTGAGTGTTCTCTGAGCGTTACTGTGTTCTCTGAATGTTAGACAAACTTCCAACTAAAAGGTTTCTGTAATAAAATGCTTATAAATAATATTTTTGTGCAAACATTTATAGAACATTATTAAAAACTATTAATGTTCTGAGAATGTTCTCTGTTCTCTGGGTTTGTGTGTGTCCCATCAACAGAAGCACGGTCATATTTCCCATCATCACCTTGTGTTTCTGCATTTGTGCGACGTGTTGGTGTTTTAGACGCGTCTGCATGCTGTGCAGGTTCATGATGCGTCCTTGTTCTCTCTGGCCGGCCGCGGTGGACCTCAGTGATTAATAACGACACACCTGTGCTAGATATACGACTGTGGATTTTGTGCGTGTAATGAAATATTATGGAGTAATCCGAGCGATGTTCAGCACTATAACACGAGTGTGTTCAGGGTCAGAGCGGCGCGCACCGGCTCAACATCAAGGATTAGTTTTTATCATTTTTTTAATATCTCTCCCATGGCTTGTAATGCATTAATTTAGACACACATTGAATTTATTGGAGAGGGGGTGAAGGGAAAAAAAGGCAATAGTCTTTTTCCTGAAATAATGATCTGTGTAGGCTGTGCCTCTGGACAAAAAAGAACTATAATAATAATGACAAATAGAAGGATGAAAATCGGCCCCAAATCCTGCCGACGTACACGAGTATCAGCGCTTTTATTAAAAATTTTAATATCAAAGCCCTTGTACCACCCGAATCAAATTATAATTTGAAAGAAGGATGAATAAAATGGAACACAAGAAAAGAAGTGTTGACATTGTGTCGTTTGAGATGGAATTGGCGGCCTGGATCTTCCTCCGATCTGAGCGGGGTTTCATTCGGGGACGTCTCCTTCACACGCCAGCCTTTTGCTGTTAAGGGAATATTAAAGGCTATTCAGGTCTGGGAGGAAGAGGAACACTCAGTGATTTCATCACGACGCTAAACTGTTGAGCTGCTTCATAATGTTATTTTACAATGATGCATTCAATTAATCAAATATGACATTTATAATGTCTATTTCAAATAAATGCTGTTCTTTTCTCAAAGAATCATGAGAAATAAAATGCATCCACAGAAATATGAACTGTGTTCAGCACTGATAATAATCATAACTGTGTGTTGAGCATCAGATCCTCATATGAGAGTGATCAGTGAAGGGTCATGTGACACTGAAGACTGGAGTAATGATGATGATCACAGGAATAAATGACACTTTACTGTATATTCACATAGAGAACAGCTGATCTACACTGGAGGAATATTACACTGATTACTGGAGTTATGATCAGATTCATGCAGCCTTGCTATAAAACAGCTATTTTAAATTATAATAATATTTCACAATTTTTACTGTATTTATGATCAAATAAATGCAGCCTTGGTATAAAACAGCGATTTTAAATTATAATAATATTTCACAATTTTTACTGTATTTATGATCAAATAAATGCAGCCTTGGTATAAAACAGCGATTTTAAATTATAATAATATTTCACAATTTTTACTGTATTTATGATCAAATAAATGCAGCATTGGTATAAAACAGCTATTTTAAATTATAATATTTCACCATTTTTACTGTATTTATGATCAAATAAATGCAGCATTGGTATAAAACAGCTATTTTAAATTATAATAATATTTCACAATTTTTACTGTATTTATGATCAAATAAATGCAGCATTGGTATAAAACAGCTATTTTAAATTATAATATTTCACCATTTTTACTGTATTTATGATCAAATAAATGCAGCATTGGTATAAAACAGCTATTTTAAATTATAATAATATTTCACAATTTTTACTGTATTTATGATCAAATAAACGCAGCCTTGGTATAAAACAGCTATTTTAAATTATAATATTTCACAATTTTTACTGTATTTATGATCAAATAAACGCAGCCTTGGTATAAAACAGCTATTTTAAATTATAATATTTCACAATTTTTACTGTATTTATGATCAAATAAACGCAGCCTTGGTATAAAACAGCTATTTTAAATTATAATATTTCACAATTTTTACTGTATTTATGATCAAATAAACGCAGCCTTGGTATAAAACAGCTATTTTAAATTATAATAATATTTCACAATTTTTACTGTATTTATGATCAAATAAACGCAGTCTTGGTATAAAACAGCTATTTTAAATTATAATATTTCACAATTTTTACTGTATTTATGATCAAATAAATGCAGCATTGGTATAAAACAGCTATTTTAAATTATAATAATATTTCACAATTTTTACTGTATTTATGATCAAATAAACGCAGTCTTGGTATAAAACAGCTATTTTAAATTATAATATTTCACAATTTTTACTGTATTTATGATCAAATAAATGCAGCATTGGTATAAAACAGCTATTTTAAATTATAATAATATTTCACAATTTTTACTGTATTTATGATCAAATAAACGCAGCCTTGGTATAAAACAGCTATTTTAAATTATAATATTTCACAATTTTTACTGTATTTATGATCAAATAAACACAGCCTTGGTATAAAACAGCTATTTTAAATTATAATATTTCACAATTTTTACTGTATTTATGATCAAATAAACGCAGCCTTGGTATAAAACAGCTATTTTAAATTATAATATTTCACAATTTTTACTGTATTTATGATCAAATAAACGCAGCCTTGGTATAAAACAGCTATTTTAAATTATAATATTTCACAATTTTTACTGTATTTATGATCAAATAAACGCAGCCTTGGTATAAAACAGCTATTTTAAATTATAATAATATTTCACAATTTTTACTGTATTTATGATCAAATAAACGCAGCCTTGGTATAAAACAGCTATTTTAAATTATAATAATATTTCACAATTTTTACTGTATTTATGATCAAATAAACACAGTCTTGGTATAAAACAGCTATTTTAAATTATAATATTTCAAAAATTTTACTGTATTTATGATCAAATAAACGCAGCCTTGGTATAAAACAGCTATTTTAAATTATAATATTTCACAATTCTTACTGTATTTATGATCAAATAAACGCAGCCTTGGTATAAAACAGCTATTTTAAATTATAATATTTCACAATTTTTACTGTATTTATGATCAAATAAACGCAGCCTTGGTATAAAACAGCTATTTTAAATTATAATATTTCACAATTCTTACTGTATTTATGATCAAATAAACGCAGCCTTGGTATAAAACAGCTATTTTAAATTATAATAATATTTCACAATTTTTACTGTATTCATGATCAAATAAACGCAGCCTTGGTATAAAACAGACATTTTTAATTATAATATTTTACAATTTTTACTGTATTTATGATCAAATAAACACAGCCTTGGTATAAAACAGCTATTTTTAATTATAATAATATTCCACAATTTTTACTGTATTTATGATCAAATAAACACAGCCTTGGTATAAAACAGCTATTTTTAATTATAATAATATTCCACAATTTTTACTGTATTTATGATCAAATAAACACAGCCTTGGTATAAAACAGCTATTTTAAATTATAATAATATTTCACAATTTTTACTGTATTTATGATCAAATAAACGCAGCATTGGTATAAAACAGCTATTTTAAATTATAATATTTCACAATTTGTACTGTATTTATGATCAAATAAACACAGTTTTGGTATAAAACAGCTATTTTAAATTATAATATTTCACAATTTTTACTGTATTTATGATCAAATAAACGCAGCATTGGTATAAAACAGCTATTTTAAATTATAATATTTCACAATTTTTACTGTATTTATGATCAAATAAACACAGCCTTGGTATAAAACAGCTATTTTAAATTATAATAATATTTCACAATTTTTACTGTATTTATGATCAAATAAACGCAGCATTGGTATAAAACAGCTATTTTAAATTATAATATTTCACAATTTTTACTGTATTTATGATCAAATAAACGCAGTGTTGGTGAGCAGAACAGACTTTTAAAAACTTTTGACCACAAAATGCTTTTTTTCTCTTTGGCCATGCACAGATTTCGTCCAATCAGATGCTGTTTTGCATATGAACACACATTATAGACTTATGAATGTTGTTCGATGTTGACTTTAAAACACTCGTATATTTCCAGATGTGATTCTCCCAGGAGAATCTCGTCTTTTCTTCCTGCATTAGGACAGACTTCATCATCTCTCTGTATCTCCATCTTCCTCTTCAGCATCCTTCCTCCACCCCGTCTCTCTCTTCCTCTTCCTCCTCCCTTCTTTGATGCCGTCTCCGTTCCTCGAGCCTCGCTGCGGCCCCTGATTAAAATGGAGCCCATGTCGGAATAAGAAATGTGAGACGGATTCCATGTCTTACGGCCTGAAGTTTGTGCATGAAGCTCTGGCTGCACTGGCCATGTTGAAGCCCTCGGTGTGTGTGTGTGTGTGTGTGTGTTTTGAGGTCTTTGGTGGCTGTTCTTGGACGGCAGACAGCAGCCTGAAGTGTTGAATAATATAGAGGCTCAGCTTGGGTTGTTCTTAATTAGACTGAAGGCGTCATCACGCTCCTTTAACTGTGTCCAACTTCACCCGGAGGAAGAGACACACACACACACACACACACACACAGGACCCGTCTCACAGCGCTCATTGTGACTCCGCTTCACACCGGCCTCTTTAGCGCTTTCATATTGTATTTAATTTCTGACGTTCATTGTCATCTGATGTGACCATCAGTATCAGATCTGAACTGGAGTTGGTCTGATTCAAACACACTTAAAAAAAGGAAAGTTAATAAAGTTATCAAAGTTGAAGTTTACTGTAAAGCCTAAACATTTTTTATTTTATACAAAATTTGTTTTACAAAATAATTTGGCCTCTAAAAGTTCTATAAAATCAAAGCCATATGTCTAACCAAGTTCCAAATGTGAAGTTTTAAAGTAGTGTTTCCATGTCCAATTCCAAAGGGTTTAAGCTTTTATTTACTAAAATATGTTATAGGGACATAAAAAAGTGGTGTTTTCACTGTCACTGTATTTTCTCCAAGTATTTGTACTTTATTAGAGTGTTTTGGGAAATCTTTCCTTTTATTTCACAACATTCCAATTCATAATATCATACTTTTTACTCTACAGAGCATTGTACCGCATTTTTTTGACTAAAGAAATCTCCCCCCCTTCTGAGAACACTGAACGATTCATTCACGGATAATAGCACTGATCCATCTGAAACTGTTCTTGAGTCAACGACTCACTGATTCAATGATCCGGTCAAAATGATCCAAGAACAACCGTCAGAGCTTATGTTAATATTAGAAAATATTAATGCATTTTTTCCCATGGGAACATTTTATTGTTAATGACTCACTCATAAAGACTTCACTTGTTTCATTACTGGATGAATCAGTGTTTTTGAATGAATCTCTTGAGTGAATGATTCAATGACTCACTCATAAAGACTTCACTTGTTTCATTACTGGATGAATCAGTGTTTTTGAACAAATCTCTTGAATGAATGATTCAATGACTCACTCATAAAGACTTCACTTGTTTCATTACTGGATGAATCAGTGTTTTTGAACGAATCTCTTGAGTGAATGATTCAATGACTCACTCATTAAGACTTCACTTGTTTCATTACTGGATGAATCAGTGTTTATGAACAAATCTCTTGAATGAATGATTCAATGACTCACTCATAAAGACTTCACTTGTTTCATTACTGGATGAATCAGTGTTTATGAACAAATCTCTTGAATGAATGATTCAATGACTCACTCATAAAGGCTTCACTTGTTTCATTACTGGATGAATCAGTGTTTATGAACAAATCTCTTGAATGAATGATTCAATGACTCACTCATTAAGACTTCACTTGTTTCATTACTGGATGAATCAGTGTTTATGAACAAATCTCTTGAATGAATGATTCAATGACTCACTCATTAAGACTTCACTTGTTTCATTACTGGATGAATCAGTGTTTATGAACAAATCTCTTGAATGAATGATTCAATGACTCGCTCATTAAGACTTCACTTGTTTCATTACTGGATGAATCAGTGTTTATGAACAAATCTCTTGAATGAATGATTCAATGACTCACTCATAAAGACTTCACTTGTTTCATTACTGGATGAATCAGTGTTTTTGAACGAATCTCTTGAGTGAATGATTCAATGACTCACTCATAAAGACTTCACTTGTTTCATTACTGGATGAATCAGTGTTTATGAACAAATCTCTTGAATGAATGATTCAATGACTCACTCATAAAGACTTCACTTGTTTCATTACTGGATGAATCAGTGTTTTTGAACGAATCTCTTGAGTGAATGATTCAATGACTCACTCATAAAGACTTCACTTGTTTCATTACTGGATGAATCAGTGTTTTTGAACGAATCTCTTGAGTGAATGATTCAATGACTCACTCATTAAGACTTCACTTGTTTCATTACTGGATGAATCAGCGTTTTTGAACGAATCTCTTGAGTGAATGATTCAATGACTCACTCATAAAGGCTTCACTTGTTTCATTACTGGATGAATCAGCGTTTCTGAACAAATCTCTTGAGTGAACGATTCAATGACTCACTCATAAAGACTTCACTTGTTTCATTACTGGATGAATCAGTGTTTTTGAATGAATCTCTTGAGTGAATGATTCAATGACTCACTCATAAAGGCTTCACTTGTTTCATTACTGGATGAATCAGTGTTTTTGAATGAATCTCTTGAATGAATGATTCAATGACTCACTCATAAAGACTTCACTTGTTTCATTACTGGATGAATCAGTGTTTTTGAATGAATCTCTTGAATGAATGATTCAATGACTCACTTATAAAGACTTCACTTGTTTCATTACTGGATGAATCAGTGTTTATGAATGAATCTCTTGAATGAATGATTCAATGACTCACTCATTAAGACTTCACTTGTTTCATTACTGGATGAATCAGTGTTTATGAACAAATCTCTTGAATGAATGATTCAATGACTCGCTCATTAAGACTTCACTTGTTTCATTACTGGATGAATCAGTGTTTATGAACAAATCTCTTGAATGAATGATTCAATGACTCACTCATAAAGACTTCACTTGTTTCATTACTGGATGAATCAGTGTTTTTGAACGAATCTCTTGAGTGAATGATTCAATGACTCACTCATAAAGACTTCACTTGTTTCATTACTGGATGAATCAGTGTTTATGAACAAATCTCTTGAATGAATGATTCAATGACTCACTCATAAAGACTTCACTTGTTTCATTACTGGATGAATCAGTGTTTTTGAACGAATCTCTTGAGTGAATGATTCAATGACTCACTCATAAAGACTTCACTTGTTTCATTACTGGATGAATCAGTGTTTTTGAACGAATCTCTTGAGTGAATGATTCAATGACTCACTCATTAAGACTTCACTTGTTTCATTACTGGATGAATCAGCGTTTTTGAACGAATCTCTTGAGTGAATGATTCAATGACTCACTCATAAAGGCTTCACTTGTTTCATTACTGGATGAATCAGCGTTTCTGAACAAATCTCTTGAGTGAACGATTCAATGACTCACTCATAAAGACTTCACTTGTTTCATTACTGGATGAATCAGTGTTTTTGAATGAATCTCTTGAGTGAATGATTCAATGACTCACTCATAAAGGCTTCACTTGTTTCATTACTGGATGAATCAGTGTTTTTGAATGAATCTCTTGAATGAATGATTCAATGACTCACTCATAAAGACTTCACTTGTTTCATTACTGGATGAATCAGTGTTTTTGAATGAATCTCTTGAATGAATGATTCAATGACTCACTTATAAAGACTTCACTTGTTTCATTACTGGATGAATCGGTGTTTTTGAATGAATCTCTTGAATGAATGATTCAATGACTCACTCATAAAGACTTCACTTGTTTCATTACTGGATGAATCAGTGTTTTTGAATGAATCTCTTGAATGAATGATTCAATGACTCACTCATGAAGACTTCACTTGTTTCATTACTGGATGAATCAGTGTTTATGAACAAATCTCTTGAATGAATGATTCAATGACTCACTCATAAAGACTTCACTTGTTTCATTACTGGATGAATCAGTGTTTTTGAATGAATCTCTTGAGTGAATGATTCAATGACTCACTCATAAAGACTTCACTTGTTTCATTACTGGATGAATCAGTGTTTTTGAACGAATCTCTTGAGTGAATGATTCAATGACTCACTCATAAAGACTTCACTTGTTTCATTACTGGATGAATCAGTGTTTTTGAATGAATCTCTTGAATGAATGATTCAATGATTCAAACACACTGATTCATCCAGTAATGAAACAAGTGAAGTCTTTATGAGTGAGTCATTGAATCATTCACTCAACCTGTTCTCTTACTGGATGACACTATTGATTCGATTCAGTCGTGCAGCTGAGACACAGACGACTGTCACATGAGTTTGTGTAGTTCTGAGATACACACAACATGCAGACTTACAAACCAACACACACTAAATGAGTGGATTCCGCAATTCCGTCCATGTTTACTGTATCATGCAAAACACAGGGCCCTGCTCTTGGACAATATTTGCACGTGTGTGTGTGTGTGTGTGTGTGTGTGTGTTCTTCCCTCCTGTGTTGATATCTGATTGTTGAATCAACAGTGAACCTCTCGCTGATGTCAGAGCCGTGTTCGGGGACGCTGCTGTTGTGACGGCTCTCCATATGTTCCGTTCTGTCTCCGCTCACACGCGACGCGTCCCCGAGGACGACACACGCGTGTTGAAGAGCGTCAGGATGTGTGACAGTCTGAGAGGCATAATGATAAAGCATTATAACCTTTCACCAGCAACTCGGCTTGTGCCACACGTCAGTCCTCACGTGCATCACATCCATTCACACACCGCAGACGATCATCACAACACACGTCAATATCAGCACCTTCACTTCTGCCACACACACGTGTGTTTAGTAGCTCAGTGTATTTTAGGACTAGATCCCTGGATACCAAACATCCTCAGCTAAAAGTCAGAGCCGTCAAAATGAACTCGAGCGATTCTCATCTGGACTCGCTGGATTCGTTTGGTCCGTTTGTGTTCTATACGGTGGCCCTGAAGTGCACAACACAACAGAATAAAGCCACAACACAACGAAATAAAGCCACAACACAACGAAATAAAGCCACAACACAACGAAATTAAGCCACAACACAACGAAATAAAGCCACAACACAACGAAATTAAGCCACAACACAACGAAATAAAGCCACAACACAACGAAATTAAGCCACAACACAACAAAATAAATCCACAACACAACAAAATAAAGCCACACCACAACGGAATGAAGCCACAACACAACGAAAAATCCACAACACAAGAAATTAATCCACAACACAACGAAATGAAGCCACAACACAACGGAATGAAGCCACAACACAACGAAAAATCCACAACACAAGAAATTAATCCACAACACAACGAAATGAAGCCACAACACAACGGAATGAAGCCACAACACAACGAAAAATCCACAACACAAGAAATTAATCCACAACACAACGAAATGAAGCCACAACACAACGGAATGAAGCCACAACACAACGAAAAATCCACAACACAACGAAATGAAGCCACAACACAACAGAATGAAGCCACAACACAACAGAATGAAGCCACAACACAACGGAATGAAGCCACAACACAACGAAATAAAGCCACAACACAACGAAATAAAGCCACAACACAACGAAATAAAGCCACAACACAACGAAATAAAGCCACAACACAACGAAATAAAGCCACAACACAACGAA
>CM042250.1:54226828-54229328 GCA_023566225.1 Romanogobio albipinnatus
CTGGGTCTGTATATCCCATAATTGGGGTCACTTCAACCCGCGGACTTGGCAACACAGTGCAGTTGAGTTCTGTTGACATTTGACAACTAACGTTATGCGTCGCTCCGTTGCTCTGATTGGTTGTAGGTCTATCCAATTGAGCTCTTTCCTGGTTTGGTTGAAACACGCCCCATAATCACAGCCCAACAGATCAGACTCAGATTCTGACTAGAGTTGAGTGTGACGACGTCAGGCTAGGAAGAAACTGTTCCTGTGCCCAGATTTTCTACTGGCCAGTGATCGGAGTCGCCGTCCTGATGGTCACAGTTCAAACAGGTGTCCAGGGTGAGCGGAGTCTGGGGGGATTTCCCCTGCTCTCTTCCTCACTCTGGAAGAGTTCAGGTCCTGGAGGGTTGGCCACCAATAATCCTCTCCACAGTCCGAATTGTGCGTTGTAGTCTCTTGATGTCAGATTTGGTAGCTGAACCAAACCAGACAGTGATGGAAGTGCATAAGACAGACTCAAAGACAGCCGAGGAGAACTGAATCAGCAGCTCCTGTGGGAGGTTGAGCTTCCTCAGCTGATGAAAGAAGTGCAGTCTCTGCTGGGCCTTTTTCACAATGGAGTCAATGTGATCGTCCCACTTCAGGTCCTGAGAGATGGTAGTGCCCAGGAACCTGACTCCACTGCTTCCTCAGTGCTGTTCATGATGGGCTGTTCCTCCTGAAGTCCACTATCATCTCCACCGTTTTGAGCGTGTTGAGCTCAAGGTTGTTATAACTGCACCTGACGGCCAGCTGTTCAACCTCCAGTCTGTAAGCAGACTCGTCACCGTTGTGGATGAGGCCGATGACAGTGGTGTGGTCTGCAAACTTCAGGAGCTTCACAGAGGGGTCTTTAGAAGAGCAGTCATTGGTGTACAGGGATAAGAGCAGCGGAGAGAGAACACACCCCTGCTGGTATGTGAGTTTCCCCAGTCTCACGAGCTGTTGCCGGTCTGTCAGGAAGCTGGAGATCCACTGGCAGATTGAGGATGGCATGGAGAGCTGGGTCAGTTTAGCTGAGAGAAGATCAGGCATGATGGTATTGAAGGCCGAACTGAAGTCCACGAATAAGATCCTTGCATAAGCCCCAGGTCTGTGGAGATGTTGCAGGATATAAAGCAGTCCCATGTTGACTGTATCATCCACAGACCTGTTTGCTCTGTAGGCAAATTGAAGAGGATCCAGCAAGGGTCCAGTGATGTCCTTCAGGTGGGCCAGAACCAGTCTTTCAAACAACTTCATGACCACAGACGTGAAAGCGACAGGTCTGTAGTCATTAAGTCCAGTGATTTTGGGGTTTTTTGGGGATGGGAATGATAGTGGAGCGTTTGAAGCAGCAGGGAACTTCACACTGCTCCAATGATCTGTTGAAGATCTGCGTGAAGACTGGGGCCAGTTGGTCAGCGCAGGCTTTCAATCAGGCAGATGAGATGCCGTCTGGGCCTGAAGCTTTCCTAGTCTTCTGTTTTTTGAAGACTCGGCTCACGTCCTCCACACAGACCTTAAGCTCGGGTTGGATGACAGGAGGAGAGGAGAGGGGGTGCAGGAGGTGATGGGGGACGTGTGAAGTGCAGATCAGAGCGGGTGTGTGGTGTGAGACTGGGCTTTTCAAATCTGCAGTAAAAAGCATTCAGCTCATCGGCCAGTTGTTGATTCTCAGCAGAACGGGTGGATGGTGACTTGTAATTGGTGATATTCTTCAAGCCTGTCCAAACTGAAGCTGGGTCGTTGGAAGGAAACTGGTTTCTCAACTTTTCAGAGTAGCTTCTTTTAGCAACTCTGATCTCCTTTGTCAGTCTGTTTCTGGCCTGGTTATACAAGACTTTATCCCCACTTCTGTAAGCATCCTCTTTGGCATGACGGCGCTGTTTGAGTTTGCCAGTAAACCATGGTTTATCATTAGTGAATGATAAGAATGTCCTGGTAGGAATGCATGTATCCTCACAGAAACTGATGTATGATGTTACAGTCTCTGTGAGCTCATCCAGATCAGTGGTAGCAGCTTCAAAAACAGTCCAATCAGTGCAATCGAAGCCAGCTCTGCTTCATTAGTCCATCTTTTTACAGTCTTTATTACAGGTTTAGCTGATTTCAGTTTCTGCCTGTAGGTCAGTATAAGATGAACCACACAGTGATCAGAGAGCCCCAAAGCTGCCCGTGGGATGGAGTGATATGCATTCCTTATTGTGGTGTAACAGTGGTCCAGTATATTACTGTCTCTGGTGGGACATGTAATGTGCTGTCTGTATTTTGGCAGTTCACGGGAGAGATTTGCTTTATTAAAATCCCCAAGAATGACTAAAAGAGAGTCTGGGTACCTTTGTTCAGTCTCAGCTGTTGTAGCGCCGCGCTCACACACGCGTCTGGAGGGATGTACACATTCACGAGAATGAACGAGGAAAACTCCCGCGGCGAGTAGAAGGGTTTACAGTTTATGAAGTGCGCCTCTAGATTAGGAGAGCACATCTTCTTCAGC
>CM042250.1:54234328-54239328 GCA_023566225.1 Romanogobio albipinnatus
GTTTTCGATACGATACCGATACTTTCAAGGCCAGTATCAACGATATCGATACCGATACGATACTTCTAAACTGAACTTTTTAATTATTAAATGTATTAAATTATTAAAATTACTAAGAGTAAAATAGGTAAAGATACCTACTTAACATCATATTTGAAAAGTATTTTAACATTCAATATGCCTTAATTACAACTTATTCACATTTTTGTTTACACATGGTTAAAATATGTTTAGCCTACTTGTAGTGGTAACCATGGACATTTACAAATACTAGTTGAACTATGGTCACTGTAGTAAAAAATAACAAAATTTTATTAAAATTAGTTACAAAATAGAACATGATCAATGTCAACTTTTAACATTAAATTTAAAGAGTGTAATTGCACTATGTAGGCTACAATTTCTATTTTCTATTTGTTTATTGGGAAATAACTCAAACATATGTTTTTTGTCTTCTGGTGAGCATTGTTCTGGGCTGCGTTTCCAAAAGCATCAATGGTTTCTTAAGATAGTTTTGGGAAACGCAGACCTGTTTAAATACAGTGTGATCAGTGACCGAACGCTCTCTCTGTGATTGACTGGTTCTGTCTTGCAGCGTTTGCATGCGTTCAGATGAGCAGGAAAGTAGTCCTACTACACAACTGTTCAGTTACATAGATTATTCGTATTGTATGCATAAAATAATCTCTTTAAATAAACAAAATTACCAAGAAAAAAAACATTAAATATCGATATTTTTATTTGAGTATCAATTCTTTTCGATGCTCACATCAGTATCGATATATCGATACTTCATATCGATACGCCCATCTCTACCTCTCAGTGTCACTGATCGTAGTATGGTGGTTAGGTGCATTTTTCTCGGTGTACACAATACTTTCTTCAAGAAGGACAAATAGAGAGAAACATATGAGAAATAAAAGCTTTTTTATGTAAAAATTACTCAGTATAGTCGGACGAACAGCTTGTCGTGACGGCTCGCACTGAGGAATGCAGTGTGTGTGAACGCGCTTACGGCGCACCGCCCTTATAAGGGAGAGCTGAGAGAACGTTTTACGGAAATAAAGCCATAAAAGACTTAAAATAAGTGAAATCTGTAGCATAAACCAGCGAAAAGTGAGGAAATATGTTCAGTAACATATGTAGAAAAGATTTAGAGAGAAAATACATTAATATTAAAGGTCCCGTTCTTCGTGATCCCATTGTTCAAACTTTAGTTAGTGTGTGATGTTGCTGTTAGAGCATAAATAATACCTGTAAAATTATAAAGCTCAAAGTTCAATGCCAAGCCAGATATTTTATTTAACAGAAGTTCCCTTTCAAAGCCTACAGCGAACGGCCGGCTTGGACTACATCCCTCTACTTCATTCATTAATGACGTCAGTAGAACAGACTAACCTCCGCCCACAAGAATACGCGAAAAAAGGGGGCGTGGTCTTGTTGCTCTCCCACGTGGAGAAGAGGAAGTGTTGCGTGGAGAAGAGGAAGTGTTGCGTTTGAGTGTTTGTCGCCATGTCGTCGAGACGCTGTTATTTTCATCCCGGAGTCAAATCACCTTTGTTTGGCTTTCCCAGGGACGCTGTAGAGATCATTGAGCGCATACATCTCCCGTTAAGAGGCGTGACCTTTCCACGTTTCCCTTTCTTTCCCTGCACAGGAACCGCTGGCACAATCAGAACTCGTTACGTATTTCTGAAGGAGGGACTTCCTAGAACAAGGAACTCATCAGCCGTTTTTAGGACAGTGTAAACAGCGGTACACAGATGAGTCAATGTGTGAAAAATACTGTGTTTTTACACGCGAAACATGAACACATGTTATATTGCACACTGTACACACAATCAAAGCTTCAAAAAAACACGAAGAACGGGACCTTTAAGAGATAGATCGAGTTTTTCCTCCACAACTAAGTGCAAACTTCAAATCTGCCTCCATTTTGTTAGCAACGCCCAACTTCCAACGATCCAATCCAACCCCGAAGGACGAAATCAAGCCTCGCCCTACATTTCTTTCTAATTTCAGAAGCCGTTTCACTCGTATTTACGTCACAATAAGGAGAAATATGATCTCAACTTCCGTTTCATGCTGACTTTAAAGCTACACTGTGTGATATTTCCCCCATCTAGCGGTGAAAGGGTATATGACCATCCAGTAAATATTAGTTTCTGTTCCTCCCAATTCCGATTTCGTTTTAACTCCTACGGTGGCCGATTTAGTCCAAGATTAACATGGCTTCCAGTTCAATCCAGCAATCCCCCTCTTCACATTCGACACGGTGCCATCGAGTGTGAAAACGCGAAAGGCGAAGCTTGAATTTACGGGTATGTCCCTCTTTGGCTAATGTACTTTCAAGATGGAGGGGCAACATGGCGACCCCCATTCGTACCCCTTACCCGTATGTATTTTCAATGGCATATTATAAACTTACGAGAATACTTTATTACTTGAAAGAAGTAAATATACATTAATGAGCACATATATTTTTGAAAGAACTGAGTGTATTTAGCTAAGAATAAACTAAAAAAGTTACACAGTGTAGCTTTAAATAAGAAATGTACTTTTGCTATGGTTAAATACATGTTCAGTAATATCTTCCAGAGATTTTTTCATTTTGGCGCTATTTTTTCTCTAAATAATGTTGATATGGCAACTAGTAAACACAGAGTTTCGTCATCATGGCGTGTGCGGAAAGGGTTAAAACATGCGCGTTACAACTGACCCCGCGTTAGGTTGAGCCCCGCGCTCCCCTATACACTTTACAATAAGGTTCATTAGTTAACATTAGTTAACTACATTAGTTAACTACATTAGTTAACATGCGCCCCAAACCCCCCTGACCTCACATTTGGGATCTCTGTGATTATAAACCTGCCTACATTGTATGATTAAGGGATGTACAATATGGTCATGCAGAATAAGGCATTAATATTTGCTTTATAAGTAATAATAAACAGCCAATATCCTAATAAGCATACTAATAAGCTCTAGTTAATAGTGAGAATTGGACCCTACACTAAAGTGCTACCATAATTTTTTTCATACCCTAAAATGAATATCCTCGAATCACCCCTGGTTGCGAGGACACCAGAGTCATGCAATTATTCTCGCTTCACTAAATGCCACAAAGTGTTTTGGTGTTATGGAAATGGCCACCGTATTCTACACTGTCAGAAAAAAAGGTACATTGCTGTCACTGGGGTGGTACTCTAAGGTACAAATCTGAAAAGGTACCTTTAAAGTATTAATTTGCACTCTTAAAGTACTGATATGTACCTTTTAAGGTACTATTATGTACCATTTAGGGGTGAGTAAAGTACAAAGATGTACCTTTTCACTTTTGTACCATAGGGTACCGCCCCAGTGACAGCACTGTACCTTTTTTCCTGAGAGTGTAGGGACACCAGAGATTTATATCACATCTTGTGTAAAGGGGTCCCGTTTAATATGAGTATGTTGTCATTTTTGTGTCAGCTCCTTCAGTCGCTGTCCTCTTGTCCTCATCGCTCACTCTTAATTTGCTGCGCTTGTGCGGCGAGAGGTCAACTCACAAAGCCCTTGTCTTTCATTCCCCGTCCTCTTCCCGAGAGAGAAACTCCTGGTTTATTTGCCCAGGTCACGGTAAACATTCATTTAGCGACATGCGGGTCTCTTCGTCTCGGACCTGCTGTTCTGATCAGATTCGACAGTAGCGGCGCGCGCGTCCTATGGCTTTGCAATCAGCGGATGTGAGGCCTGTGGAATCAGGAGTCCATTATGTGTAACGCTGTGTTGCTTCAGGCTCAGTCGGGCGGTTTCATCAGTAACTGAGCCGCAGATGTGACTCGTCACGTTTTTTATACACTGAATAATGCCGACCCTCATTTGAAAGCAGCGGGAGGGTTTTGTGGTGTTTGTCTGGCATGTATGAGCGTTTGGTGTGTGTGTGTGTGTGTATTGGTTGTGCTGCCAGCTGTCAGAACTGTTTCCCGCAGGTCAGGTGACCTGAGCAGGAGTGGCACGACCGCCCATCTGGCACACACACACACACACACACTACCTGTGATTTTTCTCACTGAGCAAACTCTCTACTATCTTTTTTTTTTTTAAATGAATAAACTATCCCCAGTTTCACAGACTCAGACTAAAATGCATGTTTGAGCTGTCTTAAAGCTGCACTATGTAAGATTTTCTCAGTATAACATCCAAACACCACTAGGCCAGTGTTATATATTTTGTTCAGAGTACTCACAACATCCCAAATGTTTCCAACTATTTGTAAATGGTGAGATGCTCTTTTACCCGAGGAACCGGGACGTGTGAGGGCGTGGCCTGTCGATGACATCATATCTGCGTTCCTCTCGGCAGATAATTTAGCTTGTTTTAACCAAAAACTCACTTGGACTGGAAATAAGACCAAAATACTAAATAAGAAAAGTATTTTTTGCAGTTACTTCTAATGAGTCTGTCTCAGGACGGATCGTTTTGATTGAACTCGTCCTGTATCTGTTGTTTTTGACATCGCTCATATTCACGAGATTGTTTGCATGAGCGATCGCTGGTGTCGCTTCAGAAACACAATCCTAGTGTTCTCCTGTAATGTGTGTAATGCACAATCAACACAATCAATTCACAAACATCTCACTTTTGGGGATTTAAGACGAGATGGAAGTTTTCCGAACTTTAAGAGGCTCTTTATGATGATATTAACTCTTTCCCCGCCAGTGTTTTTGAAAAAAGTTACCAGCCACTGCTAGCATTTTTGATTATTTTCACAAAATGGCCCCCAGAATCTTCTTAAAGCTGCACTATGTAAGATTTTCTCAGTATAACATCCAAACACCACTAGACCAGTGTTATATATTTTGTTCAGAGTACTAACAATATCCCAAATGTTTTCAACTATTTGTAAATGGTGAGATGCTCTTTTACCCGAGGAACCGGGACGTGTGAGGGCGTGGCCTGTCGATGACATCATATCCGCGTTAGTTTGCGGTTTTATTCTGCAGAAGCGCTTTCCTCTC
>CM042250.1:54244328-54259328 GCA_023566225.1 Romanogobio albipinnatus
ACTCACTCACTCACACCCACACACACAATCACACACACACAGACTCGCACACACACTCACTCACACACACACACCCACAATCACACACACACAGACTCGCACACACACTCACTCTCACACACACACACCCACAATCACACACACACAGACTCGCACACACACTCACTCACTCACACAATCACACACACAGACACTCACACACACACACACTCACACACACACACACACACACACTCTCACTCACACACACACACACACACACACACACTCACTCACACACACTCACTCACTCACACACACTCACACACACACTTCTCCCCTGTTCCAGCCCTCTAACCCTCAGTCTCCTCGCCAGCCGCTGCAGTCGCTCCTCGATGTTTCCCTCGAGTGTGTTTTCCTCCCTCCTCTTTTCATTATGTAGATGTGTGTGTTCGCGCGCTCGTGCTCCTGCTGTCTGCGTTTGCTATATTCCTGTTTTATTTGGTATATTTTCTGCTGATTTGTCTCGCAGCGGGAGTGGAGAGGGCATCAATCACTGTCACTTAGAGTCGCTCATCTTAAAGACGGGACACTTCTCCCTCTCACCCGCCACACATCTGAATTTTAAAACTCACTCAATACATAAATCTGCGGAGGGCTCGGGCGCCCGTCGGCAATCTGACTCAAATATATGTTTACACGGTTACAAATGAGGAATGCGCCGGAGCGCCGTCACTTCTGATTCCTGCCGGCCGGCCGCGCGCCGCCGCTCGGGGCTCGTGGAGCGGGACTCGCGCTAGAGCAGCTCTTATTTAGATGAATGATTAAAGTTAAAGCCCAGCCAGGACTCTCCACCCAGCGATCTTATTTAAAGAAGAATGGGGGAGCTGTCATCTTTTGATGCATCGCCTGCCGTCCCGCATGCAAAGCGGAGGCGCGCGCGTTCTCTGACACTGGAGCGAGCCCGCGATCATTCCTTCGCTCTTCGTCTGTAGTGTCGCCAGCAGTTCTGAGTTATACAGTTTCATGACGTCACCTAATGTCACACTCAACAATGGGCAATGGCAAAGCCAAATCTTGAACAATGCATGAAGGACGTTATATATGGCACGGATGGAGCTTCCCATTCTCAATCCTGAGGGTTTAATATGGAGTCGCAGCTCTAACAGCTTCAGCTCTTCTGGGAAGGCTTTCCTCAAGGGTTAGGAGTGTGTTTATGGGGATTCTTCTAGAAGCGCATTTGTGATGTTGGACGAGAAGGCCTGGCTCTCAGTCTCCGCTCTAATTCATCCCAAAGGTGTTCTATCGGGTTGAGGTCAGGACTCTGTGCAGGCCAGTCCAGTTCCTCCACACCAAACTCCTCATCCATGTCTTTATGGAGCGATGCTTTGAGCACTGGAGCGCAGGCATGCTGGGACAGGAAGGGGCCGTCCCCAAACTGTTCCCACAAAGATGGGAGCATGAAATTGTCCAAAATGTCTTGCATTAAGAGTTCCTTTCACTGGAGCTAACCCCTGAAAAACAACCCCACCCCATAATCCCCCCTCCACCAAACTTTACACTTGGCACAATGCAGTCAGGCGAGTCCCATTCCCCTGGCAACCGCCAAACCCAGACTCGTCCATGGGATTGTCAGACAGAGAAGCGTGATTGGTCACTCAGAGGACACGTCTCCACTGCTCTAGAGTACAGTGGCGGCACGCTTTACCCCACTGCATCCCACGCTTTGCATTGCACTTGGTGCTGTAAGGCTTGGATGAGCTGCTCGGCCATGGAAACCCATTCCATGAAGCTCTACACACTGTTCTTGAGCTCATCTGAAGTTTGGAGGTCTGGAGCTCTTGACTCTGCAGAAAGTTGGAGACTTCTGTGACCCTCAGCATGCGCTGACCCCGCTCTGTGACCCTCAGCATGCGCTGACCCCGCTCTGTGACCCTCAGCATGCGCTGACCCCGCTCTGTGACCCTCAGCATACGCTGACCCCGCTCTGTGACCCTCAGCATGCGCTGACCCCGCTCTGTGGCTGAGTTGCTGTTGTTCCCAATGGCTTCCACTTTGTTGAACTGATTGAACACCTGAACTCAGTGATTTGGAGGAGTGTCTCAATACTTCTGGCAATATAGTGGATAGGCAAATGTATATTTAATATATCTATCTATCTATCTATCTATCTATCTATCTATCTATCTATCTATCTATCTATCTATCTATCTATCTATCTATCTATCTATCTATCTATCTATCTATCTATCTATCTATCTATCTATCTATCTATCTATCTATCTATCTATCTATCTATCCATCTATCTATCTATCCATCTATCCATCTATCTATCTATCCATCTATCCATCCATCTATATGTCCATCTATCCATCCATCCATCTATATATCCATCTATCTATCTATCCATCTATCCATCCATCTATATGTCCATCTATCCATCCATCCATCTATATATCCATCTACCCATCCACCTATCTATCTATCCATCCATCTATATATCCATCTATCCATTTATCCACCCATCTATCCATCCACCTATCCATCTATCCATCCATCTATATATCCATCTATCCATTTATCCATCCATCCATCCATCCATCCATCTATATATCCATCTATCCATCCATCTATATATCCATCTATCCATTTATCCATCCATCCATCCATCCATCTATATATCCATCTATCCATCCATCTATATATCCATCTATCCATCTATCTATCCATCCATCTATATATATCCATCCATCCATCCATCCATCTATCCATCCACCTATCCATCCATCCATCCATCTATATATCCATTTATCCATCCATCTATCCATCCATCTATATATCCATCTATCCATCATCCATCTATCATCCATCCATCCATCCATCTATCCATCCATCTATATATCCATCTATCCATCCATCCATCTATCCCTCCATCTATCCATCCATCTATATATCCATCTATCCATCATCCATCTATCATCTATCCATCCATCCATCCATCCATCCATCATCCATCCATCCATCATCCATCCATCCATCCATCTATCCCTCCATCTATCCATCCATCTATGTATCCATCTATCCATCATCCATCTATCATCCATCCATCCATCTATATATCCATCCATCCATCTATCCCTCCATCCATCCATCCATCCATCTATATATCCATCTATCCATCATCCATCCATCCATCCATCTATCCATCCATCTATATATCCATCCATCCATCCATCTATATATCCATCTATCCATCATCTATCCATCCATCCATCCATCTATCCATCCATCTATATATCCATCCATCCATCTATATATCCATCTATCCCTCCATCTATCCATCCATCCATCTATATATCCATCTATCCATCCATCCATCCATCATCTATATATCCATCCATCCATCCATCTATCCATCCATCCATCTATATATCCATCTATCCATCCATCCATCCATCCATCTATATATCCATCTATCCATCCATCCATCTATCCCTCCATCCATCCATCCATCTATATATCCATCTATCTATCATCCATCTATCATCTATCCATCCATCCATCATCCATCCATCCATCCATCCATCCATCCATCTATATATCCATCTATCCATCCATCCATCTATCCCTCCATCTATCCATCCATCTATATATCCATCTATCCATCCATCTATCCATCATCTATATATCATCTATCCATCATCCATCTATCATCTATCCATCCATCCATCCATCCATCCATCTATCCATCCATCTATATATCCATCTATCCATCCATCCATCCATCTATCCCTCCATCTATCCATCCATCTATATATCCATCTATCCATCCATCTATCCATCATCTATATATCCATCTATCCATCATCCATCTATCATCTATCCCTCCATCTATCCATCCATCTATATATCCATCTATCCATCCATCCATCCATCCATCCATCTATCCCTCCATCTATATATCCATCTATCCATCCATCTATATATCCATCTATCCATCCATCTATCCATCATCTATATATCCATCTATCCATCATCCATCTATCATCTATCCCTCCATCTATCCATCCATCTATATATCCATCTATCCATCCATCCATCCATCCATCTATCCCTCCATCTATCCATCCATCTATATATCCATCTATCCATCCATCCATCTATCCATCCATCTATCCATCCATCTATCCATCATCTATCCCTCCATCTATCCATCCATCTATATATCCATCCATCCATCCATCTATCCATCCATCTATTCATCCATCTATATATCCATCCATCCATCCATCTATATATCCATCTATCCATCATCCATCTATCATCTATCCCTCCATCTATCCATCCATCTATCCATCCATCTATATATCCATCTATCCATCATCCATCTATCATCTATCCATCCATCCATCCATCCATCCATCTATCCATCCATCTATATATCCATCTATCCATCCATCCATCCATCTATCCCTCCATCTATCCATCCATCTATATATCCATCTATCCATCCATCTATCCATCATCTATATATCCATCTATCCATCATCCATCTATCATCTATCCCTCCATCTATCCATCCATCTATATATCCATCTATCCATCCATCCATCCATCCATCTATCCCTCCATCTATCCATCCATCTATATATCCATCTATCCATCCATCCATCCATCTATCCATCCATCTATCCCTCCATCTATATATCCATCTATCCATCCATCTATATATCCATCTATCCATCCATCTATCCATCATCTATATATCCATCTATCCATCATCCATCTATCATCTATCCCTCCATCTATCCATCCATCTATATATCCATCTATCCATCCATCCATCCATCTATCCCTCCATCTATTCATCCATCTATATATCCATCTATCCATCATAACAGAACATCTACTGGCAGTCATGGTGGCCAAATAAAAATGAATGTGTGTGTATTATCTGTAAAAATAGTTTTCCTGATATTCCTTTTGAATTAAATAAATGTAACTCGATTGCGTTCACGGCTCAGATGGAAACGTTAGAACGACGGCACGTTCATTTGCTGAGCTTGTCTGCCGTGTGAACGGGTTTGTCTGTTTTCATGCGACTCCCAGCGTTATGTTCTCCTCTGTTTTCCCTCACTCTCTCTTTCTCTCTTCCCTCGCTCTCTCTGAATGATGGATCGCTGTGGGTTTTGTCAGTGTGATGATCCGCTCTCCCGCCTCCTGTGGGACGGGCGCGTGTGCCGCTGATCTATGGCCCGTGAAGTTCCTCAGTCCTGGTGGTCGGTAACGGGGCTGTGTATCCTCTGGGGCGCTGTGAGGAGAACGTGCATTATCTGTCGAGTCCTTCAGGGCCAGAGAGGCGAATCAAGCCTGAAATAGAGCTCTCCTCCACAGCTTAAGCACCAGATGATGACATAAACACAGTTCTTCTCTTCCTTCCCATCAGCGCTTCCCTCCGCTCACACTCACATGGGACTAGCGTCAATTCTCAGACACAGAATTGCACTTTTATAGCAGCTTTTTACACAAAATTGTGTATCCAATTAGAATTCTGAATTCCGATTAAATAAAAACACTGATTGATTCAGGAACAAAACAAGAGATGAGTGAGTCATTGAATCATTCATTCAACTGACTCGTTTAAAACACTGATTGATTCAGGAACAAAACAAGAGATGAGTGAGTCATTGAATCATTCATTCAACTGACTCGTTTAAAACACTGATTGATTCAGGAACAAAACAAGAGATGAGTGAGTCATTGAATCATTCATTCAACTGACTCATTTAAAACACTGATTGATTCAGGAACAAAACAAGAGATGAGTGAGTCATTGAATCATTCATTCAACTGAATCTTTTAAAACACTTATTGATTCAGGAACAAAACAAGAGTTGAGTGAGTCATTGAATCATTCATTCAACTGACTCTTTTAAAACACTTATTGATTCAGGAACAAAACAAGAGTTGAGTGAGTCATTGAATCATTCATTCAACTGACTCTTTTAAAACACTTATTGATTCAGGAACAAAACAAGAGTTGAGTGAGTCATTGAATCATTCATTCAACCGATTTAATCAAAAACACTGATTCATTCAGTAGTCTTTATGAGTGAGTCATTGAATCATTAATGTATCTGATTAATTCAAAACACTGATTGATTCAGGAACAAAACCAGAGATGAGTGAGTCATTGAATCATTCATTCAACCGATTCAATCTTAAACACTGATTCATTCATAGTCTTTATGAGTGACTCATTGAATCATTAATTTATCTGATTCATTCAAAACACTGATTGATTCAGGAACAAAACAAGAGATGAGTGAGTCATTGAATCATTCATTCAACCAATTCAATCTTAAACACTGATTCATTCAGTAGCCTTTTATGAGTGACTCATTGAATCATTAATTTATCTGATTCATTCAAAACACTGATTGATTCAGGAACAAAACAAGAGATGAGTGAGTCATTGAATCATTCATTCAACTGACTCTTTTAAAACACTTATTGATTCAGGAACAAAACAAGAGTTGAGTGAGTCATTGAATCATTCATTCAACCGATTTAATCAAAAACACTGATTCATTCAGTAGTCTTTATGAGTGAGTCATTGAATCATTAATGTATCTGATTCATTCAAAACACTGATTGATTCAGGAACAAAACAAGAGATGAGTGAGTCATTGAATCATTCATTCAACCAATTCAATCTTAAACACTGATTCATTCAGTAGTCTTTTATGAGTGACTCATTGAATCATTAATTTATCTGATTCATTCAAAACACTGATTGATTCAGGAACAAAACAAGAGATGAGTGAGTTATTGAATCATTCATTCAACCGATTCAATCTCAAACAATGATTCATTCAGTAGTCTTTATGAGTGAGTCATTGAATCATTCATTTATCTGATTAAATCAAAACACTGATTCATCCAGTAAGAAACCAAGGAATGTGTGAGTGATTGAATCATCCACTCAAATGATTCAATCAAAAACACTGATTCATTTCGGAACAAAACAAGAGTCATTGAATCATTCATTCAACCGACTCTTTTAAAACCCTGATTGACTCATTACCTCAGTGTGAGTCTCTATGCTCTTGCAGAATGCCGCAGATCCGTCATGTGAGGTTGCATTAGGATGGCATCGCACTCGATATCTAGGGCTCGTTTGCTTTGGACCAATTTGCCGCCACCTAGCAACGCCCTAGAAACCACCCTGAAGACCCTAGCAACTGCATGGAAACCTTCTTATGCTATAGCAGATTTTATAGACAGTATTGTTTGGTTGAATGATCTCGATCATATCAAGCCCTTCATGCAGCCTCAGAGACGATAAACAGCTGGTCTGGGATCAGGTTTTTCAAGACCTTGTCCATTATGATGATCTGAGATCTAATGCGTCTTTAGCTTTGCCTTTGGCCTAACAAGCGGCTTGAAGGTGAAGCTCTTGCAGGTCGGGATCATATTTCAGCAGATGTCTTTATGGACACTCTATGCGGTTAACAGGAAATCAGACGCAGATCACATTATCTCAGTTCACTCTGTCGATATGTGCAGCTGTTTATTAGCTCCTAAATCTAATCTTGAGGTTCTAAACCAATGGGTCCGGTTGAAGCTATTCTAAGATCACCATCGAAGTTCTTGTTCTTCATTCCAGAAGACAGCTCAAGACTGTGCGTCATTGTGCTTTAGTGAGAAAATTAGGATTGCATTTAGCCAAGTCTGAGATCTGTGGACACTTTCAATCTGCTCATCTACTGTTTGAGCGTTTAAGACTTGTTTTGATTATAACGTATGCTTGTGCATCTGTGTTTACAATCAGTAAAGATATTTTGATATCTAAGATATGACATACAAGACATTTTATGTGTGTACTTTATACACCGGTTATAGTTATACACCAGTAGATGGCGACAAGTGACTCATTCACTCAACTGATTCAATCAAAAACACTGATTCATTTCAGAACAAAACAAGAGATGAGTGAGTCATTGAATCATTCATTCAACTGACTCGTTTAAAACACTGATTGATTCAGGAACAAAACAAGAGATGAGTGTAAAGCACGGCTCGTGTCTTCTGCTGTCAGATCCGCATTAAAGAACATCTCAACTGATAAATTACAGATATAAGATTACAATAAGATCCGATTTGTCTTATTTTAAATAAACACAAAAAACAGAGATGAAAACTAAACTTAAGTAAGAAATTTACTTTTGCTATGGTTAAATAAATGTTCAGCTATGCTCCCCTATACATGTGTATTTGTTAATAAGGATTAAAATTAATACCAGTAAATGTTGCTTTTTAAGATTTGGCTGGAGGTGCCAATAAGGATTTCGCCTAGGGCGTCAAAATGGCTAGAAACGGCCCTGAATGTGTGACTGATTGAATCATCCACTCAAATGATTCAATCAAAAACACTGATTCATTTTGGAACAAAACAAGAGATGAGTGACTCATTGAATCATTCATTCAACTGACTCGTTCAAAACACTGATTCATTTTGGAACAAAACAAGAGATGAGTGAGTGATTGAATCATCCACTCAAATGATTCAATAAAAAACATTGATTGATTCAGGAACAAAACAAGAGATGAGTGAGTCATTGAATCATTCATTCAACCTATTCAATCAAAAACACTGATTCATTCAGTAGTCTTTATGAGTGAGTCATTGAATCATTCATTTATCTGATTCGCTCAAAACCCTGATTGATTCAGGAACAAAACAAGAGATGAGTGATTCATTGAATCATTCATTCAATTGACTCATTTAAAACACTGATTGATTCAGGAACAAAACAAGAGATGAGTGAGTCATTGAATCATTCACTCAACCGATTCAATCAAAAACACTGATTCATTTCAGAAGAAAACAAGAGATGAGTGAGTCATTGAATCATTCACTCAACTGATTCAATCAAAAACTCTGTCTAAAACGGAAGGATTGCGGATGTGGTCAGTTATTTCTGTTCCCGGTTATTGACCGGGTCGACACACACTGCTTTTCTCAAACGTTACGCTCTAATTAAGATCTGCTGGATATCGAGCTCAACCATGCAAACGTTCCTATGGAATCTTTGCCATTTAGGAAATCAATACAGCAGCGCTGAAAGGTCAGGCGTTGCTTTACTGTCCTCTCGGTCTGGAGTCTCTACTTCTGTCTGTGTGTGATATTCCTCAGGAGCAACAAAGCAGTCACAAATGAGTCGATAACTGTCAATTAGCAAGAGAGTCGAGGCATTAATGAATGTGGCAGCTCAGATCTGTTGGTGAGATCTCCATGAGGTCTCGTGGCTCTCTGAGAGAAACTTTGCCTTATTAAAGTGAGGGTGTGTGTGAGTGTGTGTGTGTGTCCTGTGGGCTGTGATGATCTGCTCTTCAGATCTATTATTCCCTGGATCTGGGCGTTCTGAACTCCTCCATTATTTCAGCAGGACTCGAAGCACTTCAGTAGTCTTTATGAGTGACTCATTGATTCATTCATTTATCTGATTCGCTCAAAACCCTGATTCATTTCAGAACAAAACAACAGATGTGTGAGTCATTGAATCATTCACTCAACCAATTCATTCAAAAACACTGATTCATTCATTAGTCTTTATAAGTGACTCATTGATTCATTCATATATCTTATTCGCTCAAAACACTGATTCATTTTAGAACAAAACAAGAGATGAGTGAGTCATTGAATCATTCACTCAACCAATTCATTCAAAAACACTGATTCATTCATTAGTCTTTATAAGTGACTCATTGATTCATTCATTTATCTGATTCGCTCAAAACCCTGATTCATTTCAGAACAAAACAAGAGATGAGTGAGTCATTGAATCATTCACTCAACCAATTCATTCAAAAACACTGATTCATTCATTAGTCTTTATAAGTGACTCATTGATTCATTCATATATCTTATTCGCTCAAAACACTGATTCATTTCAGAACAAAACAACAGATGTGTGAGTCATTGAATCATTCACTCAACCAATTCATTCAAAAACACTGATTCATTCATTAGTCTTTATAAGTGACTCATTGATTCATTCATATATCTTATTCGCTCAAAACACTGATTCATTTTAGAACAAAACAAGAGATGAGTGAGTCATTGAATCATTCACTCAACCAATTCATTCAAAAACACTGATTCATTCATTAGTCTTTATAAGTGACTCATTGATTCATTCATATATCTTATTCGCTCAAAACACTGATTCATTTTAGAACAAAACAAGAGATGAGTGAGTCATTGAATCATTCACTCAACCAATTCATTCAAAAACACTGATTCATTCATTAGTCTTTATGAGTGACTCATTGATTCATTAATTTATCTGATTCGCTCAAAACCCTGATTCATTTAAGAACAAAACAAGAGATGAGTGAGTCATTGAATCATTCACTCAACCAATTCATTCAAAAACACTGATTCATTCATTAGTCTTTATAAGTGACTCATTGATTCATTCATATATCTTATTCGCTCAAAACACTGATTCATTTTAGAACAAAACAAGAGATGAGTGAGTCATTGAATCATTCACTCAACCAATTCATTCAAAAACACTGATTCATTCATTAGTCTTTATGAGTGACTCATTGATTCATTCATTTATCTGATTCGCTCAAAACCCTGATTCATTTCAGAACAAAACAAGAGATGAGTGAGTCATTGAATCATTCACTCAACCAATTCATTCAAAAACACTGATTCATTCATTAGTCTTTATAAGTGACTCATTGATTCATTCATATATCTTATTCGCTCAAAACACTGATTCATTTCAGAACAAAACAACAGATGTGTGAGTCATTGAATCATTCACTCAACCAATTCATTCAAAAACACTGATTCATTCATTAGTCTTTATAAGTGACTCATTGATTCATTCATATATCTTATTCGCTCAAAACACTGATTCATTTTAGAACAAAACAAGAGATGAGTGAGTCATTGAATCATTCACTCAACCAATTCATTCAAAAACACTGATTCATTCATTAGTCTTTATAAGTGACTCATTGATTCATTCATATATCTTATTCGCTCAAAACACTGATTCATTTTAGAACAAAACAAGAGATGAGTGAGTCATTGAATCATTCACTCAACCAATTCATTCAAAAACACTGATTCATTCATTAGTCTTTATGAGTGACTCATTGATTCATTAATTTATCTGATTCGCTCAAAACCCTGATTCATTTCAGAACAAAACAAGAGATGAGTGAGTCATTGAATCATTCACTCAACCAATTCATTCAAAAACACTGATTCATTCATTAGTCTTTATAAGTGACTCATTGATTCATTCATATATCTTATTCGCTCAAAACACTGATTCATTTCAGAACAAAACAACAGATGTGTGAGTCATTGAATCATTCACTCAACCAATTCATTCAAAAACACTGATTCATTCATTAGTCTTTATAAGTGACTCATTGATTCATTCATTTATCTTATTCGCTCAAAACACTGATTCATTTCAGAACAAAACAAGAGATGAGTGAGTCATTGAATCATTCACTCAACCAATTCATTCAAAAACACTGATTCATTCATTAGTCTTTATAAGTGACTCATTGATTCATTCATATATCTTATTCGCTCAAAACACTGATTCATTTTAGAACAAAACAAGAGATGAGTGAGTCATTGAATCATTCACTCAACCAATTCATTCAAAAACACTGATTCATTCATTAGTCTTTATAAGTGACTCATTGATTCATTCATTTATCTGATTCGCTCAAAACCCTGATTCATTTCAGAACAAAACAAGAGATGAGTGAGTCATTGAATCATTCACTCAACCAATTCATTCAAAAACACTGATTCATTCATTAGTCTTTATAAGTGACTCATTGATTCATTCATATATCTTATTCGCTCAAAACACTGATTCATTTCAGAACAAAACAACAGATGTGTGAGTCATTGAATCATTCACTCAACCAATTCATTCAAAAACACTGATTCATTCATTAGTCTTTATAAGTGACTCATTGATTCATTCATATATCTTATTCGCTCAAAACACTGATTCATTTTAGAACAAAACAAGAGATGAGTGAGTCATTGAATCATTCACTCAACCAATTCATTCAAAAACACTGATTCATTCATTAGTCTTTATAAGTGACTCATTGATTCATTCATATATCTTATTCGCTCAAAACACTGATTCATTTTAGAACAAAACAAGAGATGAGTGAGTCATTGAATCATTCACTCAACCAATTCATTCAAAAACACTGATTCATTCATTAGTCTTTATGAGTGACTCATTGATTCATTAATTTATCTGATTCGCTCAAAACCCTGATTCATTTCAGAACAAAACAAGAGATGAGTGAGTCATTGAATCATTCACTCAACCAATTCATTCAAAAACACTGATTCATTCATTAGTCTTTATGAGTGACTCATTGATTCATTCATTTATCTGATTCGCTCAAAACCCTGATTCATTTCAGAACAAAACAAGAGATGAGTGAGTCATTGAATCATTCACTCAACCAATTCATTCAAAAACACTGATTCATTCATTAGTCTTTATAAGTGACTCATTGATTCATTCATATATCTTATTCGCTCAAAACACTGATTCATTTCAGAACAAAACAACAGATGTGTGAGTCATTGAATCATTCACTCAACCAATTCATTCAAAAACACTGATTCATTCATTAGTCTTTATAAGTGACTCATTGATTCATTCATATATCTTATTCGCTCAAAACACTGATTCATTTTAGAACAAAACAAGAGATGAGTGAGTCATTGAATCATTCACTCAACCAATTCATTCAAAAACACTGATTCATTCATTAGTCTTTATAAGTGACTCATTGATTCATTCATATATCTTATTCGCTCAAAACACTGATTCATTTTAGAACAAAACAAGAGATGAGTGAGTCATTGAATCATTCACTCAACCAATTCATTCAAAAACACTGATTCATTCATTAGTCTTTATGAGTGACTCATTGATTCATTAATTTATCTGATTCGCTCAAAACCCTGATTCATTTCAGAACAAAACAAGAGATGAGTGAGTCATTGAATCATTCACTCAACCAATTCATTCAAAAACACTGATTCATTCATTAGTCTTTATAAGTGACTCATTGATTCATTCATATATCTTATTCGCTCAAAACACTGATTCATTTCAGAACAAAACAACAGATGTGTGAGTCATTGAATCATTCACTCAACCAATTCATTCAAAAACACTGATTCATTCATTAGTCTTTATAAGTGACTCATTGATTCATTCATATATCTTATTCGCTCAAAACACTGATTCATTTCAGAACAAAACAAGAGATGAGTGAGTCATTGAATCATTCACTCAACCAATTCATTCAAAAACACTGATTCATTCATTAGTCTTTATAAGTGACTCATTGATTCATTCATATATCTTATTCGCTCAAAACACTGATTCATTTTAGAACAAAACAAGAGATGAGTGAGTCATTGAATCATTCACTCAACCAATTCATTCAAAAACACTGATTCATTCATTAGTCTTTATGAGTGACTCATTGATTCATTAATTTATCTGATTCGCTCAAAACACTGATTCATTTCAGAACAAAACAACAGATGTGTGAGTCATTGAATCATTCACTCAACCAATTCGTTCAAAAACACTGATTCATTCAGTAGTCTGTATGAGTGACTCATTGATTCATTCATATATCTTATTCGCTCAAAACACTGATTCATTTTAGAACAAAACAAGAGATGAGTGAGTCATTGAATCATTCACTCAACCAATTCGTTCAAAAACACTGATTCATTCAGTAGTCTTTATGAGTGACTCATTGATTCATTCATTTATCTGATTCGCTCAAAACACTGATTCATTTCAGAACAAAACAACAGATGTGTGAGTCATTGAATCATTCACTCAACCAATTCGTTCAAAAACACTGATTCATTCAGTAGTCTGTATGAGTGACTCATTGATTCATTCATATATCTTATTCGCTCAAAACACTGATTCATTTTAGAACAAAACAAGAGATGAGTGAGTCATTGAATCATTCACTCAACCAATTCGTTCAAAAACACTGATTCATTCAGTAGTCTTTATGAGTGACTCATTGATTCATTCATTTATCTGATTTGCTCAAAACACTGATTGATTCAGGAACAACACGAAATGTGTGAGTCATTGACTCATTCACTCAACCGAATCGTTCAAAAACACTGATTCATTCATTAGTCTTTATGAGTGACTCATTGAATCATTCATTTATCTGATTCGCTCAAAACACTGATTGATTCAGGAACAACACGAAATGTGTGAGTCATTGAATCATTCACTCAACCGATTCATTCAAAAACACTGATTCATTCATTAGTCTTTATGAGTGACTCATTGATTCATTCATTTATCTGATTCGCTCAAAACACTGATTCAATTCAGAACAAAACAAGAGATGAGTGAGTCATTGAATCATCCACTCAACCGATTCATTCAAAAACACTGATTCATTCATTAGTCTTTATGAGTGACTCATTGAATCATTCATTTATCTGATTCGCTCAAAACACTGATTCAATTCAGAACAAAACAAGAGATGAGTGAGTCATTGAATCATTCACTCAACCGATTCATTCAAAAACACTGATTCATTCATTAGTCTTTATGAGTGACTCATTGAATCATTCATTTATCTGAACAGCCACTGTGTGCGGTGGATAGTTCACTCGCCGCTTTATTTAGTTGGCGAATCAAACTGGGAAGATTGTGTCTGAAATGTAAGTGACTCAATATGACTGACTCATATGAAAGTGTGTGTGTGTGTGTGTGTGTGTGTCCTGTGGGCTGTGATGATCTGCTCTTCAGATCTATTATTCCCTGGATCTGGGCGTTCTGACCTCCTCCATTATTTCAGCAGGACTCGGAGCGCTTCGGAGTGTGTGTGTGACTCCAGAAAGCCTCCAGACCCTTAAACTTCATGAGTAATAAATAATC
>CM042250.1:54264328-54286828 GCA_023566225.1 Romanogobio albipinnatus
AAACAGCTATTTTAAATTATAATAATATTCCACAATTTTTACTGTATTTATGATCAAATAAACGCAGCCTTGGTATAAAACAGCTATTTTAAATTATAATAATATTCCACAATTTTTACTGTATTTATGATCAAATAAACGCAGCCTTGGTATAAAACAGCTATTTTAAATTATAATAATATTCCACAATTTTTACTGTATTTATGATCAAATAAACGCAGTTTTGGTATAAAACAGCTATTTTTTTTTTTTTTTTTTTTTTTTTTTTTTTTTTTTTTTTTTTTCCATAGTTATGTATATTTTATTGCATTTCTGTTAATAGCTCCTCATAAATATTACACACTGCACCTTTTTTTTTTTTTTTTTTTTTTTTGTGTGTGTGTGTGTGTGTGTGTGTGTGTGTGTGTGTGTGTGTGTGTGTGTGTGTGTGTGCAACTGTAAGTGTAATTGGGTGTGGGGATGAAAAAATATATGAACAAAGGAGCATGTAGGAAAGTACAACAGACATAACCAGAAAAAGAAAAGAAAATTAACAAAATACAATAAATAATACTAATTTTAAATGACAAGAATAATGATGATGAAGATAGTAATGGTATCCAAAAAACAAACAAAAAAGGAAAATGGGGTATGAGGAAGGTGACAACAATAATAATAATGATGAATCAAATTAATAAGAAATGATAAATAATAGTATTAGCAGTAGTAGTAGTGATGATAAACATATGAACAAATATACTTATTTCATCCGGAATGAGGGGGGATTAAAGGATCAGGAAGAGTAAATAAAAAAAAAAAAATTAAAAAAAATAATAATAATAATAATAATAATGGTAATATTGATACAGCCATTAATAGTAGTGATAATAGTAGAGGTTGTAATAGTAATGATAATAATAATAGTAATATTATTAATAACGGTAATATTGATACAGCCATTAATAGTAAGGTGTTATAAAGCTGCCTCTGATACCCCTCATGGCCATGGCACACGATAGACCCCCGCCAGCATCTTATTGCGGGCTATCAAGGTGAGGTGCAGCGGGGCCCAGGGTCCCAAAAACCATACCCATCCCCAGCCATCACACACATGCCACGCTTACCCTGTCTTTGTATTTTATTTTATTTTATTTATTTTTTTATGGCTACTTTTATTGTTATACTCATAATATGTTTATGTCGACTAGTGTATAATGCATTAAAAAAAAAAAAGGCGTGTAACATGGAACCAGCCCGGTGCAAAGCCCAGGCCGCCATACCCACGCCTCACTTACCCTATATGTGTACTTTTTTTTTTTTTTTTTTTTTTTTCTTCTTTGCTTTAAACCTTGTTTTATGTTCCAAATGAATGTGTGTGTGCACCTCATCTAATATGTGAAGCATTAAAACAGCGAGACAAGTGGTGTGCCAGAGACAAGAAATCCCAGGCAGAAGTACAGGCTGGAGGGTGAAAACCCAAGCCCCCCCGCCCCACATCACACCCACCCACAACTAATCAGAACTGCACATGGCCGGGACCAGTATGCCATAACCAACCAGGGTCCGGAAGCAGCGAAAAATCGAAAGAGAAATTTAAATATAATTTTATAGGCATTTTATTTATATTAGTCTGTGTTGCTACCTCTTCCTGACCCCCCTCCCCTCAATCATGTTTGATTATTGATGGTATATCATTGAGGATGGCTTCAGACAAAGAAGGTCAGTGGATTCATGACTGTTGGAAGTTAAAGAGATATGACCAAGAAGGGTGTAATTCTGTAGTATTATTTTGAGTGGAGGTAGTCAAGTTTTCCATGGAGATGTACTCTATTAGTAAATTTTTCCAAGTTGAAATGTGTATGGAGTTCCTTGATTTCCAGTTCATGAGGATAGTTTTCTTGGCGATAGTTAAAGCCACTAGGAGTAACTGACTGTTTGTACTGTTTAAATTGATTATGGATATGTCACCTAATATACAGAGAGAAGGAGACAGCGGGATGTGACAGCCCACAAGGTTGGATAGTGAGTCAGTGACTTTTTCCCAGAATTTTTTAACTGAGGTGCAATGCCAAATAGCGTGTAAATAGGTGTCCGGAGTGTTTTGTGTGCAATGTGAGCATGTTTCTGAGGTAAAACCCATTTTAAATAATTTATGTCCAGTTAGGTGGACTCTATGAAGTACTTTATACTGTATAAGTTGTAAATTGGCGTTTTTTGTCATGAAGTAGATATTTTTACAGATTTGTGTCCAGAAAGCGACATTGGGAGCAATGGATAAGTCTGATTCCCATTTAGCATTGGGCAGGCTTAATGTGTTGTCTGATTTGGATATTATTTTATATATTTTGGAGAGTAGTTTTTTTTGGGGGGAGGTCATATTAATTAGCTCTGAGATTGGAGGAGGAATGTCTAGATTAATTGTCTGAGTGTCGATTTTTGCTTGAATAGATGATTTGATTTGTAAATATTCCAAAAAGCAATTACTCCCAATGCCGTATTTCTGGACCAAGTGGGAAAATGGTGCCAAGTTGTTATTAAGGAGGATGTGTTGAAGTTGTGTGATGCCCTTATCTACCCATGTGCGTAAGTTGAGTGGCTTCTTGTTAACTATAAAATCTGGGTTATTCCAAATCGGGGTGTATTTTGATGGTGCAAGAGGGGTGTTTGTGATTTGATGAAACTTCCACCAGGCTGTCAGAGCTGCGGCTATTGTTGGAGTTTTAAAACAGTGATGCTTTTTGATTGTCTGATTATAGAAAGGTAAGTCTGAAATGTTAATATCTTTACAAATTGACTGTTCAACATCCATCCATGTGCGTTCTGATGGGTAAGGATGAATCCATTTGTAAATATTTTGGAGCTGATTGGCCAAACAGTAGTGGTAGAAATGTGGTGCTTCCAGTCCTCCTTGTGTTTTTGGTTTCTGAAGTGTAGTTAATTTAATTCTTGGTGTCTTATTTTTCCAATAGAATTTAGTGACGATTGAATCTAGTGATTTAAACCAGGTGAGGGTGGGTAGTGCTGGAGTCATTGTAAATAAATAGTTTAATTTAGGGAGTATAGTCATCTTAATTACTGATATTCTGCCCATAATGGATAGTGGTAAATTCATCCAGCGATGAAGGTCATCGTTTATTGTTTTCAGTAATGGAGTAAAGTTGAGTCCAATCAGCTCTGACAGCCTGGGGGAAACATTAATACCTAAGTATGTGATATAGTTGGTGCACAAAGGAATAGGTGGTGACTGGGATGTCACATCCAAGCTGTTGGAATGTAATGAGAGTATGGCAGATTTACTCCAGTTGATTGAGTATTCAGAGATATTCGAGAATGAATCAATAAGTTTAATTGTTTCTTGTAATGATGATGGGGGATCTTGTAAATATAGTAATATATCATCAGCGTAAAGACTAATTTTGTGGTGCATGTTTAGTGTCTGAATTCCTTTAATGTAGCTGTTTTGACGGATAGCTGCTGCTAATGGCTCAATGAAAATGGTAAATAATGAAGGGGAGAGTGGGCATCCTTGTCTAGTCCCCCGTTGCAGTGTGAAGATTTGTGATGTTAATCCATTGGTGATGACAGTAGCTGAAGGTGATGTATACAGAATTTTGATCCAATTGATGAATGACTCCCCAAAACCAAATCTCCCTAATGTGGAAAACAGGAATTTCCAATTGACCCGATCAAAAGCTTTTTCTGCATCGAGAGTAACTATGATGGTTTTGGTTTTTTGAGTTGATGAATAATGCATTAAGTTAAAAAGTCTGCGTGTGTTGTTGGATGAAAGTCTGCCTTTGATGAAACCGGTTTGATCTGGATGGATTATAAATGGTGTGACTTTTTCTATTCTATGCGCTAGTGCTTTGGCTATGATTTTAATGTCTACATTGATTAGGGAAATCGGACGATAACTTGCTGGTAATGTTGGGTCTTTATTTGGTTTAAGAAGTAGTGAAATTGTTGCTGTGTTCATACTATCTGGGAGTTTTGATTTTTGTTTTGATTCAGTAATCATACGGATGAAGAGTGGCAATAAAATGGACCAAAAGTGTTTGTAGAACTCGGCAGGAAATCCATCAGGGCCTGGTGCTTTATTGTTTGGCATGAGTTTGAGGGCATTAAAAAGTTCAAGTTCTGATAAGGGAGATTCAAGATTATTTATTTGATGTTTACTGAGTTGAGGTAGGTTGATATTGTTGAGAAATGAGTCAATATCTTTCTGATCTGGGTCTTTATCGGAGGAATATAATTTACTGTAAAAATTTTTAAAGATTTTATTAATTTCTTCTGGTGAGTTGGTGGATTTCCCTGCTGTGTCTCTGATCACTGGTATTGTAGCTTTTTCTTTATTTTGTTTGATCTGATTTGCCAAATATTTACCAGATTTGTTATTATGATGGTAGTTTTCTTGTCTTAGCCTCTGAATTAGGAATTGTGTATGTTTATTGATTAATTCGTTCAATTTGAGTTTATATTTTCTTAATGAATCCTGTGTTTCTTCTGTTGGGTTATTTATATTAATGTCTTCTAGTTGTTTAATTTTTTGTTCCAATTCTATTCGTTGATCCTTTTCTTTCCTTTTTTTTGTAAACGGAGAATGAAATAATTTTTCCTCTTAGTACGGCTTTCCCTGTTTCCCAAAGAAGAGATGGAGAAACTTCCGGGGAGTCATTCATCTCTAGAAAGCATGCCCACTCTCCTTTCAAATAACTCTCAAAATCATGATCTTTCAGAAGAGATGTGTTAAATCGCCATCTGGTAATGGGTTTATGTTGACTAGTTGTGTTCCACTTTAATGTTACCGGGGCATGATCACTAATGACTATTGGATGGATCTTTGATTCAGAAATATTTGATATGATAGAATTACTGGTAAGAAAGAAGTCAATGCGGGAATATGAGTGGTGTACTGGGGAGAAAAATGAGTATTCTTTACTGTTAGGATGCTGTAGACGCCAACTATCGCCAAGACCAAAATCACTCATGAACTGTTTTATGGTCTCTGCAGATTTCCAAATGCGTATATTGCCCAAACTATTACATCTATCTATTGTTGGATCTAGAACTGTATTGAAATCACCTGCAATTATAACTGGACAATTAGAGAAATTTGAAATTGAAGAAAAAAAGGCCTGGAAAAAGGATGGGTCATCTGTGTTTGGGCCATATAAATTGCCAATTGTGACTGGGCTATTATTAATTGAGATGTTTATGATAATGAAACGTCCTTCAGGGTCTGTAATGGTGGTATTATGAACAAAAGAGATTTTTTTATTTATTAGAATGCATACTCCTCTTTGTTTTGTGTTGTAGTGAGCCGAGAATAAATGATTGTAACTTGATGATTTAATTTTGTTATAATCTGATTCTGATAGATGTGTTTCTTGCAGGAGACATATGTCAGCTTGTAGTTTATTTAAATGATTAAAAACTTTGACCTTCTTTGTCTGAGAACCAAATCCACGAACGTTCCAGGTTACAAAAGTGATAGATGACATGTTTTAGTGCAAAAATAGACATATATGTATATTAATGTGTGGGCCTGTTAGTACTGTATATGTGTACATGTGAGTGTATATATTCGAGAGGGTATAGTAGTGTATGTGTGTGTGTGCATAATAATAATGCAATGTTGTTGGCAGACTAACAAAAATACAGAAACACAACTGACAGAATATACATAGCAGAACAGACATAACAAAACAGAAAACATTAAATATCGACATATGGTGGAACATGGGAAGGGGGACACGAGACTTAGGTGCAAAAGTAGGACCACATCTAATAGATTAACGAAAGAAGTATTGAGTGTATTTAGTTCAGTTTATGATTAACGACGACAGTTATTGACTCAAGAATGGAGGTGAAGTGGTCAGAAAAGCCAGGGAGTAATATCCTTATCGCGATATAGTTGTCCATCTATATATAATTTATCCACTGTAATGACTGCCTTTTTTCCTTCATTTATTTTCTGTTTTCGGATTGGGAAGAGTTGTTTCCGGCGTTCGAGAATGTCCTTTGGATATTGTTCATTGAGTCCATAGTTTGTGCCTTTGAGTTGTTTGCCTTGCCTCTGAACCAGTTCTTTGTGTTTATAGTGTTCGAATTTTGCGATGATCGCTCGTGGTCTGTTGTTGATGTTTCTGGATCTGATACGGTGAACACGGTGAAAGGTGATGCTCTGAACTGTTTCCGCTGGTAACTTGAGTTGTTTTATCATGAAGTCCTTGACAGATTTTTCGGGGTCGTCTGGAGTTTGTTCCGGGATGCCTGTAAAAACTAAATTGTCCCTCATGCTGCGCGATTGCAAGTCCAAAATGTTTTCTTTCATGATTTTATTTTCGGCGACAATGGAAGTGAGTTGAATGGTAAGTCCTTGAACGGAGTTCTTTAAAAAGTTATTTTCTTTGGTTAGAGTGTCTATCTGTTCTTGGCTGAATTCCAAGCTGTGCCGCAATTCCTGGAATTCCTTGTGTATGACTTCTATAAGTGCAATCCTGGTATCAAGTCCGGTGAGTTTATTTTCGATTGAGAGCAAAATGTCGCTTACCTCAGTGCAGCACGGTGGTTTGGGTGATGTGGATGGTGTTGTACTTGGGCTGAAAGGTGAATCGGGACGAGGTCTCTTGGAGTTTGGAGTGGGGTTACCTTTACTTTTTTTGTTGTGATCCGGTTTGTCCCTGTTCATGGTGCAGCAGAATGTGTTGTAGTGCGCGTCGATATATTCTTCGAGATGATCCAGGTTGTATAATATTATAATCCGGTTTTTAAACGGAGAAGAGAAAAAAAAAAAAAAATGACGAAATGAGAGAAGTGTGGAGCGGAGGGAAAACGAGAGAAAACAAAAAATGTTGTAGGTATTTCAGCTGAAGTTGTTTACAATCTAGCAGACGAGCGCCGCCATCTTAGATCTCGCACCGGGTCTCGTGAGGTTTCGTGTTACTCGGCCATAGCCCGTGATCCCTCAGATCTTCGTTTCTCTAAAACAGCTATTTTAAATTATAATAATATTCCACAATTTTTACTGTATTTATGATCAAATAAACGCAGCCTTGGTTTAAAACAGCTATTTTAAATTATAATAATATTTCACAATTTTTACTGTATTTATGATCAAATAAATGCAGTCTTGGTTTAAACAGCTATTTTAAATTATAATAATATTCCACAATTTTTACTGTATTTATGATCAAATAAATGCAGTCTTGGTATAAAACAGCTATTTTAAATTATAATAATATTCCACAATTTTTACTGTATTTATGATCAAATAAATGCAGTGTTGGTTTAAACAGCTATTTTAAATTATAATAATATTTCACAATTTTTACTGTATTTATGATCAAATAAACGCAGTTTTGGTATAAAACAGCTATTTTAAATTATAATAATATTCCACAATTTTTACTGTATTTATGATCAAATAAACGCAGTTTTGGTATAAAACAGCTATTTTAAATTATAATAATATTCCACAATTTTTACTGTATTTATGATCAAATAAACGCAGTTTTGGTATAAAACAGCTATTTTAAATTATAATAATATTCCACAATTTTTACTGTATTTATGATCAAATAAACGCAGTTTTGGTATAAAACAGCTATTTTAAATTATAATAATATTCCACAATTTTTACTGTATTTATGATCAAATAAACGCAGCCTTGGTTTAAAACAGCTATTTTAAATTATAATAATATTCCACAATTTTTACTGTATTTATGATCAAATAAACGCAGCCTTGGTATAAAACAGCTATTTTAAATTATAATAATATTTCACAATTTTTACTGTATTTATGATCAAATAAACGCAGCCTTGGTATAAAACAGCTATTTTAAATTATAATAATATTCCACAATTTTTACTGTATTTATGATCAAATAAACGCAGCCTTGGTATAAAACAGCTATTTTAAATTATAATAATATTTCACAATTTTTACTGTATTTATGATCAAATAAACGCAGCCTTGGTATAAAACAGCTATTTTAAATTATAATAATATTCCACAATTTTTACTGTATTTATGATCAAATAAACGCAGCCTTGGTATAAAACAGCTATTTTAAATTATAATAATATTCCACAATTTTTACTGTATTTATGATCAAATAAACGCAGCCTTGGTATAAAACAGCTATTTTAAATTATAATAATATTCCACAATTTTTACTGTATTTATGATCAAATAAACGCAGCCTTGGTATAAAACAGCTATTTTAAATTATAATAATATTCCACAATTTTTACTGTATTTATGATCAAATAAACGCAGTTTTGGTATAAAACAGCTATTTTAAATTATAATAATATTTCTCAATTTTTACTGTATTTATGATCAAATAAACGCAGCCTTGGTATAAAACAGCTATTTTAAATTATAATATTTCACAATTTTTACTGTATTTATGATCTTGGTGAGCAGGAGAGACTCTTTCAGAAACACCCAAACTTGTGTGTGTGTGTGTGTGTGTGTGTGTGTGTGTGTGTGTGTGTGTGTGTGTGTGTGTGTGTGTGTGTGTGTGTGTGTGTGTGTGTGTGTGTGTGTGTGTGTGTGTGTGTGTGTGTGAGCGTGCGGTCTCAGAGCTGAAGAGTGTGTTTGCGGTGACAGAGGATCAATGTATCAGCGTCGGAGACAGAAATGAATCGATTGCATGAAATAAAACTCCAATTATCTGACGGAGAGGCGAGAGGACGCGTGTGGAGTGAGCTCTTCTCTCCCCATCATTCCTCGGGGAGGAGCGTGTCAGTCCCTGCTGGACACTAACAAGTGTTATAAGTTACAGTAGAAATATGAAGCACGAGGGTCATCCGGCGCTCCATCATCGATTGCGCGTCTGTAAAGCGGTTTAATTGCGCCGGGTTGATTGACTCGTTTCCGGCTGCGCTGCCTCATGAAGAGTTTCCGCAGATGCTCTGCTCGCGGTGTCTCAGATGAAGTTAGCGATTATTAATGGGCCTCAAACTCAGAGCAGCTTCTCTTTCTCGTCTCGCTGCACCAATAAAGACATTTCCCTCCACCGCTCGCGATCTCAAGCCACAGTAATCTAATTTTCTTTATATTAAATTCCCCGAGACATACATATGTATACACAGCTCGTCTGGCTGGATTACTCCATCTTCAGGTTATTATCACTCCTCGGTGGAGAGATGGCGCAGGAAGAAGAAGGAGCGCGCACAGTGTGATCTGCATCAGTGCTTTATTCTGATGTAGACAGCCGCTTTCCATTTGATATCGCGTGTAAATGTCTCACTCAGATTGAAAAGCTGCTAACATCTTCCTCCAGCTCGACTGTGTGGCGTTATGAACTCTGTGCTGTCTGTCTCAGGAAGGCCTGAGTTCCTCTCAGCATTCGGCTGGTTTAATATCATGCATTTGGGTCAATCTCACAACGGCAGGTCCAGATTTCTGCCCAAAATAATAATCATTTGCAGAAAGAAATTTATCCCATTTTTGCATGCATGATTACGGGTTTTTATTTATTTATTTAAACAATTTAACAGAGCAATTTAAATAAAATGTGATCATAAATACAGTAAAAATTGTGAAATATTATCATTTAAAATAGCTGTTTTATACCAACATTGCATTTATTTGATCATAAATACAGTAGAAATTGTGAAATATTATAATTTAAAATAGCTGTTTTATACCAACATTGCATTTATTTGATCATAAATACAGTAGAAATTGTGAAATATTATAATTTAAAATAGCTGTTTTATACCAACATTGCATTTATTTGATCATAAATACAGTAGAAATTGTGAAATATTATAATTTAAAATAGCTGTTTTATACCAACATTGCATTTATTTGATCATAAATACAGTAGAAATTGTGAAATATTATAATTTAAAATAGCTGTTTTATACCAACATTGCATTTATTTGATCATGAATACAGTAAAAATTGTGAAATATTATAATTTAAAATAGCTGTTTTATACCAAGACTGCGTTTATTTGATCATAAATACAGTAAAAATTGTGAAATATTATTATAATTTAAAATAGCTGTTTTATACCAAGGCTGCGTTTATTTGATCATAAATACAGTAAAAATTGTGAAATATTATAATTTAAAATAGCTGTTTTATACCAAGACTGCGTTTATTTGATCATAAATACAGTAAAAATTGTGAAATATTATTATAATTTAAAATAGCTGTTTTATACCAAGACTGCGTTTATTTGATTATAAATGCAGTAAAAATTGTGAAATATTATTGCACATTTTTTTTAATGTCAATGAAGATTCTCTTAACCATCCATCCATCCATCCATCTTCTTCCGCTTATCCGGGGCCGGGTCGCGGGGGCAGCAGTCTAAGCAGAGAAGCCCAGACTTCCCTCTCCCTAGACACTTCCTCCAGCTCTTCCGGGGGGACACCGAGGCGTTCCAAGGCCAGCCGGGAGACATAGTCCCTCCAGCGTGTCCTTGGTCTTCCCCGGGGCCTCCTCCCGGTTGGACATGCCCGAAACACCTTCCCGGGAAGGCGTTCAGGAGGCATCCGGAACAGATGCCCGAGCCACCTCAGCTGTCCCCTCTCGATGTGGAGGAGCAGCGGCTCTACTCCGAGTTCCTCCCGAGTGACTGAGCTTCTCACCCTATCTCTAAGGGAGCGCCCAGCCACCCTGCGGAGAAAGCTCATTTCGGCCGCCTGTATCCGGGATCTTGTCCTTTCGGTCATGACCCAAAGCTCATGACCATAGGTGAGAGTAGGAACGTAGATTGACCGGTAAATCGAGAGCTTCGCCTTACGGCTTAGCTCTTTCTTCACCACGACAGACCGGTACATCGACCGCATTACTGCAGAAGCTGCACCGATCCGTCTGTCAATCTCCCGTTCCATCCTCCCCTCACTCGTGAACAAGACCCCTAGATACTTGAACTCCTCCACTTGGGGCAGGAACTCTCCACCAACCTGAAGTGGGCAAGCCACCCTTTTCCGACTGAGGACCATGGCCTCGGATTTGGAGGTGCTGATCCCCATCCCAGCCGCTTCACACTCGGCTGCAAACCGTCCCAGTGCATGCTGAAGGTCCTGGTTAGAAGGGGCCAACACCATCCGCAAAGAGCAGAGACGAAACCGTGTGGTCCCCAAACCTGACACCCTCCGGCCCTTGGCTGCGCCTAGAAATTCTGTCCATAAAAATTATGAACAGAACCGGCGACAAAGGGCAGCCCTGCCGGAGTCCAACATGCACCGGGAACAAGTCTGACTTACTGCCGGCAATGCGGACCAAACTCCTGCTTCGGTCATACAGGGACCGGACTGCCCTCAGCAAAGGACCCCGGACCCCATATTCCCCCAGCACCCTCCACAGGACGCCGCGAGGGACACAGTCGAATGCCTTCTCCAAATCCACAAAACAAATGTGGACTGGTTGGGCAAACTCCCATGAACCCTCCAGCACCCTGTAGAGGGTATAGAGCTGGTCCAGTGTTCCACGACCAGGACGAAAACCACACTGTTCCTCCTGAATCCGAGGTTCCACTATCGGCCGAATTCTCCTCTCCAGTACCCTGGCATAGACTTTCCCGGGGAGGCTGAGAAGTGTGATCCCCCTATAGTTGGAACACACCCTCCGGTCCCCCTTTTTAAAAAGAGGAACCACCACCCCGGTCTGCCATCCCAGAGGCACTGTCCCCGACCGCCACGCGATGCTGCAGAGGCGTGTCAGCCAAGACAGCCCCACAACATCCAGAGATTTGAGGTACTCAGGGCGGATCTCATCCACCCCCGGTGCCTTGCCACCGAGGAGTTTCTTGACCACCTCGGTGACTTCAGCCCGGGTGATGGACGAGTCCTCCTCTGAGCCCCCAGTCTCTGCTTCCTCAATGGAAGATGTGACGGCGGGATTGAGGAGATCCTCGAAGTATTCCTTCCACCGTCCGACAACATCCCCAGTTGAGGTCAACAGCCACCCATCGCCACTGTAAACAGCGTTGGTAGGGCACTGCTTCCCCCTCCTGAGGCGCCGGACGGTTTGCCAGAATCTCTTCGAGGCCAGCCGATAGTCCTTTTCCATGGCCTCACCGAACTCCTCCCAGGCCCGAGTTTTTGCCTCCACAACCACCCGGGCTGCAGTCCGTTTAGCCTGCCGGTACCTGTCAGCTGCCTCAGGAGTCCCACAAGCCAGCCAGGCCCGATAGGACTCCTTCTTCAGCTTGACGGTAGTGGTGTCAACAATAATCGATTCAGCGATGCATCGCAATGCGGGGCATGCACGATTCAGCATCGATGCGGCAAAGTGCCATAATCGATTATGTCACCGTTTATTTTCTGGCCTTGAGTTGAACAATAAAGTTGTGAAGTTTCAATTACTTCCAGGGTCATAACAACAACAATCAAGATGGCTGAGGCGGAGGGAGATGACCGCGATAGACGGGTAATTAAAAACGCACCCAAAGCTTGGAAAGCGGACATCTGCACATTTCGGATTCTGACGCCGGCTTCACACCGCACGCGTTAGCAGGGCAGGAGCGGTGGGTGTGGAGAGCGGGAGCCCGCGCCCCCATTGTGGATTCACACTGGCAGCGTTTGTCTCGCGCAGATATTGCAAATACAGACAAATATTGAACAATTATGTCACATTTTCCTGTCTCGTGCTTTGATTTATGATGGGCAGCATATGCTGTGATTGTGAAACACACGGGGCACTTCACTACATGATTTCATGGTGAAATTTGTTATTTTCCATGTTAATCTGGTCAGTTTTGATCAAGAACAATCCACTGTGGCTTTAAATCAGCGTGAGCAGCGCGGCAAAAATAGACTCGGCGCCGAAACGATCGCGGCACTGCTGCTTCTGCTCCTGCTCCTGCGATGCGATGAGCTGCCGCGCCGCCTCTGCGTGCGATGTGAATGCTCTAATCTGTTAACATGGGCGCCGAAAAAAATATGCGCTGCTTACGCCCTGCTAACGCGCCTGCCACACTAAAATCAAGCACGAGAATTGACGAGTCCCTAGTGTCAACGTTACTGTGTGTGTTGCACTGAATATTTTTATTGCTGGGTGCCTGGGTGGTGGTTGTTGTTACAATAGTGTGACTGTAATTACGGATTAATATTTGCACAGGAGTTCATGAAGTGCCCTGTCTTAAGTGTTTTTTTTACACACAGTAAAAAGCTCTGTGTTCACTGCTGGAAAAAGTTGGCTTAGTTGGTTATTATTGCTCTATATAATTTCAAATGGTTCTAAAGCAGAGCGAAGAGAAACATTTCTCATTCAAAGCACTGAAAGCAGTGATTTATGTTTTCTTTTTCAGGTTTGAAAATGCCATATCCAATACCCTATACCATTCAATTTTATTTTATTTAATGACATTTATGTCAAAGATACAGGAGAGTGATAATACACACATAGCAGCCAATAAAATCTGTTGTTCAATATCTGACTCCTTGTATTGCCTCATGACTGATTAAAAATTTGCCTTGTTGTGTGCAGTAGAATTTTGATGTATCGCAATACATCGTAGAATCGAATTGAATCGAATCGTTACCTGGTGAATCGTAATCGAATCGAATTGTGAGGGCAGTGCCAATGCACACCCCTACTTGACGGCATCCCTTACTTCCGGTGTCCACCACCGGGTTCGGGGATTGCCGCCTCGACAGGCACCGGAGACCTTGCGTCCACAGCTCCGAGCAGCTGCTTTGACAATGGAGGTGGAGAACATGGTCCACTCGGACTCAATATCTCCAGCCTCCCTCGGGATCGGGTCGAAGCTCTGCCGGAGGCAGGAGTTGAAGATCTCTCTGACAGGAGACTCGGCCAAACGTTCCCAGCAGACCCTCACAGTACGTTTGGGTCTACCGAGTCTATCCAGCTTCCTCCCCCGCCATCGGATCCAACTCACCACCAGGTGGTGATCAGTTGACAGCTCCGCCCCTCTCTTCACCCGAGTGTCCAAGACATACGGCCGCAGGTCAGATGAAACGACCACAAAGTCGATCATTGACCTACGACCTAGGGTGTCCTGGTGCCATGTGCACTGATGGACACCCTTATGCTTGAACATGGTGTTCGTTATGGACAAACTGTAACTAGCACAGAAGTCCAATAACTGAACACCACTCGGGTTCAGATCAGGGGTCCGTTCCTCCCAATCACGCCCCTTCAGGTTTCACTGTCATTGCCCACGTGGGCATTGAAGTCCCCCAGTAGAACGACAGAGTCCCCAGTCGGAGCACTCTCCAGCACCCCTCCCAGGGACACCAAGAAGGTCGGGTACTCTGCACTGCTGTTTGGCCCGTAGGCACACACAACAGTGAGAGACCTATCCCCGAGCCGAAGCCGCAGGGAAACGACCCTCTCGTTCACCGGGGTAAACTCCAACACATGGCGGCAGAGCTGGGGGGCTATAAGCAAACCCACACCAGCCCGCCGCCTCTCACCATGGGCAACTCCAGAGTGGTGAAGAGTCCATCCCCTCTCGAGAAGTGTGGTTCCAGAGCCCAAGCCGTGCGTGGAGGTGATTCCGACTTCCGACTTCCGACCTCTCTTAACCATGAAAATTATTATTATTTTTTTATTAAAAATGTAAATATTATTTATTTACATTAGAAATCAAGAGGATATTGTGTTTAATTGTCATGGTAATAATGTCACAGTGCAAAAATATATATATAAATTATACAAAAATTTGCCTTGTTTTATTTTTTGAATGTCCAGATCACATGCATCAAATATAATAATAATAATAATAATAATTTGCAGAAAGAAAATAAAGCCCATTTTTACACTGTAAACAATATATGATCAATAAGTTATGACAACATATGTTTTTACATTTTACAATTATTTTTACAAAATTATACAAGATTCAACTCATTTTTTGTAAGTCAGTTTAATGTAATTTAAGTTGAAATGACGATGATGTTGATTGTACTTAAAAATTTAAGGCAGCAACTTTTTTAGTGTGCATGTTTAAGATTTTTTTGCAAAATAATGCCACCCAAATTTCTTTTTTGTTGTCAGTTATGATTCTCATTACTGTGATTTTTTATTATTTAAATCAGCATACATTTTGAAGTACAGGTATACATATTTAAGAATTTAAATAATATTTTTTACATTAGAAATCAGGAGAATATAATTCTGTTTAATTGTCATGTATATTGTATCAAATGTAGTGCTCATTGTTGCATCATAATCTAATATAATGCATTATATAATGGAGCGTAATAGTAAAGTGAAACTTCTCGTTCCTCTGCTGGAGTTTGGGCCGATGGTTCTGGACTGTTCTCTTCTCAGTCTGTCAGTTTGTGGTCATTTTGAGCCGAACAGGAAGACATTTTGAGCTGCAGCTCCTGTAAAACAGTGTTTTTCGGGGCTTTTTCATCTGACTCGACATTCCCAGTGAGTCCGAGCTTTGCTGGCGTGCGAGCCGCTGGCTGGGGATAATGCTGACAGTGAACAGTGAGGAAGAACTGAACGCCCTGCTCTTTATCCAGACCTCAAACTCAGAGCAGTTCCAGCATGACAGGACGAAGTTACAGGAAGGACAAGAACCATTCTCAAATATTACTCCTGTGATCAAATAGCATTTAAAATAGCTGTTTTATACCAAGACTGCATTTATTTGATCATAAATACAGTAAAAATTGTGGAATATTATTATAATTTAAAATAGCTGTTTTATACCAAGGCTGCATTTATTTGATCATAAATACAGTAAAAATTGTGAAATATTATTATAATTTAAAATAGCTGTTTTATACCAAGGCTGCGTTTATTTGATCATAAATACAGTAAAAATTGTGGAATATTATTATAATTTAAAATAGCTGTTTTATACCAAGGCTGCGTTTATTTGATCATAAATACAGTAAAAATTGTGGAATATTATTATAATTTAAAATAGCTGTTTTATACCAAGGCTGCATTTATTTGATCATAAATACAGTAAAAATTGTGAAATATTATTATAATTTAAAATAGCTGTTTTATACCAAGGCTGCGTTTATTTGATCATAAATACAGTAAAAATTGTGGAATATTATTATAATTTAAAATAGCTGTTTTATACCAAGACTGCATTTATTTGATCATAAATACAGTAAAAATTGTGGAATATTATTATAATTTAAAATAGCTGTTTTATACCAAGGCTGCATTTATTTGATCATAAATACAGTAAAAATTGTGAAATAATATTATAATTTAAAATAGCTGTTTTATACCAAGGCTGCATTTATTAGATCATAAATACAGTAAAAATTGTGGAATATTATAATTTAAAATAGCTGTTTTATACCAAGGCTGCGTTTATTTGATCATAAATACAGTAAAAACTGTGAAATATTATAATTTAAAATAGCTGTTTTATACCAAGGCTGCGTTATTTGATCATAAATACAGTAAAAATTGTGGAATATTATAATTTAAAATAGCTGTTTTATACCAAGACTGCATTTATTTGATCATAGATACAGTAAAAATTGTGAAATATTATAATTTAAAATATCTGTTTTATACCAAGACTGCGTTTATTTGATCATAAATACAGTAAAAATTGTGGAATATTATAATTTAAAATAGCTGTTTTATACCAAGACTGCATTTATTTGATCATAGATACAGTAAAAATTGTGAAATATTATAATTTAAAATATCTGTTTTATACCAAGACTGCGTTTATTTGATCATAAATACAGTAAAAATTGTGGAATATTATTATAATTTAAAATAGCTGTTTTATACCAAGACTGCGTCTATTTGATCATAAATACAGTAAAAATTGTGAAATTATTATAATTTAAAATAGTTGTTTTATATCAAGGCTGCATTTATTTGATCATAAATACAGTAAAAATTTTGAAATATTATAATTTAAAATAGCTGTTTTATACCAAGGCTGCATGAATCTGATCATAACTCCAGTAATCAGTGTAATATTCCTCCAGTGTAGATCAGCTGTTCTCTATGTGAATATACAGTAAAGTGTGATTTATTCCTGTGATCATCATCATTACTCCAGTCTTCAGTGTCACATGACCCTTCACTGATCACTCTCATATGAGGATCTGATGATCAACACACAGTTATGATTATTATCAGTGTTGAACACAGTTCATATTTCTGTGGATGCATTTTATTTCTCAGGATTTTTTGATCAATATACATTTCAAAAGAACAGCATTTATTAGAAATATAATCTTTTGGAACATTATAAATGTCTTTACTGGCACTTTTGATCATTTTAATGTGTTTTTTAATATCTTAACTTGATTTACACAAAAAAAATTATGTTTTCAACATTGATAATAGTCAGAACACTGTAAAAAATATATATTGTTGGCTTAACTTATAAAAGTAAGTTATGGTTGCTTAAAATTGAGTTCGTTTAATTATTTTTAATCAAAACTCAAAATATTATGTTATCTGAACCACATTAATTATTTAAGTTGATTTTACAAAAGAAAAAAGTTGTGATGAATCATTAAAATAATTTTTAGAGTGAAAATGTTAAAACATTTAATTATCCCAAACTTTATTGGTCTTGTGTGAAATGACAGATTGTGTGTTTGAGTGAAATCCGGTAAAGTTATTCTAATGCAAATTTTATGTTGTCAAAGCGAATTGCAATTTTTTTATTACAGTGTACACTCTTACAAGAAATATGCTTTAATATTATACTTATCAAACTCTATTTCTGTATTTAAAAAGTGTTAAAGCATTAATTCACCTTTAAAAATGACTTTTTTTTTCTCACATGGAACACAACAGATGTTCTTCTTAGCGGAGTTGTGGTGAAAAACACAGATAACAGTCCATATGACTTGTGCATTATATTTCTCATATGAAGAGTGTGTGAGGAACAGATGCACGGTGTGTTGTTATGCTGAAAATCTTCAAAAGTAAAGGTTGAATTGCTTTGCAAAAATGTCCCATTGTTTAATGCATTCGCTCCTCTAGTGTGCCGTATATCGAGTGAATCGCAAACAAGAACAAATGTAGGCGGGGCTTGATTGTGTCTGTGGGGAATTGATTAGATCTCACGTGAGTGACAGGTGGCCCTGCCCTCGTCATCAGAGAAGAGATGAAGATATTCTCACTCAAGATTATTAACACAATAATGAAAATGTGAATTGATGCACTGTCCCTTTAAGACCCAGATGTGAGCTGACGTTTCCTCACATTCTGCCCATATTTAAACTGGCCATTTCTGTGACGAGTGGAATCAATGACCCGTGTTGTGAAATCATCATTGATCCGGCGTTTGTGTCGGTCGATGCTCCTGCCCCGATACACGAGGGTGACCGTGAGCGGAGGTCAAGGGTCAGAGAGGGTGATGGTGGCGTATGGACGAGCCGATGGCACAACAGATGGAGGCGGTGCTGAGGCAGCGAGACCTTGCATGCGTTCGTCTGACCGCATGTGAATGTGTAAATGTGCCTTGATTTAGTTTGGGGTCGAAAAGATTTAGAAAGAGTCTCGTCTGCTCATGAATCTGATCATAACTCCAGTAATCAGAGAAATATTACTCCAGATCAGCTGTACACACACACACACACACACACACACACACACACACACAGGGGTGTTTTTGTGAAATGTGGGGACATTCCATAGGTGTAATGGTTTTTATACCGTACAAACCGTATTTTCTATCCCCCTACACTGCCCCTAAACCTACCCATCTCACACACACACACACACACACACACACACACACACACACACACACACACACACACAGCCCCTGCCCCTAAACTTAACCCTCACAGGAGACTGTGCAGTTTACTTTCTGTGAAAAAAACCTAATTCTGTGTGAAATATAAGCATTTTGAAAAGTGAGGACATGGGGAACGTCCTCATATTTCACCCTCTTTTTGTAATACCCATGTCATTATACACATTTGTGTCCTGATATTTCACAAAAACATGCCCACACACACACACACACTCCAGTGTAGATCAGCTGTACACACACACACACACACACTCCAGTGTAGATCAGCTGTACACACACACACACACACACACACTCCAGTGTAGATCAGCTGTACACACACACACACACACACACACACACACACACACACTCCAGTGTAGATCAGCTGTACACACACACACACACTCCAGTGTAGATCAGCTGTACACACACACACACACACTCCAGTGTAGATCAGCTGTACACACACACACACACACACACACACACACACACACACACACTCCAGTGTAGATCAGCTGTACACACACACACACACACACTCCAGTGTAGATCAGCTGTACACACACACACACACTCCAGTGTAGATCAGCTGTACACACACACACACTCCAGTGTAGATCAGCTGTACACACACACACACACACACACTCCAGTGTAGATCAGCTGTACACACACACACACACTCCAGTGTAGATCAGCTGTACACACACACACACACACACTCCAGTGTAGATCAGCTGTACACACACACACACTCCAGTGTAGATCAGCTGTACACACACACACACACTCCAGTGTAGATCAGCTGTACACACACACACACACTCCAGTGTAGATCAGCTGTACACACACACACACACACACTCCAGTGTAGATCAGCTGTACACACACACACACTCCAGTGTAGATCAGCTGTACACACACACACACACTCCAGTGTAGATCAGCTGTACACACACACACACACACACACACACACTCCAGTGTAGATCAGCTGTACACACACACACACACACTCCAGTGTAGATCAGCTGTACACACACACACACACACACACACTCCAGTGTAGATCAGCTGTACACACACACACACACACACACACACACACACACACACACACACACACTCCAGTGTAGATCAGCTGTACACACACACACACACACACTCCAGTGTAGATCAGCTGTACACACACACACACACTCCAGTGTAGATCAGCTGTACACACACACACACTCCAGTGTAGATCAGCTGTACACACACACACACACTCCAGTGTAGATCAGCTGTACACACACACACACTCCAGTGTAGATCAGCTGTACACACACACACACACTCCAGTGTAGATCAGCTGTACACACACACACACACACACTCCAGTGTAGATCAGCTGTACACACACACACACTCCAGTGTAGATCAGCTGTACACACACACACACACTCCAGTGTAGATCAGCTGTACACACACACACACACACACACACACACTCCAGTGTAGATCAGCTGTACACACACACACACACACTCCAGTGTAGATCAGCTGTACACACACACACACACACACACACTCCAGTGTAGATCAGCTGTACACACACACACACACACACACACACACACACACACACACACTCCAGTGTAGATCAGCTGTACACACACACACACTCCAGTGTAGATCAGCTGTACACACACACACACACTCCAGTGTAGATCAGCTGTACACACACACACACTCCAGTGTAGATCAGCTGTACACACACACACACACACACTCCAGTGTAGATCAGCTGTACACACACACACACACTCCAGTGTAGATCAGCTGTACACACACACACACTCCAGTGTAGATCAGCTGTACACACACACACACACTCCAGTGTAGATCAGCTGTACACACACACACACTCCAGTGTAGATCAGCTGTACACACACACACACACTCCAGTGTAGATCAGCTGTACACACACACACACACACACTCCAGTGTAGATCAGCTGTACACACACACACACTCCAGTGTAGATCAGCTGTACACACACACACACACTCCAGTGTAGATCAGCTGTACACACACACACACTCCAGTGTAGATCAGCTGTACACACACACACACTCCAGTGTAGATCAGCTGTACACACACACACACTCCAGTGTAGATCAGCTGTACACACACACACACTCCAGTGTAGATCAGCTGTACACACACACACACACTCCAGTGTAGATCAGCTGTACACACACACACACACACTCCAGTGTAGATCAGCTGTACACACACACACACACTCCAGTGTAGATCAGCTGTACACACACACACACACACACTCCAGTGTAGATCAGCTGTACACACACACACACTCCAGTGTAGATCCGCTGTACACACACACACACACACACACACACACACACACTCCAGTGTAGATCAGCTGTACACACACACACACACACACACACACACACTCCAGTGTAGATCAGCTGTACACACACACACACACACACACACTCCAGTGTAGATCAGCTGTACACACACACACACACACACACACACACTCCAGTGTAGATCAGCTGTACACACACACACACACACTCCAGTGTAGATCAGCTGTACACACACACACACACTCCAGTGTAGATCCGCTGTACACACACACACACACACACACACACTCCAGTGTAGATCAGCTGTACACACACACACACACTCCAGTGTAGATCAGCTGTACACACACACACACACACACACACACTCCAGTGTAGATCAGCTGTACACACACACACACACTCCAGTGTAGATCAGCTGTACACACACACACACACACACACTCCAGTGTAGATCAGCTGTACACACACACACACACTCCAGTGTAGATCCGCTGTACACACACACACACACACACACACACTCCAGTGTAGATCAGCTGTACACACACACACACACACACACACTCCAGTGTAGATCAGCTGTTCTCTGTGTGAATATATAGTGTCATTTATTCCTGTGATCAAAGCTGAATCATTAAATATCAAATTAAATCAAGAAACTTTTATTTGTTTATTTATATTAAAGGCACAGTATGTAAGATATGTGGACTATCCTCTAGATCAGTGTTATATATTGTGTTGACTTTATCCCAAATGTGTCCAAGAATATTTAAATCCAGTGATTTTCCATGTGTGAGCGCCGCCCATCAGTGACATCATCCCCCGCCCCCCTCCGGTGTTATTGTGCGGTAACCATGGCAACACTAGCGGCTTTAATATCTGGTGTGTTTTATTAGCCACTGTTTGGATCACTGATGGACAGAAACTCCTCATTGTTCTCCAGCTCAACACAGTTAGTCTGAGTGTGTAAATCTGCTGTTGTTGGTTTAGCGCACAGAGTGCCATGTTTTCCCGCCTCATATGATCTCGCTCACTGCAGAGTGAACAAGTGTCTCATAGTAGCATTACAACAGCACTTTAACACACTCATGTGTGTGAGAGGATCAAACACACACACACATGAGCGGAAGCGGTAGAATAAAAGCTCCGCCCACTCAAGAGTCAAGACACGCCTCTGAGTTGAAACATTACACACTGTGCCTTTAATGAACTTGATTAGCCAAAAAAGTCATTATTAAAATATTATTTAAAATGTTTGGGTTCAGTTCATCGTGAAATATTCTATACAATAAATAAATAAATACAATTTGGATATAAAATAAAACTTTTACCCACCACTAATTTCAACCACAATTTTTTCCATTTTACAGTAAAATCTGAACTAGTTGAAGTGCAATCATTAGTGTACCGCAGTTGTTACCCTGGTGCATTGGTTCATTA
>CM042250.1:54291828-54299328 GCA_023566225.1 Romanogobio albipinnatus
TCTCTTCTCTAAATCTTCGGATTATGGTGGACACAGTGACTCTACTGATGTTTGGTTGGACTCTTTGTCCAGCCTCCCTCGTGCTCATACCATGGACAATCACAGCAGCTCTGATTTCATCAGATATTACTGTTCTTTGTCTTCGCTGACCACCTCGACCTCCTCTCACACGAACTCTTCCTCTCAGATTTCTATCCATTGTAGGGAACCAGTGCTCTCTGAACTGGCCTACTGTATATGTTCCCTCACATCATTAGCCACAAGTGTGATCAATTTTGTGTTCAAGTGGTGCATCTGTGCTTTAATTGTGTTTGACTTTTGTCACCTGTGCTCACCATTATGCAGCACGAGTGCATCACAATGAAAATGTGTTGGCAAGTTGTGTCTAAACAGGTGAAAAGTGCGTATGGTTTTGCCAGAAGAGTGCAAAAGGTTCAGGCATTTGGTTCAGACTATAGGGTTTAGTGTTTTAGCAGTTGAGAAAAACTGTAAGGTAAATGAAAATGAGCAGTTTGCTTCAAGAGTCTGTAGTGATTTACGGAATTACAGTAATGAAACTAAAAGTACATACTGTAATTTGAACAAATAATTGAGGGGCTAATCTGCTGAGATTGCGATCAGCAGTGTTTGAAAGGCACACGGCTGAAATCTGTTCTGCTTTGAATGTGTGGTTCACAGTTTTGACAGCAGTGTGTTAGCATTTGAACAAAGTGCTGTACATCCACAGTGTGTGCAGGTTGTGTTTTTGCACATGTGACTCCAGTTGTGCTCACTGTCGTTTAGCAATCGAAAAAAACTGTAAAATATTATATTGAAATATTTCGATGTTTAACTATTTACACTCTTAGCCTCTGAACTGTCTCCGTCCAACAGGTGGGACGCCTGGTGCTCTTTTTTTGATCGCCTTTTTTCCGTATCATATATTTAAGTAATTATCATAAATTAGGTATCATTTGAAAGCTTACAAACTCAAAATTCATCCGTTTTGAAATCGGACATTGTGTTACCATGGAAACGTTACTCTAAATTATTCTAGCGGGCTCCTCCCCTAGTGGGCGGTGTCATGTTTCATATTACAACAATTATTTGAACGACTTTATATTCAAAATCTTTTCCAATCTTGACAAAACACATATTGTCGGAAAGCTCTGAGTCTCAAGGGTCCATATTTGGGGACTGTTTTGTGATGGAAGTGATATTTGGACAGAAATTTACAGGAAAATGCATAAAAACAACAATAAATGGAATTTGAATGACACCCGGTGGCTGTTTTTGGTACAGCACCTCAACAACATCTCATGGGGACTTCAATTTTTGTGATATCAACTTCAAATTTGGAACACAAATTGGTTAGACATATGGCTTTGATTTTATAGTAATTTTAGAGTAAATTATTTTTTGTAAAACATACATTTTATATGAAAAAAAAATATTTAGTACAGTATTTTTCATTTACAGTAAATTTAAACTTCCATAACTCTTTCATACTTTCATATTTTGAATTGCTTTCACTTCAGCAATAATCTGCAGAGTGTCGTCTTTAAAATGAGAAAAAAAACTTTAAGTTTGGATAGTGCATTTTCATGTGTATTCTCAAAAAGGGGGGAGACAGTTAAAGGGTTAAAAAAAGGTTCTATATGGCACCAAAAATGGTTCTTGGCTCATAATCATAGGGGAACCTTTTTAAGTGCTATATAGCACCAATTTTGGTGCTTCAGTGGTTCTTCAGAGGTTCTTCACCGGTTCTTTGACTAAGGTGCTATATAGCACCGCTACCATATACAGAACATGTTAAGATATGGTGCTATATAGCACCAAAAGTGGTTCCCCTATGATTACGACGAACCATTTTTGGTGCCATATAGAACCTTTTGTTTTTAGAGTGTACCTATGTTGATTCAAATGAAGCTGAATTAGTCCCGTAACCTATTTCCTATTGAAAGTCCAACGTTTGTCACTGTCTGTCAAACGCTGACGTCTTCGTGTGTGTGTGTGTGTGTGTGTGTGTGTGTGTGTGTGTGTGTGTGTGTGTGTCCTCAGGTGCACGGCTTGGAGAAACAGGTGGGCAAATCTCTGGATTACCTGGAGCAGGGACCGTCCAGCTCAGTCTTCAAGAGCCTCCCGCACGGAGCAGGAGGAGTCAAACCTCCGTACCAGACCTCCAGGATATTCTCCGCAATGGACCACGCGCCCGTGAAGCCCAAGCCGCCCACCTTCAGCTTCCAGAACCCGTACGACTGGAGCCGCAACCAGTCGCAGCTGCTGGAGCAAACAGGCTACCGACCCAAACGCAAACCCTCCCTCAAAACCTCCATGAAGACTAAAAAGATCTTCGGCTGGGGCGACTTCTACTTCAACGTCAAGACGCTCAAGTTCAGCCTGCTGGTGACCGGCAAGATCGTGGACCACGTCAACGGGACGTTCACCGTCTACTTCCGCCACAACTCCTCCAGCCTCGGGAACGTGTCGGTCAGCATCGTTCCTCCCACCAAGGTGGTGGAGTTCGAGGTTCTCCAGCAGCAGAACCCGCTCCACCCGGAGATCCAGTTCCACCCGCCGCAGCAGTCCACCATCGACCCCAAAGACATCAAAACCTTCAACTGCCGCGTGGAGTACGAGAAGACGGACCGCTCCAAGAAGCCCAAACCCTGCCTGTACGACCCGTCGCAGACCTGCTTCACCGAGAACACCCAGTCGCACTCGTCCTGGCTCTGCGCCAAACCCTTCAAAGTCATCTGCATCTTCATCTCCTTCTTCAGCTTCGATTACAAGCTGGTGCAGAAGGTCTGTCCGGACTACAACTTTCAGAGCGAACATCCGTACCTCGGATGAAGCCGATCCGATCGGATCTCCGTCAACGGGACTCGATGTTGATTTTGTTTGACCTAAGTTTTCTTTGTACATAGAAAGAACAACCCTAATGCGTTCAGCTCTTAATATTGATTTATTGCTTTCGTCCGTTTTTGTCTGTCGACTGTTAGACCAACAGGGAACGTGTTGTTTTTCTACCGACCCTGCTTATGTACTACAGAAGGAGATTATGGGGAAAATGGGGTTCTTCCTCAGTACTTGTGTCTTGTTTTCCAGCACAAATAATACTGGAGACGCGAAATGACTGAAGATACTAAGTCTTGTTTTGATGCCACCTAGTGGTCAGGAGATATGAAAAATGCTTCTTTTTGTTCATAACTTCTGAACAATTTGGTCAAAAATCACAAAACTTCAGAGGCAAAACGACTGAAAATATTAAGTCTTGTTTACTGAAAAATGAGTTTGTGGGGTCAGAACAATCATCTTGTTTTCCCTTTGAGTTAAGTTGATTTTCTGACCCCATTGACTGATATTTGGATATTTAGGGGCCAAGAACCGAAGGCTCCTATTGTATCCATTGGCGTTCCTGTTCTTCTTCCGCTCATGAGTCTATTGGCAGCCCATAGAAACACTTGTGGGAAAGTTATGAAATTTGGCACACAGATAGAGGAGAGTCTGAACATGAACCACAGCAAATTTGGATTCTCTAACTCAATCCCTCTAGCGCCACCTACTGTTTATACTAATAACGTTTGAACCGTAAGGTTAAAATTCAGTTTTTCTCTGATTCCTTGGCTCAAGATGATTTGATTGACACCCATTGCTCTGATTTTCCCCAAACTTGGCCCAGATCATCTTCAGACCATGGCGACAAAAACTGATGGAATTCAAGTTGATTAGTCAAACCGCTCTTGAATAATTCGCAAACAAATTTGATGACCAGCACGCCAAAATAGACGTGAGGCTATATCTCTACAACGCTTTAGCATATTCTGACCTGGACTTGGTGTGTGTTATGACCACCATGACCTGAAGCGACCTGCACAGTTGTGGCACAGCGCCACCTAGTGGTCAGGAGATATGAAAAATGGCTTATGTTCATAACTTCTTAACGGTTTGGCCAAAAATCAAAACTGGTCTCTTTAGATTCAAGAGTCAAACGATACACAATTTTCTCATATCAGCGTTTTCTTGTAAAATGCCATATTTTGCCGAAGCATTGGCATATCGTAATGGAACGAGGTATGTGTCTTCGGCACCGTGCGCTAGTTTCGAAGCAGCGCCACCTTGTGGTCAAAGGTTTCCAAAAATGCAGATAACTTTTGATTAAATTAGCATATTGTAATGAAACTTGAGTAATGCCGACAACATACAGACCAATTTTGCCGTAGTCAGCCAAACTTTTCTTTAAAAACCTACTTTTTCGAACTGACCATTGGTCCGATTTCCACCATAATCGAATTGTATCATCTTCAGACTAAGCCTGGAAAATGTATGGATTTCCTGTGGATAGATGAAACCGTTTTCGTATACCGCATCGATAAAGTTGATGCCAAATGATGCCATGAGGCTGTATCTCTGCAATGCTTTGGGAAAACGAACACAAACTTTGAATGAGTGATTATAACCTTACTCTGACCACACCACTTCAATTTGGTTACAGCGCCACCTTGTGGTCGAAAGTTCTAAACCATTAAATCATATTACTAATGATTATATTTATGATTTTTTCATTAAAAATCATCTTAAAGGATTAGTTCACTTTTAAATAAACTTTTGCTGATAATTTCCTCACCCCCATGTCATCCAAGATGTCCATGTCTTTCTTTCTGCAGTCGAAAAGAAATGAAGGTTTTTGATGAAAACAGTCCAGGATTGTTCTCCATATAATGGACTTCAATGGGCTCCAAACGGGTCAAGGTCCAAATGACAGTTTCAGTGCAGCTTCAAACGAGACCAGACGATGAATAAGGGTCTTATCTAGCCAAACCATCAGTTTCTGTGAGAAACCCAGCAGTATTTATGCTGTTATTTTACCTCTTATCAGAGGAACGTGATCATCTCTGAGCTCCGCCATAACTTCCGCTAAGTGAGGTCAAAATACGAGCGTGGTCATAGATATATCGATCGTAGATGCCTCATTAGCGCCTGCACGGATCAGTAGAATGAGGCATCTACGATCTATATATCTATGACCACACTCGTATTTTGACCTCACTTAGCGGAAGTTATGGCGGAGCTCAGAGATGATCACGTTCCTCTGATAAGAGGTAAAATAATAGCATAAATACTGCTGGGTTTCTCACAGAAACTGATGGTTTGGCTAGATAAGACCCTCATTTGGACCTTGACCCGTTTGGAGCCCATTGAAGTCCATTATATGGAGAACAATCCTGGACTGTTTTCATCAAAAACCTTCATTTCTTTTCGACTGCAGAAAGAAAGACATGGACATCTTGGAGGACATGGGGGTGAGGAAATTATCAGCAAAAGTTTATCTAAAAGTGAACCAATCCTTTAAAATGGCATGAATTGCTCATTGTGGCTGTCGGTGTGAAGCTCCAGCAGTGCTGGCATGACTTATCGTGCTTGTGTTTGTGGTTGACCCCTTAATTTCTGCTTGCATCTACATGGAAAATAAGACAAAGATACTGAGGAAGAGCATCATTTTTGCAGCGTAGAGGAACGTCACAAACCAGCTACTTTTCATTGGTTTCACATGACAAGCCTGTTGAGGTCTGGGTTTTGACAAACTCAACTGGTAATAAATGAAAACCTGGTGTTCACAAGCCAGTGTGATGTGAAGAACTGATTGGATGATGATGATGATGATGAAAATATTGAGCCTTGAGAAATATTGATTTCTGATGTCAGTCAAGAAGAAGGAAAGTGATGAAAGATCACAAAGACAAACTTTTATTTTCTCTAGAATGATGAATCGCTCACAGGAACAGGGATTTGTTTCGATTTCATGTTGACTTCAAGAGGCCGTCCTAATGAATTCGAGGTATAACTTACAACATTTGGATGTCAAACGATGAAGCTTTCCGGTTAACCAGACGAAGAGTTTCTGTGTTATCAGCACAAAACCAGGTTAAATGTTCAAAACATCTCAAAGTGTGTAAGAAGATGATAAATAAATGCAAATGAATGTATTTAACAGAATGTTACCCACCCCAATATGAATTACCTTTATGTATTATGAAATTAAAGACATAGCATATATATTTACTCTGAATAAAGCTTGAAGAGACGCAAATGCTGACACACATAGAATGATATGATTTGTTTTATCCCATTTAATTCTCCTTTACTTTCCCCGTCTTGTTTCTGAAGTAAAGCACCAAAAGCGGAGCCGCGGCTCTTTATTTCTGGACAACCGGTTGATCTGTGAACGAGAGACTGAAGAGGAACTCGAGCTCCTGCGGTTCTGTGAATAAAGTATTGCTTGATCATGTGTATAGTAAACATGTGTGTAAATAATGTATCACAAATAAATAATGAAATCCAACCCGTCTGACCCGTCGTTATTCACAAACACTGATCATCAGTGTTACTCACTTCACCTGGTCATAATGTTATGCCTGATTGCTATATTTGGTGAGGTAAAATCTTAATGTTGAATAAACAAAAGCAGATCATGTTGTGTGTCAGCTGTAAGTTATATAACATACACAAATTGATGCAGTTCTTCTGAATAGAAGAATAGAAATTTTATGACATATTAATTCATTGAGATAAAATAGTCAAAATTGTGCCATAATTATAATATAGTCATAATTATGATGCAAACAGTTGAAATTATAAGAGATAAAAAGTTGAAATTATGACTTTCTATGTCATCATTTTTATATACTTTTTATGTCATAATTAACTTGTCATAATTTTAAATTAGTGTCATATTTTGACTTTTTATGTAATAAATTATGACCATCTCATAAATGGCGAATACTGTCATTATATTTAGACTTTTTGTCATAATTGTGTCTTTTCATTTCATACTTAGTATGTGATTATTGTAACTTTTAATGTCATAATTGACTTAAGTCATAATTTCAAATTAGTTTGACATAAGTTTGACTTTTTGTCATAGTTTCATCTTTTCATTTCATAATTATGATTTAGGTTGACATAATTTTGACTTTTTGTCGATTTAGGTTGACATAATTTTGACTTTTTGTCGATTTAGGTTGACATAATTTTGACTTTTTCTCATAATTTCATCTTTTCATCTCATAATTATGATTTAGGTTGACATATTTTTGACTTTTTGTCGATTTAGGTTGACATAATTTTGACTTTTTGTCGATTTAGGTTGACATAATTTTGACTTTTTCTCATAATTTCATCTTTTCATCTCATAATTATGATTTAGGTTGACATAATTTTGACTTTTTGTCGATTTAGGTTGACATAATTTTGACTTTTTGTCGATTTAGGTTGACATAATTTTGACTTTTTGTCGATTTAGGTTGACATAATTTTGACTTTTTGTCATAATTTCATCTTTTTATCTCATAATTATGATTTAGGTTGACATATTTTTGACTTTTTGTCGATTTAGGTTGACATAATTTTGACTTTTTGTCGATTTAGGTTGACATAATTTTGACTTTTTCTCATAATTTCATCTTTTCATCTCATAATTATGATTTAGGTTGACATAATTTTGACTTTTTGTCATAATTT
>CM042250.1:54304328-54309328 GCA_023566225.1 Romanogobio albipinnatus
ATTCGCCTCCAACTCGTTCATCTTCGGGATGCGGAGTCGCGCGCTGTTACAAAACAAGTCTTCATGTTAAAAATGAATAGTACACAAACATTTCTAAACTTTTATAACGCATTCATTAATTATTTTATGATAAACATACTGTTTTAAGTGCACTCATTTATAGTCATAAATTAAAAATAATTGATAAATACATTTAACAAATAAATACAATAAATAATAATAATTGTTGTTGTTATTATTATTATAATTATTATTTGCCTATTGTTGCATTTATGCTACATGCATTTAGAAGAAGAAAAGGGAACAAAGAAATTAAAAGTCAGTCATAATACACAATGCCAGGTTTATTAGCCAATAATAATAAAGTGCTAAGATTATTACAGTTAAACAAGATTTTGATGCACATAATTCTTATTCAATCGTTGTATTCCGCCGCCCGTTTATAGAGAATCACTGCAGCTGATGAATTTGATGAATAATACACAATAAAACAATCAGATTGGTGGGAGTTTGCTGTTCTTCTTCTAAAATGAATCCGTGAGTAAAGTTTTTACAAACCCGTGGCACGGATTATGAGTTTGAGGGAACGGTTTGCACAATCTGAGCGCACGGATTGGAAATTCGTGGGTACGGTTTATTAATCCGAGGGCACGATTTGTTAAACCGAGGGAACAGTTTAAGAAATCATGATCACGGTTTATAAACTGAGGGAACGGATTGCAAAACCGTCGGCACGGATTGTTTTTTTTCTCCTATAGGTGACCGCCGGGCTCCGCAGACTTTATATCATGCAATTGTGAGAAAAAAAGTCGCAATTACTGTTTTAATTTTTTTTATTTAGTGGCGGAAACGGGCTTCCATACGAAAGAGCTCAATTCCCCTTTTTTTTCTTTTTTTTAAAAACATCTATATAGTTTTTATAACTTTGTATTTCTGTTTTAGTCAGTAGGCCATATCAGGTTAAGCTAAAGCTTCAAATAAGTTTGTTTATTGTTTTTATTTCAGTTAACATTTATTTAATTTCAAGTAATGAAGATTTTGTTTTAATGGTTTTAGTGAACTATTATAACCCTGATACTTTATTGAATATGTGTCAAATACTGGTCTTTCCTCCTGAATATGAATTAAATGGGAATTAAATTAAATACAGTTTATTGTGTAAGCAAAAACGAATATATAATGCGTGACTTTTAATTATAAACAAGCTCGAAATACACCGGGACTCTTATTTTGAAATGTCTGCGCCTCTGTTGCAGTTGCAGGAGCTCATTCAAGTTCAGATGAGGAGATAAATATGCGTCATTACAAGCGTCTAAAGCATATTACTATATAAACATCGTAAAGTAAACATTGTCATTACTCATCAGCATTAGTTCATAAACAATATCCTGGCATAAATGTGTGTTATTGATTGGTTGAGCCGCTCTGGAGCGCTGGATTGGGGGTGTGTGAGCCTGTAGGCCGTGTGTTTTCCAGCGGTTAGATCAGCTCATCTGTGACACAGGACATCAGTTCTGACCCCATCTCTTCCCTAATCCACCCTCACTAACATTCTCCTCTCGCTTTTATCTGTTGACCAAAATGACAGTAAATTTTCGTCATAGTTTTTGTCACCCAACACTAGTTTTTATTTAGTTATCGTCTCGTTTTCGTCAGCGATAAAAGGTCGTTAACGAAATGAACACTGATTCGTTATAATATTATTATTATATTAATATTATTTAAAATAATCTCTTTACAACAAAACAAGTGAAAAATAAGCAACCATCTAGACATTATTATTATTAGTAGAGACGTAGCTATGAAGACTAAAAATGGTTGTTTATTGTGTTGTTTTCCGGTATTATTATTTTTTTAATTAGTATTCATAATCATTTGTAATCATTGTATGCTTGAATACATTGGAGTGTGTGCGTAGTGTAAGTTTCAATGCATATGTGGACTTAACGGTTTGTTATATATTCCATGTATATGTAGACTTATACATTTATACATTCCGTTTTAAAGGACGTCACATGTTCCTCTGGTACTGTAGTTTTCCAGCATATAAAACCCAACGCTTTAGTCCAGAAGACCAGAGAAAGCTGGAATGAAGACCGTCTCCCAGAAATGTGTCTTTCTCTCCTATGACTGATATAAAAAAAGAAAATCTCTTGGCACAATAACTGGTGTCCGGTCCTGTGAATTAAACTACAACGACGAAAGAGCTACTGTAGCCTGGTATATTCTGTCAATTAAATACATTTAAAACAAACTTATATTTTGACGGTTGCCGTGAAGATATTTCAGTGTCTGTGTTAATTAGATGACTGTGTGTGTGTGTGTGTGTGTGTGTGTGTGTGTGTGTGTGCACTTATCGTGAAATTAAGCAAACACTATTCATCTGATTAAACACTTTCATTTTGTCATGATGTCTTGACCAATCAAAGCTCATTTTCATATTCAGATTGTCGCCTATATTCAGGCATGTTTAATAATTGATAAGGATATATTTTTAATGGTTCATCTCTATTTTTAGCCACTCGAGTCCCGGTTTTAACTTCTCAGGCGCGTTGGGTTTGTTAATCTAGATGCATATTAATTTGCTTTCTCATACAGTGGCTGTCAAAAGTGTGGAATTATTAAGATTTTTGTAATGTTTATAAAAGAGTCTCGTGAATCAGATCATAACTCCAGTAATCAGTGAAATATTCCTCCAGTGTAGATCAGCTGTACACACACACACACACACACACACACACACACCAATGTAGATCAGCTGTATACACACACACACACACACACACACACACACACACACACACACACACACTCCAGTGTAGATCAGCTGTACACACACACACACACACACACACACACACTCCAATGTAGATCAGCTGTATACACACACACACACACACACACACACACTCCAGTGTAGATCAGCTGTACACTCTCTCTCACTATCTCTCTCACACACACACACACACACACACACCAATGTAGATCAGCTGTATACACACACACACACACACACTCCAGTGTAGATCAGCTTTACACACACACACACACACACACACACTCCAGTGTAGATCAGCTGTATACACACACACACACTCCAGTGTTGATCAGCTGTACACACACACACACACACACACACCAATGTAGATCAGCTGTATACACACACACACACACACTCCAGTGTAGATCAGCTGTACACACACACACACACACACACACACACACACACACACACACACACACACACACACTCCAGTGTAGATCAGCTGTACACACACACACACACACACACACACTCCAGTGTAGATCAGCTGTACACACACACACACACACACACACACACACTCCAGTGTAGATCAGCTGTACACACACACACACACACACACACACTCCAGTGTAGATCAGCTGTACACACACACACACACACACTCCAGTGTAGATCAGCTGTACACACACACACACACACACACTCCAGTGTAGATCAGCTGTACACACACACACACACACACACTCCAGTGTAGATCAGCTGTACACACACACACACACACACACACTCCAGTGTAGATCAGCTGTACACACACACACACACACTCCAGTGTAGATCAGCTGTACACACACACACACACACACACACACACACACTCCAGTGTAGATCAGCTGTACACACACACACACACACACACACACACACACACACTCCAGTGTAGATCAGCTGTACACACACACACACACACACACACTCCAGTGTAGATCAGCTGTTCACACACACACACACACACACACACACACACACACACACACACACACACACACTCCAGTGTAGATCAGCTGTACACACACACACACACACACACACACACACACTCCAGTGTAGATCAGCTGTACACACACACACACACACTCCAGTGTAGATCAGCTGTACACACACACACACACACACACACACTCCAGTGTAGATCAGCTGCACACACACACACACACACACACACTCCAGTGTAGATCAGCTGTACACACACACACACACACACACACACACACACACACACACACACTCCAGTGTAGATCAGCTGTACACACACACACTCCAGTGTAGATCAGCTGTACACACACACACACACACACACACTCCAGTGTAGATCAGCTGTTCTCTATGTGAATATACAGTAAAGTGTCATTTATTCCTGTGATCATCATCATTACTCCAGTTTTCAGTGTCACATGACCCTTTTCTACTATTTTGGATTAATTTAATGCGTCTTTTGATGAATAACAACTTTTCAATGGAACTGTGTTCAGCACTGATCATAATCATCAGTGTGTGTTGAGCATCAGATCCTCATATGAGAAGGATCAGTGAAGGGTCATGTGACACTGAAGACCGCCACATGTGTTAAATTCCATCTCGTTCAGGAGGTTTCCCGCTCTTTCACCTCGATGTGTCCCATCATGCACCGCTGAACTCAGAGACGTGTTCCCGTGCCGACTCCATCTCCCTGGATTAGCACGCTAATGGCGCAGGCCTCTCTGGGAAATTGTCTTTCCACACTCCTGATTGTTCGGTGTCAGTCCCTTTGGCCGAGTCAGACCCGCGTCCGGCTCTCGCTCACACACACACACACACTCACACACACTCGCTCTCCTCGCCACGGCCGTGTCATTCTCCGCACCAATTTGTAGCAGCCGCTCGGCCATTAGTCGCTGCCAGCGCGAGAGCGGCGGGTGTCATCCTGAGCGATCCTCCTGACGCCTCACACACACACTCCGCCGCCGCGTCACGCGCTGATTGTTGTCTGGCGCCGCGTGATGGACAGCACTCATCTGGAAAATTGACTCTTTGCTCAGAAAAGAAAGGAAATAACAAAAATAATAAGCAAAATGAAATGTTTTCTGTCTTTTTTCACCCCTGAACTGCAAAAAATGACAACAATACGTCCATCAAAGTTAGTTCAGGTGTGTGTGTGTGTGTGTGTGAGAGAGAGAGAGATAGTGAGAGAGAGTGT
>CM042250.1:54314328-54326828 GCA_023566225.1 Romanogobio albipinnatus
GCGTGAGTTACTGAGAGTGTGTGTGTGTGTGTACGTGAGCGTGAGTTACTGAGAGTGTGTGTGTGTGTGTGTGTACGTGAGCGTGAGTTACTGAGAGTGTGTGTGTGTGTGTGTACGTGACCGTGTGAGTTACTGAGTGTGAGTGTGTGTGTACGTGAGTGTGAGTTACTGAGAGTGTGTGTGTACGTGAGCGTGAGTTACTGAGAGTGTGTGTGTACGTGAGCGTGTGAGTGTGTGTGTACGTGAGCGTGTGAGTGTGTGTGTACGTGAGCGTGAGTTACTGAGTGTGTGTGTGTGTGTGTGTACGTGACCGTGTGAGTTACTGAGAGTGTGTGTGCGTGAGCTTGTGAGTTACTGAGTGTGTGTGTGTGTGTGTGTGTGTGTGTGTACGTGAGCGTGTGAGTGTGTGTGTATGTGTGCGTGAGTTACTGAGTGTGTGTGTGTGTGTGTGTGTGTGTGTGTACGTGAGCGTGAGTTACTGAGTGTGTGTGTGTATACGTGAGAGTGAGTTACTGAGTGTGTGTGAGCGTGAGTTACTGAGTGTGTGTGTGTACGTGACCGTGTGAGTTACTGAGTGTGTGTGTGTGTGTGTGTGTACGTGAGCGTGAGTTACTGAGAGTGTGTGTGTGTGTGTGTGTGTACGTGACCGTGTGAGTTACTGAGTGTGTGTGTGTGTGTGTGTGTGTACGTGAGCGTGAGTTACTGAGAGTGTGTGTGGGTGTGTACGTGATTGTGTGAGTTACTGAGTGTGTGTGTGTACGTGAGCGTGAGTTACTGAGAGTGTGTGTGTACGTGACCGTGTGAGTGTGAGTGTGTGTGTACGTGAGCGTGAGTTACTGAGAGTGTGTGTGTACGTGAGCGTGAGTTACTGAGAGTGTGTGTGTGTGTGTACGTGACCGTGTGAGTTACTGAGAGTGTGTGTGTACGTGACCGTGTGAGTTACTGAGTGTGTGTGTGTGTGTACGTGAGCGTGAGTTACTGAGAGTGTGTGTGTGTGTGTGTGTGTGTGTGTGTGTACGTGACCGTGTGAGTTACTGAGTGTGTGTGTACACGTGAGTGTGTGTGAGTGTGTGAGAGAGTGAGTGACCGTGTGAGTGTGTGTGACCGTGTGAGTTACTGAGTGTGTCTGTGTGTACGTGAGCGTGAGTTACTGAGAGTGTGTGTGTGTGTGTATACATGAGCGTGTGAGTTACTGAATGTGTGTGTGTGTGTGATCTGTCACTTATTTTTCTGTGGCTCCCAGAATAGTTCACATCTGATCCTTGTTTAGTTTGTCTCTATCTCAGTTTCAGAGCTGAATCTTCAGTCGGAGTTATTCTCTTTTGTTATTATTCTCTGTTATGATTATTGTCTGTGTTATGAGTGAAGTGTCTGAACTCTGGGCCGCTTCAGCGTCTCGTGATGATGGTGATGATGATTAGTGGGATGTCAGTCACATGGGCTCTTCCTGTCTAAGTGGGCGGTTCTTGGTCACATCTGAGTCTACAGTGACTCGAGGGACACGTACACTAACACACACACACACACGCACACGCACACGCACACGCGTCTCGGTGTCCCTGCAGTGGCGACAGCGAAGGACATGGCCCATCAGTGTGTAGTGACCCATAAGTGTGTGTGTGTGTGTGTGTGTGGCCCCAGAGATGAGCTCTGACAGTTGTGTCACTCTTCTGTCCATTACATTTAAACATTTACATTTATCTATTTGGCAGATGCTTTATTCAAAATGACTCGCATTTGTGTGTGTGTGTGTGTGTGTGTGTGTGTGTGTGTGTGTGTGTGTCTGTCTGTCTTTGTGTCTGTGTGTGAGAGAGAGTTTGTGTGTGAGAGAGAGTTTGTGTGTGAGAGAGAGTTTGTGTGTGCGGGTGTGTGCGCGTGTGCGTGTTTGTGTGCGCTCGGGTGTGTGTGTGTTCAGAGGTAATTGCGTGTAGTTCTGCATGTTTTCAGGGAAGACATAGGCCACATATGATAATGAAGCTCTGTTCAGTCAGAAGGGCTGATGGGAAACACAGAAGCCGCCAGTGGAGATCGGGAGGCGGCGGGTGTCTCGCTGTAATGCTCCAGTCCGTCTCTCTGACCGATGCTCGGCCGCCGCTGAGCTAATTGTGTTTTAATAACCGCTTTAAGTGCAGCGATTCATCAGATCCGGCTGTGACCAGCGCCTTTATTAGCGTTATTACTGTTAATTATGAAGCTTTTGGTTTCAGAGCTACTCTCTGTGGAAATAATGCTATCAAAACACTCACTCATGTGCAGTATGTGTTGCTGTTGATGCTTCCTGTGACGTTAGCCAATCACAACAGTGGCCGTTTACTGACACGCCTAAACCTCTTAAGCTCTGGGACCATCTTTGGGGATTTCTGCCTGGATTTGGCCGACCCAGATTGAAAAGCGTCACACACACACACACACACACACACACACACACACTATTAGTGTCATTCTACAGGAAACCCTCTGGCGTGTCATAAAGCACTGCTAACAGTGATAATCATGTGAGGATATGTTGAGCTGTGATAACCCCCCCAACAAAAGAGAGGCTTTTTGATTGTTTGGTTATAAACTCATTGTTGAAAGTGTGTAACTCAGACCCTGTGAGCTCTAGCACCCTGCAGACCGTTTGGGCCGTAAACACGAGATTACAGAAAACACTGGAGAAAAGATTTGTGTCTGGATCATGTGTTCAAGATTTATTCAGATGGATCTGATGGGAGGAATATCATCTTTTTATATGTAATTTCCGCCCACACTAATCTACAGTCTCCTCATATACAGTGGTGTAAATGCAATATTAGTGTCACAAAATTCATTTTCTCCAGTGTTTTCTGTAATCTAGTGTTTACGGCCCAAACGGTCTGCAGGGTGCTAGAGCTCACAGGGTCTGAGTTACACACTTTCAACAATGAGTTTATAACCAAACAATCAAAAAGCGTCTCTTGTGTTGGGGGGGTTATCGCAGCTCAGACAACATATCCTCACATGTTTATCACTGTTAGCAGTGCTTTATGACACGTCAGAGGGTTTCCTGTAGAATGACACTAATAGTGTGTGTTTAGAGACAAAAAAAACTGAACAAAGGTTTAAAATAATCGTTTTTCGATGGCTAACTGCACAGCGTTCCACTTCCAGACTCTGACATGCCTTCCCTTGAGTAAAGGAGACTGAGGACTGGTGTGGTGTATTTACACAGACGTGGGAGTTATGGTGCGTTCTTGTTCTTGAATGCAGAGACCGAGGATCCGTCAAGAAAGAAACGACACCCAGAAACTCTTAATCTGCTGAGAAGAGTGTGTGTGTGTGTGTGAGTGTGTGTGTGTGTGATTAGATAAGCAGTTATGCTGAATTTTCACTTGGCGGTAAAGTTTCAGTTGAGAGTTGCTGATTGGAGCAGAATTAAAGCGTCATGCTGATTATTGTATCTCAACAACGGCTCCTCACACACACACACATACACACACACACACACACACACACACACACGTACGAACTGTAGAATTAATTTAATCCAGCTCTGATTCCGCCTGTATCCTCATTTTCCAGATATTCCAGCCGGTCGCTTCATATTTGCTGTTTTTGTCGTGATTTCTCAAACTCAAGTTCATAATCATGATCATATTTACATATAACGTGTCAGTTCTGTGCTTTATAAAGATATATTTATGAATATGAATCATACTGATCTTATGTAATATCATCCATAGAGCTATGATATTTAATATTGAAATATTTGCTTCTTTGTTGGAACGGTTTATATGCATGTCATGTATTTAAAATATTATAAATATATATTAGTTATATAAAATATTATAAATTAGGAAAAAAATATGTATTTGTATATTATATATTATTTGTAATATGTTTATATATCATAACATAAAATATGATGCAATAATTATTAATATAAAAAATGTTATGTTATATATATATATATATAAATTACGAAGAACATATTATAAAAAAATATATTTATTATTATTATTATTATTTTTAATATTTATATATTATACCATAAAATATGATGCACATTTAAAAAAAGAGCATTAAATAAACAATAATTTTATATATATATATATTTAAAAAATTCAATTACTTTCATAATTTATAAACTATATAATTTTTTATTATATACATTTATAATCAAACTAAATTAAATATACAATTATATATAAATGTGATTAAAAAAAATATATATATATATATATTATATAATTTGTAATATATTATAATATAAAATATGATCCATATGATTTACATTTAAATAAAGCAACAAAGAAAAAAATTATGATAAATTTGATATATGTAATTTAAAACATACACATGCATTTAAAACATATTTTAATATATAATATAATATATGTATTGTTAATCCCACATGTGATGATCAGAGAGTCACATCTTCATAAGTGGATGTTTGTCTTTCATCATTTCTTCTGCACATGTAATTATTGTTATGTTCTGTGATTCCTAGAGGGCGTGTGTGTGTGTGTGTGTGTGTGTGTGTGTGTGTGTGTGTGTGTGTGTGTGTGTGTGTGTGTGTGTGTGTGTGTGTGTGTGTGTGTGTGTGTGTGTGTGTAATCCGCTCTTAATAATGAGCTCTCGCTGCTGAATGTTTGTTTTGTGCGGATTCATTTGTTTGCAGCTCCTGAGGACGAGAGCAGTGTTCGTTTGTGATGAGCAGGATCTCATGTGTGTGTGTGTGTGTGTGTTTCAGCCGCTGGTCCGGCGTGTTCCCGCAGCGGCCGGCGTCCCCTCCAGATCCCAGCATTCCGCGCCGGTGTTTTCCGATGAGGAGCGCTCGTGGACGGGGCAGGAGAGTCTGGCTCAGGACGACCCGGAGATGTGGGAGCTCCTGCTGAAGGAGAAGGACAGGCAGTGCAGAGGACTGGAGCTCATCGCCTCAGAGGTGACCCGCGCTTCATAACACACACCTTCACATCATGACATGTGTCAATCACACCAGAGCGTCTCTGTCAGTCACGCGGCGCTTCATGGGCGGAACACAGTGACACACATTTCAGTTTTCGTGCGTGTGCGTGCGCGTGTGTGCGCGTGTGTGTGCGCGTGCGTGCGTGCGTGCGTGCGTGTGTGTGTGGCCTGGTAAACCCTACGTTATGGGGACAAAATGTCCCACAAAGATGGCAATATCCGAAATCCTCGTCCTTGTGGGGACATTTTTTGGTCTTATAAATCTTATAAATATATCTTATAAATCAGACTAAGTGATGTTTTTTTTTAAATATAAAAATGCAGAATGTCTCCTGTGATGGGTTTAGGGGTAGGGGCAGTGTGTGTGTGTGTGTGTGTGTGTGTGTGTGTGTGTGTGTTGGGTAGGTTTAGGGACAGTGTAGGGGGATAGAAAATACAGTTTATACAGTATAAAAACCATTACACCTATGGAAAGTCCACATAAAACATGAAAACCCAACGCGTGTGTGTGTGTGTGTGTGTGTGTGTGTGTGTGTGCGTGTGTGTGTGTGTTGATAGAACTTCTGCAGTCGAGCGGCTCTCGAGGCTCAGGGTTCGTGTCTCAACAACAAGTATTCTGAAGGATACCCAGGAAAAAGGTGTGTGTGTGTTTTTGTGTACAGATTTATTTATTTATTTAAGAGTCCAGGAACTGATATTGTGTGTTTTACTACTTTTCATGAAGAAAAGCAAAATCTTTATGTTGTAAATCCATTCATTCATTCATATTTATGTTTATATGCATTTATTTTGAATTTGTTTTAATTTTTTATAATTTATTTACTACTATATTTTTATTTAGTTTAATTTATTTTTATTTTTATTGATTTATGAATTAATTTGTCATTTAGTTTTTTATATGCATTTATTTTTTATAATTTCTATTTATGTACTATATTTTAATTTTAAATATTTTATTTATTTGTATTATGAATACATTTTTCATTTGTTTTGTATGCATTTATTCATTTTTTTTATTTGTATATTTATAATTTTTACTTATTCACTATATATTTATTTAATATATTTTATTTATTTGCATTAATTTGGTTATATTGTGTATACAGATTTGTGTATTTATACATTCACTTTCATTAGTTTTATTGTGTGTGTGGCGTGTGTGTGTGTGGCGTGCTTGTGTGTGCGCGTGTGTGTGGCCTGTTTGTGTGTGGTGTGTGTGTGTGTGTGTGCAGGTATTACGGCGGTGCAGAGGTGGTGGATCAGATCGAGCTGCTGTGCCAGAAGAGGGCGCTGGAGGCGTTTGACCTCGACCCGGCACTGTGGGGCGTCAACGTTCAGCCCTACTCCGGATCCCCGGCAAACTTTGCCGCTTACACGGCTGTCCTGAACCCTCACGACCGCATCATGGGTCTGGACCTGCCCGACGGGGGACAGTGAGTGACCATCAGCTCTCTCTCTCTCTTTCTCTCTCATTCACTACCTCTCTCGCTCACTCGTGCAGTGAAACCGAATGTAAGAGATTCTCTGTGTGTCTCAGTCTCACTCATGGCTACATGTCTGACGTCAAGCGGATCTCGGCCACTTCCATCTACTTCGAGTCCATGCCCTACAAACTCAACGTAAGTTCCACATCACATCCCATCTCTTGAGTCTCACACACACTGTGAAGCTTCAGGAGTTAATGCCTTAAATTATCGTGTTTGTGCGGTTAAAACCGCACGTGCGTGTGTTTGAGCGCGTGTGAGAACGTGTGTGTGTGTGTGTGTGTGTGTGTGTGTGATGGATGAGTGGTCAGTCCCCTCTCTATGGGAGAGATAATAGGAAATCGACAGGCGGCCCTCAGACACACACACACACACACACACGCTTCAGCGTGATGGAGTGACCGACGGAGAGAGAGGTTATCTGCTGTCCAGATCTCAGAGAGACTCAAATCAGGATGAAGACCGGACAGAAGTTTCAGAGAGAGAGAGACAGGAAGCGCAGTGAGACGGGAAGTGGATGTGCAGTGACACGGGAAGTGCAGTGAGACAGGAAGTGCAGTGAGACGGGAAGCGCATTGAGACGGGAAGTGGAAGTGCAGTGACACAGGAAGCGCAGTGAGACGGGAAGTGCAGTGAAACGGGAAGCGGAAGTGCAGTGACACGGGAAGCGCAGTGGCACAGGAAGCGCAGTGAGACGGGAAGCGCTGTGAGACAGGAAGTGCAGTGAGACAGGAAGCGCTGTGAGACAGGAAGTGCAGTGAGACAGGAAGCGCGGTGAGACAGGAAGCGCAGTGACACGGGAAGCGCAGTGAGATGGGAAGTGCAGTGAAACGGGAAGGAAGTGCAGTGAGACAGGAAGCGCAGTGAGACGGGAAGTGGAAGTGCAGTGAGAAAGGAAGCGCAGTGAGACAGGAAGCGCAGTGAGACAGGAAGCGCAGTGAGACAGGAAGCGCGGTGAGACAGGAAGCGCGGTGAGACAGGAAGCGCGGTGAGACAGGAAGCGCGGTGAGACAGGAAGCGCGGTGAGACAGGAAGCGCGGTGAGACAGGAAGCGCGGTGAGACAGGAAGCGCGGTGAGACAGGAAGCGCGGTGAGACAGGAAGCGCGGTGAGACAGGAAGCGGAAGCGCAGTGAGGGGAAGCGCAGTGAGACAGGAAGCGCAGTGAGACAGGAAGCGGAAGCGCAGTGAGACAGGAAGCGGAAGCACAGTGAGAGGGGAAGCGCGGTGAGACAGGAAGCGCGGTGAGACAGGAAGCGCTGTGAGACAGGAAGTGCGGTGAGACAGGAAGTGCGGTGAGACAGGAAGTGCGGTGAGACAGGAAGCGGAAGCGCAGTGAGACAGGAAGCGGAAGCACAGTGAGAGGGGAAGCGCGGTGAGACAGGAAGCGCGGTGAGACAGGAAGCGCGGTGAGACAGGAAGCGCGGTGAGACAGGAAGCGCGGTGAGACAGGAAGCGCGGTGAGACAGGAAGCGCGGTGAGACAGGAAGCGCGGTGAGACAGGAAGCGCAGTGAGACAGGAAGCGGAAGCGCAGTGAGACAGGAAGCGGAAGCACAGTGAGAGGGGAAGCGCAGTGAGACAGGAAGCGGAAGCACAGTGAGAGGGGAAGCGCAGTGAGACGGGAAGCGCAGTGAGACAGGAAGCGGAAGCACAGTGAGAGGGGAAGCACAGTGAGACGGGAAGCGCAGTGAGACAGGAAGCGCAGTGAGACCGGAAGCGGAAGCGCAGTGAGACCGGAAGCGGAAGCGCAGTGAGACAGGAAGCGGAAGCGCAGTGAGACAGGAAACGGAAGCGCAGTGAGACAGGAAGCGCAGTGAGACAGGAAACGCAGTGAGACAGGAAGCGCAGTGAGACAGGAAGCGCAGTGAGACAGGAAGCGGAAGCGCAGTGAGACAGGAAGCGGAAGCGCAGTGAGACAGGAAGCGGAAGCGCAGTGAGACAGGAAACGGAAGCGCAGTGAGACAGGAAACGGAAGCGCAGTGAGACAGGAAGCGCAGTGAGACGGGAAGCGCAGTGAGAGGGCAAGCACAGTGAGACGGGAAGCGGAAGCGCAGAGAGACGGGAAGCGCAGAGAGACGGGAAGCGCAGAGAGACGGGAAGCGCAGAGAGACGGGAGGCGCAGAGAGACGGGAGGCGCAGAGAGACGGGAGGCGCAGTGAGACGGGAGGCGCAGTGAGACGGGAGGCGCAGTGAGACGGGAGGCGCAGTGAGACGGGAGGCGCAGTGAGACGGGAGGCGCAGTGAGACGGGAGGCGCAGTGAGACGGGAGGCGCAGTGAGACGGGAAGCGCAGTGAGACGGGAAGCGCAGTGAGACGGGAGGCGCAGTGAGACGGGAGGCGCAGTGAGACGGGAGGCGCAGTGAGACGGGAGGCGGAAGCGCAGTGAGACGGGAAGCGGAAGCGCAGTGAGACGGGAAGCGCGGAGAGACGGGAAGCGCAGAGAGACGGGAAGCGCAGTCAGACGGGAGGCGGAAGTCAGAGATCATGAAGTGTTCTGTGGTCAGTCAGAGATCAGGAATTGTTCTGTGGTCAGTCAGAGATCAGGAAGTGTTCTGTGGTCAGTCAGAGATCAGGAAGTGTTCTGTCGTCAGTCAGAGATCAGGAATTGTTCTGTGGTCAGTCAGAGATCAGGAAGTGTTCTGTGGTCAGTCAGAGATCAGGAATTGTTCTGTGGTCAGTCAGAGATCAGGAAGTGTTCTGTGGTCAGTCAGAGATCAGGAAGTGTTCTGTCATCAGTCAGAGATCAGGAAGTGTTCTGTGGTCAGTCAGAGATCAGGAAGTGTTCTGTCGTCAGTCAGAGATCAGGAAGTGTTCTGTCGTCAGTCAGAGATCAGGAAGTGTTCTGTCATCAGTCAGAGATCAGGAAGTGTTCTGTGGTCAGTCAGAGATCAGGAAGTGTTCTGTCATCAGTCAGAGATCAGGAAGTGTTCTGTGGTCAGTCAGAGATCAGGAATTGTTCTGTGGTCAGTCAGAGATCAGGAAGTGTTCTGTGGTCAGTCAGAGATCAGGAAGTGTTCTGTGGTCAGTCAGAGATCAGGAAGTGTTCTGTGGTCAGTCAGAGATCAGGAATTGTTCTGTGGTCAGTCAGAGATCAGGAAGTGTTCTGTGGTCAGTCAGAGATCAGGAAGTGTTCTGTCGTCAGTCAGAGATCAGGAAGTGTTCTGTGGTCAGTCAGAGATCAGGAAGTGTTCTGTCGTCAGTCAGAGATCAGGAAGTGTTCTGTCGTCAGTCAGAGGTCAGGAAGTGTTCTGTGGTCAGTCAGAGATCAGGAAGTGTTCTGTCGTCAGTCAGAGATCAGGAAGTGTTCTGTCGTCAGTCAGAGATCAGGAAGTGTTCTGTCGTCAGTCAGAGATCAGGAAGTGTTCTGTGGTCAGTCAGAGATCAGGAAGTGTTCTGTCGTCAGTCAGAGATCAGGAAGTGTTCTGTCGTCAGTCAGAGATCAGGAAGTGTTCTGTCGTCAGTCAGAGATCAGGAAGTGTTCTGTCGTCAGTCAGAGATCAGGAAGTGTTCTGTCGTCAGTCAGAGATCAGGAAGTGTTCTGTCGTCAGTCAGAGATCAGGAAGTGTTCTGTCGTCAGTCAGAGATCAGGAAGTGTTCTGTCGTCAGTCAGAGATCAGGAAGTGTTCTGTCGTCAGTCAGAGATCAGGAAGTGTTCTGTCGTCAGTCAGAGATCAGGAAGTGTTCTGTCGTCAGTCAGAGATCAGGAAGTGTTCTGTCGTCAGTCAGAGATCAGGAAGTGTTCTGTCGTCAGTCAGAGATCAGGAAGTGTTCTGTCGTCAGTCAGAGATCAGGAAGTGTTCTGTCGTCAGTCAGAGATCAGGAAGTGTTCTGTGGTCAGTCAGAGATCAGGAAGTGTTCTGTCGTCAGTCAGAGATCAGGAAGTGTTCTGTCGTCAGTCAGAGATCAGGAAGTGTTCTGTGGTCAGTCAGAGATCAGGAAGTGTTCTGTCGTCAGTCAGAGATCAGGAAGTGTTCTGTCGTCAGTCAGAGATCAGGAAGTGTTCTGTGGTCAGTCAGAGATCAGGAAGTGTTCTGTCATCAGTCAGAGATCAGGAAGTGTTCTGTCGTCAGTCAGAGATCAGGAAGTGTTCTGTGGTCAGTCAGAGTTCAGGAAGTGTTCTGTGGTCAGTCAGAGATCAGGAAGTGTTCTGTGGTCAGTCAGAGATCAGGAAGTGTTCTGTGGTCAGTCAGAGATCAGGAAGTGTTCTGTCGTCAGTCAGAGATCAGGAAGTGTTCTGTGGTCAGTCAGAGTTCAGGAAGTGTTCTGTGGTCAGTCAGAGATCAGGAAGTGTTCTGTGGTCAGTCAGAGATCAGGAAGTGTTCTGTCGTCAGTCAGAGATCAGGAAGTGTTCTGTGGTCAGTCAGAGATCAGGAAGTGTTCTGTGGTCAGTCAGAGATCAGGAAGTGTTCTGTGGTCAGTCAGAGATCAGGAAGTGTTCTGTGGTCAGTCAGAGATCAGGAAGTGTTCTGTCATCAGTCAGAGATCAGGAAGTGTTCTGTGGTCAGTCAGAGATCAGGAAGTGTTCTGTCATCAGTCAGAGATCAGGAAGTGTTCTGTCATCAGTCAGAGATCAGGAAGTGTTCTGTGGTCAGTCAGAGATCAGGAAGTGTTCTGTGGTCAGTCAGAGATCAGGAAGTGTTCTGTCGTCAGTCAGAGATCAGGAAGTGTTCTGTCGTCAGTCAGAGATCAGGAAGTGTTCTGTCGTCAGTCAGAGATCAGGAAGTGTTCTGTCGTCAGTCAGAGATCAGGAAGTGTTCTGTGGTCAGTCAGAGATCAGGAAGTGTTCTGTCATCAGTCAGAGATCAGGAAGTGTTCTGTCATCAGTCAGAGATCAGGAAGTGTTCTGTCATCAGTCAGAGATCAGGAAGTGTTCTGTGGTCAGTCAGAGATCAGGAAGTGTTCTGTCGTCAGTCAGAGATCAGGAAGTGTTCTGTGGTCAGTCAGAGATCAGGAAGTGTTCTGTGGTCAGTCAGAGATCAGGAAGTGTTCTGTCGTCAGTCAGAGATCAGGAAGTGTTCTGTCGTCAGTCAGAGATCAGGAAGTGTTCTGTCGTCAGTCAGAGATCAGGAAGTGTTCTGTCATCAGTCAGAGATCAGGAAGTGTTCTGTCGTCAGTCAGAGATCAGGAAGTGTTCTGTGGTCAGTCAGAGATCAGGAAGTGTTCTGTCGTCAGTCAGAGATCAGGAAGTGTTCTGTGGTCAGTCAGAGATCAGGAAGTGTTCTGTCATCAGTCAGAGATCAGGAAGTGTTCTGTGGTCAGTCAGAGATCAGGAAGTGTTCTGTGGTCAGTCAGAGATCAGGAGGTGTTCTGTCATCAGTCAGAGATCAGGAAGTGTTCTGTGGTCAGTCAGAGATCAGGAAGTGTTCTGTGGTCAGTCAGAGATCAGGAAGTGTTCTGTCATCAGTCAGAGATCAGGAAGTGTTCTGTGGTCAGTCAGAGATCAGGAAGTGTTCTGTCATCAGTCAGAGATCAGGAAGTGTTCTGTGGTCAGTCAGAGATCAGGAAGTGTTCTGTGGTCAGTCAGAGATCAGGAGGTGTTCTGTCATCAGTCAGAGATCAGGAAGTGTTCTGTGGTCAGTCAGAGATCAGGAAGTGTTCTGTGGTCAGTCAGAGATCAGGAAGTGTTCTGTGGTCAGTCAGAGATCAGGAAGTGTTCTGTGGTCAGTCAGAGATCAGGAAGTGTTCTGTGGTCAGTCAGAGATCAGGAAGTGTTCTGTGGTCAGTCAGAGATCAGGAAGTGTTCTGTGGTCAGTCAGAGATCAGGAAGTGTTCTGTGGTCAGTCAGAGATCAGGAAGTGTTCTGTCGTCAGTCAGAGATCAGGAAGTGTTCTGTGGTCAGTCAGAGATCAGGAAGTGTTCTGTCGTCAGTCAGAGATCAGGAAGTGTTCTGTCGTCAGTCAGAGATCAGGAAGTGTTCTGTGGTCAGTCAGAGATCAGGAAGTGTTCTGTCGTCAGTCAGAGATCAGGAAGTGTTCTGTCGTCAGTCAGAGATCAGGAAGTGTTCTGTGGTCAGTCAGAGATCAGGAAGTGTTCTGTCATCAGTCAGAGATCAGGAAGTGTTCTGTCGTCAGTCAGAGATCAGGAAGTGTTC
>CM042250.1:54334328-54344328 GCA_023566225.1 Romanogobio albipinnatus
TGTATTTATGATCAAATAAACGCAGCCTTGGTATAAAACAGCTATTTTAAATTATAATAATATTCCACAATTTTTACTGTATTTATGATCAAATAAACACAGCCTTGGTTTAAAACAGCTATTTTAAATTATAATAATATTTCACAATTTTTACTGTATTTATGATCAAATAAACACAGCCTTGGTTTAAACAGCTATTTTAAATTATAATAATATTTCACAATTTTTACTGTATTTATGATAAAAAAAACGCAGCCTTGGTTTAAAACAGCTATTTTAAATTATAATAATATTCCACAATTTTTACTGTATTTATGATTAAAAAAACGCAGCCTTGGTTTAAAACAGCTATTTTAAATTATAATAATATTTCACAATTTTTACTGTATTTATGATCAAATAAACACAGCCTTGGTTTAAACAGCTATTTTAAATTATAATAATATTCCACAATTTTTACTGTATTTATGATCAAATAAACACAGTCTTGGTTTAAACAGCTATTTTAAATTATAATAATATTCCACAATTTTTACTGTATTTATGATCAAATAAACACAGCCTTGGTTTAAAACAGCTATTTTAAATTATAATAATATTCCACAATTTTTACTGTATTTATGATCAAATAAACGCAGCCTTGGTATAAAACAGCTATTTTAAATTATAATAATATTCCACAATTTTTACTGTATTTATGATCAAATAAACACAGCCTTGGTATTAAACAGCTATTTTAAATTATAATAATATTTCACAATTTGTACTGTATTTATGATCAAATAAACACAGCCTTGGTTTAAACAGCTATTTTAAATTATAATAATATTCCACAATTTTTACTGTATTTATGATAAAAAAAACGCAGCCTTGGTATAAAACAGCTATTTTAAATTATAATAATATTTCACAATTTTTACTGTATTTATGATCAAATAAACGCAGCCTTGGTATAAAACAGCTATTTTAAATTATAATAATATTCCACAATTTTTACTTTATTTTTGCGAATAAGGTCAATTTGAGCACATTGTATTGTGGAATACAGTTTCTTATGCATTGACTGTTTCTCCTCCTCATCTCGTGTGGCTCCTCCCCCAGGGCGGGGCTTATATTCTACCGTAAGGGCGTGCGCTCGCTGGATAAGAAGGGCAAAGAGGTCATGTACAACCTGGAGGAGAAGGTCAACTTCTCTGTGTTCCCTTCGCTTCAGGGCGGCCCGCACAATCACGCCATTGCTGGCGTCGCCGTGGCTCTCCGACAGGTATCTGCTCATTTACATATGCATCAGTCCTGGAGCTGCTGCATCTCCTATTCCGTCTCATCTTCTTCTGAACAATGGCTGGTGCACTGGGGAACTAATTTATGGTTTTTGATAATTGATGGCTGTTCATTCGCTCTCTCTCCAGGCCACGACGCCCATGTTTCGTGAATACATCGCTCAGGTTGTGAAGAACTCCAAGGCCATGGCCGACGCGCTGCTGAAGAAGGGCTACACGCTCGTCTCCGGTGGGTTTCCACACGCGCTGAAGTCAAGCTGCTCTACGGCTTCTCATTCAGGGCTCGGATTCACAAACCTCGAAGAACTTTCTTAAAGGGACAGTTCAACTTCAAATCTGAGAGATGTCTGTTCACCCAAAACTAAAGAGATAAATAAAGCCATGTGACTGGAGCGGTTTAATCCGACTCTTCTGTACATGAGATTTCATTTCGGTTTACTTTAATATCAGTGTTTATAAGTGATTAAAAGCCTAAATTAAATCATCATATAGCGATTGTGTCTCTTCAGAAGAGCCAGAGATCAGAGTTTTGGGTGAACAGACTTTAATTGGAGGGACAGAAATCTCTTTTAGATTTCATTAAAATATCTTCATTTGTTTCTAATAGGTTTGGAAGAACATGAGGGAGAGCAAATTAAGTTATTTTTGGGTGAACTGTCCCTTTAAGAAAAATTCCAAGAAGTGCGTGGAGGAGGATATAAATGATAACAAGCAAAATTATCTTGTCAAGATAATTTTTCTTACCCCATTGGCAGATAATTTAGCTTGTTTTAACCAAAAACTCACTTGGACTGGAAATAAGACCAAAATACTAAATAAGAAAAGTATTTTTTGCAGTTCCTTCTAATGAGTCTGTCTCAGGACGGATCGTTTTGATTGAACTCGTCCTGTATCTGTTGTTTTTGACATCGCTCATATTCACGAGATTGTTTGCATGAGCGATCGCTGGTGTCGCTTCAGAAACACATTCCTAGTGTTCGCCTGTAATGTGTGTAATGCACAATCAACACAATCAATTCACAAACATCTCACTTTTGGGGATTTAAGACGAGATGGAAGTTTTCCGAACTTTAAGAGGCTCTTTATGATGATATTAACTCTTTCCCTGCCAGTGTTTTTGAAAAAAGTTACCAGCCACTGCTAGCATTTTTGATCATTTTCACAAAATGGCCCCCAGAATCTTCTTAAAGCTGCACTATGTAAGATTTTCTCAGTATAACATCCAAACACCACTAGGCCAGTGTTATATATTTTGTTCAGAGTACTTACAATATCCCAAATGTTTCCAACTGTTTGTAAATGGTGAGATGCTCTTTTACCCGAGGAACCGGGACGTGTGAGGGCGTGGCCTGTCGATGACATCATATCCGCGTTAGTTTGCGGTTTTATTCTGTCATAGCAGCCGGCGAGAGCTGGTCTAACGAGTTTAGTTCAATTGTAATACATTAAGCATTTAAGCATCACATAACCGACTGACACTTGAACTGACATTTTGTTTTTGACATTAAAAATACACAAAAGAGCTCAATTCACTTTTTTGTTTGTTTTTTAAAAACATCTATATAGTTTTTATAACTTTGTATTTCTGTTTTAGTCAGTAGGCCATACCAGGTTAAGCTAAAGCTTCAAATAAGTTTGTTTATTTTTTTAATTTCAGTTAACATTTATTTAATTTCAAGTAATGAAGATTTTGTTTTAATGGTTTTAGTGAGCTATTATAACCCTGATACTTTATTGAATATGTGTCAAATACTGGTCTTTCCTCCTGAATATGAATTAAATGGGAATTAAATTAAATACAGTTTATTGTGTAAGTAAAAACGAATATATAATGCGTGACTTTTAATGATAAACAAGCTCGAAAAACACTGGGACTCTTATTTTGAAATGTCTGCGCCTCTGTTGCAGTTGCAGGAGCTCATTCAAGTTCAGATGAGGAGATAAATATGCGTCATTATAAGCGTCTAAAGCATATTACTATATAAACATGGTAAAGTAAACATTGTCATTACTCATCAGCATTAGTTCATAAACAATATCCTGGCATTAATGTGTGTTATTGATTGGTTGAGCCGCTCTGGAGCGCTGGATTGGGGGTGTGTGAGCCTGTAGGCCGTGTGTTCTCCAGCGGTTAGATCAGCTCATCTGTGACACAGGACATCAGTTCTGACCCCATCTCTTCCCTAATCCACCCTCACTAACATTCTCCTCTCGCTTTTATCTGTTGACGAAAATGACAGTAAGTTTTCGTCATAGTTTTTGTCACCCAACACTAGTTTTTATTTAGTTATCGTCTCGTTTTCTTCAGTGAAAACAGGTTGTTGACGAAAATTATGACAAATTATTCGTCAACGAAATTAACACTGGAAGGCACAGCGTTGAGTTTTAATCTCAATATGTCTGCAAATCCAGTCTCAACCTGTGTCTTGTTTACAAACGAATCCGCGGTTAAATGAAGCGAACAAACGCATGTTTATTGCTCTGCGACCCGTTTAGCTCCACGAGACGGTGGGCGGGGCTTGAGGCGGTGCTTCTGCATCCTATGACATCAGTGGTCGACATAATCTGAGATCTCTCGTTTTCTGGGCCTGGTGTCAATAAAAGCTTTTCTTTGACTAACAAGGACGTTTTCAGCTCTGAAACTTACAGGATATTCTTATATCACAATTAACTTTCAAATATCAAAGGCTCAAAGGAAAGATGATTTCTCAATTCATCACCTCTTTAATATGCAGAATAAAGGGGCGGGGCCTAGTTGAGTTAGTTAGTTGTGTGTTGAAACTGCTGGTTATGGTAAGGGGCGGGACATTTCACAAACACCAATCACAACATCCGTGTGCCAAATATCACATCTTTATTACTAAATATATCTCATTTTTACTGGTAAAGTGAAATTGATCACTTCAGAAGTCACATAAACTTATTTAAAAAAGAGAAACGGACTCATTCAGACAAAGGAGTTAATTTCCCTCAGTTTAATTATTATTCACAGTCTTCAGCTGCTCATTTCCTGAAGCCAAATCACTCCTACTGAAGAATAACCCGTCAGAACGGACGTTTGACCAGCTCTCCGTCTGAAGTGTTGAATCACGCTTTAATGATGTGTGTGTATGCGTTCAGGGTGTGTGCTGTGGATGTTGCTGTTGTTCATTCACTTAAAGGCACAGTATGTAAGATATGTGGACTATCCTCTAGATCAGTTATATATTGTGTTGACTTGTGTACTTTAGGTTTGTTCTCATGTGATCGTGTCAGTGCTGGCAGATCGATATGAAGTGACTCTTGACTCTTTCTTCAGGAGGAACCGATAATCATCTGGTTCTGGTGGATCTGAGGCCTCAGGGAATGGACGGAGCGCGTGCGGAACGGGTTCTGGAGCTGGTGTCCATCACGGCCAATAAGAACACGTGTCCCGGCGACAAGAGCGCGCTCACGCCCGGCGGCCTGCGGCTGGGTGAGAAACACACCACACGCTCATCAAGCGCCCAATAGACGGGTTTACATCCAGAGTTACCCGTTTAACTTGGAATATAAATCATTCGCGAATAAAGCAGCGTTTCCATCCCATGTGTTCAGAAGAACAAAACCGTCACGCAAGTTGTAAGTTGATCTTTTCCCCTCCATCATAAATGAGTGTCGTCTCAGAGCGTCAGGCGAAACACACACACACACACACACACAGAGAGAGAGTCAGGCAAAACACACACACACACACACACACAGAGCGTCAGGCAAAACACATACACAGAGAGTCAGGCGAAACACACACACACACACACACAGAGCGTCAGGCAAAACACACACACAGAGAGTCAGGCGAAACACACACACACATACACAGAGAGAGTCAGGCAAAACACACACAGAGAGAGTCAGGCAAAACACACACACAGAGAGTCAGGCAAAACACACACAGAGAGAGTCAGGCAAAACACACACACAGAGAGTCAGGCGAAACACACACACACATACACAGAGAGAGTCAGGCAAAACACACACAGAGAGAGTCAGGCAAAACACACACAGAGAGAGTCAGGCAAAACACACACACAGAGAGTCAGGCGAAACACACACACACATACACAGAGAGAGTCAGGCAAAACACACACACACACACACACAGAGCGTCAGGCAAAACACATACACAGAGCGTCAGGCAAAACACACACAGAGAGAGTCAGGCAAAACACACACACATACACAGAGAGAGTCAGGCAAAACACACACAGAGAGAGTCAGGCAAAACACACACACAGAGAGTCAGGCGAAACACACACACACACACACACACAGAGAGTCAGGCAAAACACACACACAGAGAGTCAGGCGAAACACACACACACACACACACAGAGAGTCAGGCGAAACACACACAGAGAGAGTCAGGCAAAACACACACACAGAGAGTCAGGCGAAACACACACACACACACACACAGAGAGTCAGGCGAAACACACACAGAGAGAGTCAGGCAAAACACACACACAGAGAGTCAGGCAAAACACACACACACACACACACACACAGAGCGTCAGGCAAAACACAATAAGTGATGTCATGTTCTCTTGCGTTGGGATTCTGGTGTTTGAGAACGCAATCGTCTGAGACGCTCCTGGAGGAATACACACACACACACACACACACACACACACACAGAGCGTCAGGCAAAACACACACACACATACACAGAGAGAGTCAGGCAAAACACACACAGAGAGAGTCAGGCAAAACACACACACAGAGAGTCAGGCAAAACACACACACAGAGAGTCAGGCAAAACACACACACAGAGAGTCAGGCAAAACACACACACAGAGAGTCAGGCAAAACACACACAGAGAGAGTCAGGCAAAACACACACACAGAGAGTCAGGCGAAACACACACACACACACACACACACAGAGCGTCAGGCAAAACACAATAAGTGATGTCATGTTCTCTTGCGTTGGGATTCTGGTGTTTGAGAACGCAATCGTCTGAGACGCTCCTGGAGGAATACACACACACACACACACACACAGAGAGTCAGGCGAAACACACACACACATACACAGAGAGAGTCAGGCAAAACACACACAGAGAGAGTCAGGCAAAACACACACACAGAGAGAGTCAGGCAAAACACACACAGAGAGAGTCAGGCAAAACACACACACAGAGAGTCAGGCGAAACACACACACACACACACACAGAGCGTCAGGCAAAACACACACAGAGAGAGTCAGGCAAAACACAATAAGTGATGTCATGTTCTCTTGCGTTGGGATTCTGGTGTTTGAGAACGCAATCGTCTGAGACGCTCCTGGAGGAATACACACACACACACACACACACACACACACACACACACACTAAACGCTTCTGGAGGAATTTAACCAAATCATTATGACCACAGACTTTGACTCAGGCATTTCAGAGCCACCAAACCAGCATTAGAGATGCTGCGACGCCATTGGTCCGCTGGTTAGACCAGTTATCCAATCACAGCCTCTGAGGCAGTCACATGAGGTTCTGAGGGATTCAGTAAATGTATTTCCGTCAGTTTGTGCACGTCTCCTTATCGGATAAAAACATAATCCTCCTCAATTGAGTGAGTTTTTTATACAATATCCCAAAATCCCTGTATGAGTATGAGTATGAGTATGAATGATTATGAGTATGAGTATGAATGATTATGAGTATGAGTATGAATGATTATGAGTATGAGTATGAATGATTATGAGTATGAGTATGAGTATGAATGATTATGAGTATGAGTATGAATGATTATGAGTATGAGTATGAATGATTATGAGTATGAGTATGAGTATGAATGATTATGAGTATGAGTATGAGTATGAATGATTATGAGTATGAGTATGAGTATGAATGATTATGAGTATGAGTATGAGTATGAATGATTATGAGTATGAGTATGAATGATTATGAGTATGAGTATGAATGATTATGAGTATGAGTATGAGTATGAATGATTATGAGTATGAGTATGAGTATGAATGATTATGAGTATGAGTATGAGTATGAATGATTATGAGTATGAGTATGAATGATTATGAGTATGAGTATGAATGATTATGAGTATGAGTATGAATGATTATGAGTATGAGTATAAGTATGAATGATTATGAGTATGAGTATGAATGATTATGAGTATGAGTATGAGTATGAATGATTATGAGTATGAGTATGAATGATTATGAGTATGAGTATGAGTATGAATGATTATGATTATGATTATGAGTATGAGTATGAGTATGAGTATGAGTATGGGTATGAGTATGAGTATGGGAACGCATCTGTAACTCATCCTCTGGTGTCCCAGGAACCCCTGCACTCACCTCACGCCAGTTCAGGGAGTCAGACTTCCAGCGGGTGGTGGATTTCATGGATGAGGGCATCAAGATCGCTCTGGACGTGAAGACCAAGACCAGTGAGTCTCACACACACACACACACACACACACACACACACACACACAGAATGAAGCAAGCGCTGCTCCTCTGAGCGCTGGTGTGTGACGGCATCACAGGCCGTCCACTTACTGTGGAGAACTTATAGTCTCACACACGGAATAAACAATAACTAAAAGGGAATTGCGACTTATCTCACGAGTGTGTGTTGAGTTATAAACGTGTGTTATTAGTTATAAACTGGTGATTGGGAGGAATTAAGTCAGAACTGTAAGTTTATATCTCTGACGTGTTTCAAGAATTGTAAGATGTGATTATTAGATTCCTCTGATGTTGTGAAGCTCTGAGGGCGCGTCCGAATCCACTTCTGCTAGTTTAACGACGGGACAAACGGTCAGCGCTCCGGCTCAGGGTCCAGAAGGGCCGTCCCTCGTCTCTTAATGAGTCATGGGTGTGTTTTGGGCGTAACGTCAATAAACCAATCAGAGCCTCATCTCCTTTTCCCTTTAAAAGCCAATTGTGCTGCACCATGAGAGGATTCACTGTTGAAATGAGGAGAGACTGAACACTTCTCCAGAGAGGAGTGTGTGTGTGTGTGTGTGTGTGTGTGTGTGTGTGTGTGTGTGTGTGTGTGTGTGTGTGTGTGTGTGTGTGTGTGTGTGTGTGTGTGTGTGTGCGTGCTGCTGCGCGTCCCTGTGTGTGTAATAAGCAGTGTGTGTGTGTGTGTGCTGCTGCGCGTCCCTGTGTGTGTAATAAGCAGTGTGTGTGTGTGCTGCTGACCGTCCCTGTGTGTGTAATAAGCAGTGTGTGTGTGTGCTGCTGCGCGTCCCTGTGTGTGTAATAAGCAGTGTGTGTGTGTGCTGCTGCGCGTCCCTGTGTGTGTAATAAGCAGTGTGTGTGTGTGCTGCTGCGCGTCCCTGTGTGTGTAATAAGCAGTGTGTGTGTGTGCTGCTGCGCGTCCCTGTGTGTAATAAGCAGTGTGTGTGTGTGCTGCTGCGCGTCCCTGTGTGTGTAATAAGCAGTGTGTGAGTGTATGTGTATGTGTGTATGTGTGTGTGTGTGTGTGTGTGTGTGTGTGTACTGCTGCGCATCCCTGTGTGTGTAATAAGCAGTGTGTGTGTGTGCTGCTGCGCGTCCCTGTGTGAGTGTGTGTGTGTGTGTACTGCTGCGCGTCCCTGTGTGTGTAATAAGCAGTGTGTGTGTGTGTGTGTGTGTAATAAGCAGTGTGTGTGTGCTGCTGCGCGTCCCTGTGTGTGTAATAAGCTGTGTGTGTGTGTGAGTGTGTGTACTGCTGTGCGTCCCTGTGTGTGTAATAAGCAGTGTGTGTGTGCGTACTGCTGCGCGTCCCTGTGTGTGTAATAAGCAATGTGTGTGTGTGCTGCTGCGCGTCCCTGTGTGTGTAATAAGCAGTGTGTGTGTGTGTGAGCTGCTGCGCGTCCCTGTGTGTGTAATAAGCAGTGTGTGTGTGTGTGTGTGTGAGTGTGTGCTGCTGCAGACTTACACTCACACACACACACACTCACACTCACACACACTATCTCACACACACTATCTCACACTCACACACACACACACACACTCACTCACTCACACACACACACACACACACACACACTCTCACGCACACACAAACTCTCACAAAAAAAACTAAACTGAGGACGATTTATGCCTCGTAAAGCTTTTACAAAGCGTGTTTATTAATGCTTTATGAATTATGAATGCACTAATGATTCATAGCGTGCGGTTATTATGAAGTGTTTTTGTAATGGCTCATTTTCCTCTCTTTCCCCTTCAGAAAAGCTGTCGGACTTCAAGAGTTTCCTGCTGGAGGACGGTGAGACGGCGTCTCGTATCGCTGACCTGCGCCTGCGCGTCGAGGCGTTCGCCCGTCCGTTCCCGATGCCAGGGTTCCACGACCATTAGAGCGGCAGATCTGGGCACTGGCGGAGCGGATCACACACACCGCCGGCTCTTTCCGTCGACACACACTTACCGAGAGTCTTAATTCTCTTCTTTTGTTTAGCTTTGATCAATCCCTTCTTTATTAATCATTCACTGGAACTAACAGCGCTGTGTGTGTGTGTCATTCAGACGCCAGTGCTGTGGATGATTTATTCCTTCTGGATGAAGTTCGGGATCTTAATCTTCCATCTCGAGTGAGGATAGTGTTCTATAACAGACTAATGATGTTTACAGACTGACCGTCTCTCTCTTCTCTCTCTTCTCTCTCTTCTCTCTCTTCTCTTTTTCTGCTGGAGTCTCAGTAGTTCTGCACCGGCTGATCATTGAAGCCGTTTTGTAATGTA
>CM042250.1:54354328-54384328 GCA_023566225.1 Romanogobio albipinnatus
CGAGGCTTATCTAGAAACAAGTCACCATGAAATCAAAATGGACAGTTATTTTATTTCCCCCAATGAAATATTGCAGTGTTTATTCTAAATGAATTATCAGTAGATATGGTTATAAATCTGAATATCTTGCCCTCCCTCTTCCTCTCATCTCTTCTCTGATGACGAGGGCGGGGCCACCTGTCACTCACAGGAGATCCACCAATAGCAAACCACAACCATCCAATCAATTCCCCACAGACACAATCAAGCCCCGCCTACATTTGCTCTTGTTTGCGATTCACTCGATATACAGCACACTAGAGGAGAAACAACTTCCCTTTCATGACCTTAAAGCTTTGTATTAAAGTGCATAAAGTGTCCAAGGGTTCGTTTTTTCAGTTAATATTATTATTGAATAAGAGAATTTTTGGAAATTTCGGTGTGAAAACACTAATTACACTATTTAAAGGGATAGTTCACCCAAAAATGAAAATTAGCCCATGATTTAGTGCATAAAAGTGCATCTGTCCATCATAAAAGTGCATCTATCCATCATAAAAGTGCATCTATCCATCATAAAAGTGCATCCATCCATCATAAAAGTGCATCCGTCCATCATAAAAGTGCATCTATCCATCATAAAAGTGCATCCATCATACATGCCAACCCTCCCGATTTTTCCGGGAGACTCCCGAATTTCAAAGCCCCTCCCGAAAATCTCCCGGGCTGACCTTTCTCCCGAATTTCTCCCGATTTCCACCCGGACAACAATATTGCTACACCATCCGTCACTGGGCGCCGTTTCAGGCTCTCCACGGCTCTGCTTTCGTCGGCGAAAAAGTTAAGAAAGTCAACGCTAAGCCCTCAGTACCGAGCCGAGCAGTTCCCTCGGGGAGTGCTTGCTGTATTTTGCCTTGTTTTTAATGCACTTTAATGTACTGTATGGAAAATAATGCCTTAAATGAACTTGAGAGAAAATGAGATGCGCGGTTCTTCACGTGCTCTAATATACGATTATCGTAATATACGAGTTTCCTATAAACATTGCACATGAACGCCCTCACATTTTGAAACTTGAATGCAATGCGCTCGTAATCACGACTTCAGAAGTCGGAATCATCACATTTCCGATAGCACGTGAAGGCAGCATTATCCACATCATGTTTGGCTGAGGTAGATCTTAAAGTAGCACTGATAATGTCTGTCATTAATGTTCAAAGAACAACGGGAACAAGATTGTAGCTTTAATGATGATTCATCTATGTTTCACTTATTATTTATGCAGTTAAGAAAGGTGTTGATAACTTTATTCAATTTCTGTGTAGACTATGTCTAACAGGGAAGGCCACAAGTAAATATAACATTTATTATAATGGGTTTATGTAAAGATTGTTTTAAGTTCAATTAAATTAAAAGTTATTTTTTAAAGCCTAATAAATGTTGAAATTGGGAGCTTTCAGTTATACTGTAATGTAACGTCATCAATGTTTCATATAGACATTAATATCAGTGATACTGGCCTTCATTCATAAAAAGATGCCATAACAACACATATTTAAAATATGCGGTCTTTAAATTGTTTCTAAATTAATTTGGAGAGTAACTGAAATTATTACAATATAAAAATATTAAAAACTAATAATGATTAATTACAGAAAAAATGTGCTTAATTAGTTTTTTTATTTTTATTAATTCACAGCACTAATATCTAGTTGTGACTCGAAGTGCTTAGAGTGCAGTGTTATGTTGCAGTATTTGTCCTGAAAAGTAAATGTGATCTTTGTTACCTCAATAAATTTAAGGTCATTCCTATACACGGGTTTCCTGTTTACAAACATTACAGGGTGCGTGCGCATCCTGGAGGCAGAAAGACAGATCGCTGAGCTGGTCCGCTACTGCAACAACCTTAAGTATTGAAGCTTTCCTTATTGTTTGTATAACTGCTGACTCAATAAAACGGGATTTTAGTTGGATCTGTTTGTCTGTCTTTAATTTTGCAGTGTTGCTGTGATACATGTATGAATAGGGTTGCCACCTTCAGTGTGGCAAAATAAGGGACACCCATTCATGACACCCACTCGCCCCAAAAAAAAAAAAAATTGCATAACGGACAGACATAAAGAATACGTCATGAAATGATTATTTCAACATTTACAATTTGACAGCTCAATAATAAACCATATAAGAAAACATGAGATCAAGTATGTGAACTTGCAACAGAACACATTTTATATTATTTTACATTTGATTTTATTTCTTTCAAAATAACTCTTTAGTAGCCTATTTGGTGCACTTTAAAGGGATAGTTCACCCAAAATGAAAATTCTGTCATCATTTACTCGCCCTCATGATGTTCCAAACCTGTATGAGTTCTGCTGAACACAAAAGAAGATATTTTGAAGAAAGTTCAAAGTTCAGCCTGTACGCAGGCTGCTTTGGGGGCACCATTGACTTCCACATTAATCTTCCTATGTGTTCAACATAACAAAGAAATGTATACATGTTTAGAACAACTTGAGGGTGAGCAAATGATGACAGAATTTTTATTTTTGGGTGAACTGTCCCTTTAAGCAGTCATTCTGAACCAGTAATCACTTTTTTTAATTAAAAAAATATATATATTTTATTTTATTAATTTACTTAAATTATGACTATATTATCATGTAATTATTTGTCCCATTTTTATCTAAATATTTTTTTAAATGTCAGACTTTATATGACAGGATTATTTATTATGTATGATGAATATAGCCTAGATGAATTATAAATTAATGATAACATTTATTAGGCTATAATCTATTAATTAACCTGTCTAAAAAATAATAATTCTGTCTGCCAAGCTCTGATAATGTATGGAATATTATATTAATATATTATCCATTAAAAAAAACTATAGGCCTACCTTTAGAAGCACGGATGTGTCTGTCAGCGCTGCTGCTTAAATCAGACAGTCTGAGACACTGAAATGCTTCTCATAAAGTGTGCAGTTGGCCTGAAGTTCATCGTGAGTTACTGGATAGACCCACTGATACCTTTTTGATATTCAGCTCTATATCTGGAGATCCTCTTGCGTTCAAACGGTGGACGCGACGCGAGCTCGACATGTTTTTAAAACACCGCGCAAGTTTGCAGGCACACTGGTACAGCGCATGTTCTCGAGACTCCGGCAACTAAAACACAATCACGCACAAATGAGCTCCTGTACTACTTATTGTGAAATTGATTTCTTTATATTTGCTTTCAGTATTCTCCACACTGCAAAATCCGTATGTGTTTATTGAACTATGTGTGGACCTGTGTAAAAATACGGGACAAATCGCGTCCCGTATTGGTTTGATACGGGACACGTCATTTTGCTTGTAAATACGGGACGATTCCGTATTTTACGGGACGGGTGGCAACCCTATGTATGAATGATCATGTCAGGCTAGTAATGTAATCAATTAATCAAACATCACAGATACAGTTATTAATAAGCACTGGCTCTGTTGGTACAATTAACCACGCAGCAACTCCTTGGCATTTTGACTTTCAGACACGCCGCTGCTAACCTACAACACGGGAGGTCTCTTCTTTCTGCCTCTCGGTTGCGTGCGCAAGCAGTGATGACGTCGCCGAGAAATCCGTGTATTTTATGTTTTATGTTCTATTATATTAACATTAAAAACAGTCTTTTTACGACTAAAATAACAGTTAAGGGTAAAAAAAACTGAATTCCCAAAAATTAAAACAGAAAAAACGGAATTTGGGAAAAAATAAAACGGATTTTATAGGGCCCTAGGAGTGTTGTTGTTATTGTACATAATATGTATGTATAAATTATGTACAAATAAATGAATTATATTCTTCTTTACGTTTGTGTGTGATTATATATGAGTGCTCATATATAATCCCCCCCCCCCCCCCCCCCTAATTATCTCCCTAATTCTGAGGTCCTAAGGTTGGCAAGTATGGCATCCATCCATCATAAAAGTGCATCCGTCCATCATAAAAGTGCATCTATCCATCATAAAAGTGCATCCATCCATCATAAAAGTGCATCCGTCCATCATAAAAGTGCATCTATCCATCATAAAAGTGCATCCATCTATCATAACAGTTCATCCATCCATCATAAAAGTGCATCTATCCATCATAAAAGTGCATCTATCCATCATAAAAGTGCATCTGTCCATCATAAAAGTGCATCTATCCATCATAAAAGTGCATCCATCTATCATAACAGTTCATCCATCCATCATAAAAGTGCATCTGTCCATCATAAAAGTGCATCTATCCATCATAAAACTTTAATAATAATAATATTTTAGATTACCAAAGTGATTACTTTGAGTTTTAATATCATTGATGCACTTTTATGATGGATAGATGCAGTCATTCACTGTCGTTATTAAGCTTGGAAGAGTCAGGACATTATTAATATAACTCTGATTGTGTTCGTCTTAAAGAAGAGGGGGAGTAAATCATGGGCTAATCTCATCCCTTTAACAGCACAGAACAGAGGCTAAGTTTGGGACGCACCTCACTATGTGTTTGCTAATGTACGGCTTGACGTCTCCTGTCACGCATCGCTCCGTCGTGTGAGATGAAACTGATCCGGGAACAGCGGGAGTGACGGATCTGTCTGCGCTGTCAGTCTGCAGCTGATCACAGAGCAGTCGCTGGGCTGTTTACCTTGTACTGATAGGTCGGGTCGAGTTTGTTCCACGGTTCAGGGTTATTCTTCCTGTCCCAGCTGACAGAATGAGGGTAAGGCCAGACCGGAGAGGAGAGGAGAAACAGAGCGAGTGAAAAAAGAGAGAGACGGTGAGGATGAGTGACTGTAAAGGAGGGTAATTATCAGCCGGGGTGGCGGAGGCCGGTGTCTTTGGCCGACTGCCGAGTTTGATTCTCACAGTGATTCATTAACACACACAACACACAGAAGCAACAACAGCTCGTCCAATCAGAATCTAGAATGTTTTGATTCCAAAATCTAGAATAAGTCACACTGTACAAGTAACAGCGCAAGACTGATTTAACCACATATGCTCTGGGACCATTTTTAGGGATTTCCGCCTGGATTTGGCCGACCCAGATTGTAAAGCGTCCCACACACACACACACACACACACAGTGTCTCTAAACACACACTATTAGTGTCATTCTACAGGAAACCCTCTGACGTGTCATAAAGCACTGCTAACAGTGATAAACATGTGAGGATATGTTGTCTGAGCTGTGATAACCATAGATATCCATAATAAAGGCTAGATGTCTCGTCCGCGCTGGCGGCCATTTTGTCACAGGCAGCTCGCTCACTCCTAACATTGTTTTCATGGTGCTTGCACTTTTTAAATAACCATAACTTGCTAAATTTTCTACCGATTTTCAAACTGTTTGGTTTGTTATAAACGTCAGAGATGTAGTTATGAGCATCCATAATTATCGCCACGTTAATAATGTTTATAAGAAACCAAACCATTTGTAAATCCGTCAAGATTTCAGTGAGATAAAGAGTGTTTGTGTTCAGATCACTCGCCTTACATCAGGCACCACAGAGCCCTGCCTGTGACAAGATGGCCACCGGTGATGATGTTAGAGACTCCGCCGTAAGACATCTAGCCTTTATTATGGATATCTATGGTGATAACCCCCCCAACAAAAGAGAGGCTTTTTGATTGTTTGGTTATAAATTCATTGTTGAAAGTGTGGAACTCAGACCCTGTGAGCTCTAGCACCCTGCAGACCGTTTGGGCCGTAAACACTAGATTACAGAAAACACTGGAGAAAAGATTTGTGTCTGTATGCAATATACCCCCCCCCCCCCCATACCAATATACAGGGGTGTAAATGCAATATCCCAGTGTCATTAAATAAATAAAAATCCCAGTATTTTCTGTAATGTAGTGTTTACGGCCCAAACGGTCTGCAGGGTGCTAGAGCTCACAGGGTCTGAGTTACACACTTTCATTATTATTATTACAAAAAAATCAAAAAGCGCCTATTTTGTTTGTTAGTTTGTTAGTTTTTTATATTTTATATGTTTGTTTATATCATCACACACAACATATACTATAATATTCATCACTTTCAGCAGTGTTTTATATAATGTCTTATGTGACATGATTATGAAACGTCAAAGAGTTTCCTGTAGAATGACACTAATAGTGTGTGTTTAGAGACACTGTGTGTGTGTGTGTGTGTGTGTGTGTGTGTGTGTGTGTGTGTGTGTGTGTGTGTGTGATGGGTAGGTTTAGGGGTAGGGGCAGTGTGTGTGTGTGTGTGTGTGTGTGTGTGTGTGTGTGTGTGTGTGTGTGTGATGGGTAGGTTTAGGGGTAGGGGCAGTGTGTGTGTGTGTGTGTGTGTGTGATGGGTAGGTTTAGGGGTAGGGGCAGTGTGTGTGTGTGTGTGCATGTGATGGGTAGATTTAGGGGCAGTGTAGGGGGATAAAAATTACAGTTTATACAGTATAGAAACCATTACGCCTATGGAAAGTCCCCATAAAACATGAAAACCCAACGTGTGTGTGTGTGTGTGTGTGTGTGTGCTGTAACACATGTGATGGTTTTGTCTCGTCTCACCTGACGTGAGGTCCACGGGCCAGTCGGATCAGATACAGAGAAGCTCCGCTCATGCCCAATAACAGGAAGAGGAACTGAGGGATGAGCTGAAAGAGGACGAGAAGATCATCAGACGTGTGTGTGTGTGTAGGTGTGTGTGTGTGGTGTGTGTGTCTGTGTGGTGTGTGTTGTGGTGTGTGTGTGTGTGTGTGTGTGTCTTGTGTGTGTATGTGTGTGTGTGTGTGGTGTGTGTGTGTGTGTGTGTGTGTGTCTTGTGTGTGTGTGTGTGTGTGTGTGTCTGTGTGTGTGTGTGTGCGTGTGCGAGTGTGTGTGTGGTTTGTGTGTGTGTGTCTTGTGTGTGTGTGTGTGTGTGTGTGTGTGTGTGTGTGTGTGTGTGTGTGTGTGTGTGCGCGTGTGCGAGTGTGTGTGTTGCTCGCTCTCTAAAGTAAAGCCAGAGCAGAAATGCTTGACAAAAACATCACAAGAGCGCCGTCTTGCTGTACATGAGAAACAGTGTTATTTATATCTCTTCATGCCTTACAGATGCATTTAGCCGATTACAGCTGGACGATTATATACAGTAGTTGCATTTCTAGACAATCAAGCCGTTGAGATTTGCTATATACAGTGTGTGTGTGTATATATCGGTGACCCTGGAGCTCAACAGCAGTCCTGCGTCTCACGGGTATAACTGTGGCAACAGCCAACAATACATTATAGGTCAAAATTATCAATTTTTCTTTTATGCCAAAAATCATTAGGATATTAAAGCTGCACTATGTAAGTTTCCCGTCCGCTAGAGGTCGCCTGTTCAAAACAAAGGCGTAGTTTGATGACGTCACGTTTGAGCGCAGACTCTTGGGTCATGTGGTCTTCAGCTCACAGCCGGTGGGAAAGAATGGGGACAGGACTCGGGCAGAAATCATGTTGATGATGTGATTATTAGCGTTCCTGTAGTCTGAAGCAGAGCAGGAGCGAGTGTTGATGATGTGATTATTAGCGTTCCTGTAGTCTGAAGCAGAGCAGGAGCGAGTGTTGATGATGTGATTATTAGCGTTCCTGTAGTCTGAAGCAGAGCAGGAGCGAGCGTTGAGGAGCTGAGGAACCGCTGAAGCGATTGTTCATGAGATGAACGCAACACACGCCTCGCGAGCAGCGGGACTTTTATTATGAAGCTACAGTCGCCACTTCCACTCCTCCGCTCATGAGTGTGAGGGAACGCAGCTCTGCTGATCATATTACACACATCTGAGTGTGTTGATGATGGGATGGCGTTACTCTGTGCGTTCTCTGGCCGGCTGCTATGACACTTGTTCACACTGCAGTGAGAGGAAAGCGCTTCTGCAGAATAAAACCGCAAACTAACGCGGATATGATGTCATCGACAGGCCACGCCCTCACATGTCCCGATGTTATACTGAGAAAATCTTACATAGTGCAGCTTTAAGATCATGTTCCATGAAGGTATTTTGTAAATGTCCTATCATAAATGTATTATTAGTAGTAATATGCATTGCTAAGGACTTCATTTGGACAACTTTAAAGGAGATTTTCTCAATATTTAGATTTTTTTGCACCCTCAGATTCCAGATTTCAATGGAAAGATTATTTATTCAGCTTTCAGATGATCTATTCATCTCAATTTAGGGTGCGTTCACACTCATTTTTAGTGTGATAATTTTTTTCCTCCAAAGATTCTCTATTGGGTTTAGGTCTGGAGACTGGCGAGGCCACGCCAGAACCTTGATATGCTTCTTACAGAGCCACTCCTTGGCAGGGCTGGACTGGTAATCTAGCATACCGGGCATTTTCCCGGTGGGCCGACGCACTTTGGGGCCGATACAAGGTTATTTATTTATGTATTTATTTAGGGTTTTTTTCCACGGACTGGCCCATCATGAAGGCTACATTAAATATTGCGCAATATAAATCACTTTTATAGAGGCTGTTTTTGTATTTTCTACGTGTTTACAATATTTTTTTTATTACAAATTCAATAGTTTATTATTTATTTATTTATTTATTTTAGAAACCATATACCCATGGTAATGAGGAGCATGGTTTGGCCAAAATTGGCCAACAGTTAAACTCGGTTAAAAGAGACAACGTCATTTCGGTTTGGAACAACTTTACACAACAGAATTTAAAAGCAGTAAATTTACTTTATTGCATCCTAGCATTTCTGTGTGACAAAAGTGCAATATCAAGTTTGATATCTGCATTTGCAATAAATTCAATAATATCCATCATTATTTGTCCCTGTCCTAGTTTTATTTATTTACTCCAATGTAAGGCCCTAACCCCAGCAAAAACATTCACGAGGATCTCATGGGCCGGATGGGCTGGGTTTGCCAGGGCCGAATTTTATCCCCAGTCCAGCCCTGCTCCTTGGTTATCCTGGCTGTGTGCTTCGGGTCATTGTCATGTTGGAAGACCCAGCCTCGGCCCATCTTCAATGCTCTAACTGAGGGAAGGAGGTTGTTCCCCAAAATCTGGCAATACATGGCCCCGTCATCCTCTCCTTAATACAGTGCAGTCGCCCTGTCCCATGTGCAGAAAAACACCCCCAAAGCATGATGCTACCCCCCCCATGCTTCACAGTAGGGATGGTGTTCTTGGGATGGTACTCATCATTCTTCTTCCTCCAAACACGTTTAGTGGAATTATGAGCAAAAAGTTCTATTTTGGTCTCATCTGACCACATGACTTTCTCCCATGACTCCTCTGGATCATCCAAATGGTCATTGGCAAACTTAAGACGGGCCTTGACATGTGCTGGTTTAAGCAGGGGAACCTTCCGTGCCATGCATGATTTCAAACCATGACGTCTTAGTGTATTACCAACAGTAACCTTGGAAACGGTGGTCCCAGCTCTTTTCAGGTCATTGACCAGCTCCTCCCGTGTAGTTCTGGGCTGATTTCTCACCTTTCTTAGGATCATTGAGACCCCACGAGGTGAGATCTTGCATGGAGCCCCAGTCCGAGGGAGATTGACAGTCATGTTTAGCTTCTTCATTTTCTAATGATTGCTCCAACAGTGGACCTTTTTTCACCAACCCGCTCGGCAATTTCCCCGGAGCCCTTTCCAGCCTTGTGGAGGTGTACAATTTTGTCTCTAGTGTCTTTGGACAGCTCTTTGGTCTTGGCCATGTTAGTAGTTGTATTCTTACTGATTGTATGGGGTGGACAGGTGTCTTTATGCAGCTAACGACCTCAAACAGGGGCATCTAATTTAGGATAATAAATGGAGTGGAGGTGGACATTTTAAAGGCAGACTAACAGGTCTTTGAGGGTCAGAATTCTAGCTGATAGACAGGTGTTCAAATACTTATTTGCAGCTGTATCATACAAATAAATAGTTCATATATTGTGATTTCTGGATTTATTTTTTTTGATTATGTCTCTCACAGTGGACATGCACCTACGATGACAATTTCAGACCCTCCATGATTTCCAAGTGAACTTGCAAAATAGCAGAGTGTTCAAATACTTATTTTCCTGACTGTATGAGCAGATTTGTTATTCAGCAACGTTTATGCATTTGGCAGACGCTTTTATCCTTTGCATTCAAGGTGTAGATGTTCTCAGTTCATGCATTCCCTGAGAATCAAACCCATGATGTTGGCGGCATACTCTACTGCTACAGGCTAATGCTAGCATAAACACAAGATGAGCTGTAAAGTAACAGTGAATGCATGAGCTGAGAACATCTACACCTTCAGCGACTTCTGCCAAATGCATGAATGTAAATACCCGAGTAATGACTCGTCTGGTTTAAGTAACTTGATCTAACTCAGAAGGAACTGCTCCATCATGAGCTGAAGGAGGGAAGCGCGCGCAGGAGACGCGTCAGACACGTTTCAGAACGCAACGGCGTGTGAAATGGATTTAGAAGTGTGTGTGTGTGTGTGTGTGTGTGTGTTCATGTACTTGCATCGAGTAGGTTTCAGGTCTAAGTGAACACACACATACACACACTCTCTCTTTTATATGCATGGAGACACACTGTGTGTGTGTCAGTCTGGGTTGAGCGACGAAGGACACAGCCGCTAGTGTGTGTGTGTGTGTGTGCTGCCCATCAGACTGAGTGACAGGATCACACACACACACACACACACACACACACACACACACACACACACACACACACACACACACACACACACACACACACACACACACAGTCCTACCGGGAGACTTCAGTGTGTGTGTGTGTGTGTAAATGATAACAGGGATTAGAATAGAAATACATTAAAAGAGAAATGTGAAGCATCAGTTCGGATGGCAGGATCGCCACATTTTTTCTGTGTTGGAGAAAGTGAGAGACAGGCAGACACAGACTTAGCCTTATGTTGTCAAAACTGCCTCCTGTAACAGTTATTTGCATAATCCCCCCGGGGTTACCGGGAGATATTCAAATTAGTTTATCAAGTATGTTTAAGCGTCGTAAGCCGAGCGCAACATGTGTTTTTGCTTTGGTTTCTCTCATCTCACATGAGCTCATCCTGATGGGCGTTCTGTGGACAGCTGATGGTTTACTCAACAGCATCGAGTGTGTTTGTCTGGTCTGGTCATCTTTGTGTAGATGATGATGAAGTTTCACTTATTTATTTATTATACCTTGATTTTCAATTAGTCTTTGTTTGTATTTTTACTTTTAGCCTTCCCAGCCTCGCAAGCTCTTAATACTGAGTTTAATTAAGTGTGAACTTTGATTGAAAATACAAAAACTAAAGTCATTTTCTCTGGACTTTGTTCACACTGTAATACACGTTTTTCTCACCTTCCTGCTGAACACTTTATTTAAAATGTCATTTTATTTTTTGAGGAGTTTAAATTGTTTTTCTTTGTGGATAAATGTATGCTGTGAAAGGACTGAGGTAACAGGGAACGTTCTGTCAAGGTTCTATCAAAGTTATGAACAAACGTTCTTCCAGAACACTCAAGAGTAACACTCAGAACACTCAAGAGTAACACTCAGAACACTCAAGAGTAACACTCAGAGAACACTCAAGAGTAACACTCAGAGAACACTCAAGAGTAACACTCAGAGAACACTCAAGAGTAACACTCAGAGAACACTCAAGAGTAACGCTCAGAGAACACTCAAGAGTAACACTCAGAGAACACTCAAGAGTAACACTCAGAGAACACTCAAGAGTAACACTCAGAGAACACTCAAGAGTAACACTCAGAGAACACTCAGAGAACACTCAAGAGTAACACTCAGAGAACACTCAAGAGTAACACTCAGAGAACACTCAAGAGTAACGCTCAGAGAACACTCAAGAGTAACGCTCAGAGAACACTCAGAGAACACTCAAGAGTAATACTCAGAGAACACTCAAGAGTAACGCTCAGAGAACACTCAAGAGTAACACTCAGAGAACACTCAAGAGTAACACTCAGAGAACACTCAAGAGTGACACTTAGAGAACACTCAAGAGTAACACTCAGAGAACACTCAAGAGTAACGCTCAGAGAACACTCAGAGAACACTCAAGAGTAACGCTCAGAGAACACTCAGAGAACACTCAAGAGTAACACTCAGAGAACACTCAAGAGTAACACTCAGAGAACACTCAAGAGTAACACTCAGAGAACACTCAAGAGTAACACTCAGAGAACACTCAAAAGTAACACTCAGAGAACACTCAAGAGTAACACTCAAGACTAACACTCAAGAGTAACACTCAGAGAACACTCAAGAGTAACACTCAGAGAACACTCAAGAGTAACACTCAGAGAACACTCAAGAGTAACGCTCAGAGAACACTCAAGAGTAACACTCAGAGAACACTCAAGAGTAACACTCAAGAGTAACACTCAGAGAACACTCAAGAGTAACACTCAGAGACACTCAAGAGTAACACTCAAGAGTAACACTCAGAGAACACTCAAGAGTAACACTCAGAGAACACTCAAGAGTAACGCTCAGAGAACACTCAAGAGTAACGCTCAGAGAACACTCAGAGAACACTCAAGAGTAACGCTCAGAGAACACTCAGAGAACACTCAAGAGTAACGCTCAGAGAACACTCAGAGAACACTCAAGAGTAACGCTCAGAGAACACTCAGAGAACACTCAAGAGTAACACTCAGAGAACACTCAAGAGTAACACTCAGAGAACACTCAAGAGTAACACTCAGAGAACACTCAAGAGTAACACTCAGAGAACACTCAAAAGTAACACTCAGAGAACACTCAAGAGTAACACTCAAGACTAACACTCAAGAGTAACACTCAGAGAACACTCAAGAGTAACACTCAGAGAACACTCAAGAGTAACACTCAGAGAACACTCAAGAGTAACGCTCAGAGAACACTCAAGAGTAACACTCAGAGAACACTCAAGAGTAACACTCAAGAGTAACACTCAAGAGTAACACTCAGAGAACACTCAAGAGTAACACTCAGAGACACTCAAGAGTAACACTCAAGAGTAACACTCAGAGAACACTCAAGAGTAACACTCAGAGAACACTCAAGAGTAACGCTCAGAGAACACTCAAGAGTAACACTCAGAGAACACTCAAGAGTAACACTCAGAGAACACTCAAGAGTAACACTCAGAGAACACTCAAGAGTAACACTCAGAGAACACTCAGAGAACACTCAAGAGTAACACTCAGAGAACACTCAAGAGTAACACTCAGAGAACACTCAAGAGTGACACTCAGAGAACACTCAAGAGTAACACTCAGAGAACACTCACGAGTAACGCTCAGAGAACACTCAAGAGTAACACTCAGAGAACACTCAAGAGTAACGCTCAGAGAACACTCAGAGAACACTCAAGAGTAACGCTCAGAGAACACTCAAGAGTAACACTCAGAGAACACTCAAGAGTGACACTTAGAGAACACTCAAGAGTAACACTCAGAGAACACTCACGAGTAACGCTCAGAGAACACTCAAGAGTAACACTCAGAGAACACTCAAGAGTAACGCTCAGAGAACACTCAGAGAACACTCAAGAGTAACGCTCAGAGAACACTCAGAGAACACTCAAGAGTAACACTCAGAGAACACTCAAGAGTAACACTCAGAGAACACTCAAGAGTAACACTCAGAGAACACTCAAGAGTAACACTCAGAGAACACTCAAAAGTAACACTCAGAGAACACTCAAGAGTAACACTCAAGACTAACACTCAAGAGTAACACTCAGAGAACACTCAAGAGTAACACTCAGAGAACACTCAAGAGTAACACTCAGAGAACACTCAAGAGTAACGCTCAGAGAACACTCAAGAGTAACACTCAGAGAACACTCAAGAGTAACACTCAAGAGTAACACTCACGAGTAACGCTCAGAGAACACTCAAGAGTAACACTCAGAGAACACTCAAGAGTAACGCTCAGAGAACACTCAGAGAACACTCAAGAGTAACGCTCAGAGAACACTCAGAGAACACTCAAGAGTAACACTCAGAGAACACTCAAGAGTAACACTCAGAGAACACTCAAGAGTAACACTCAGAGAACACTCAAGAGTAACACTCAGAGAACACTCAAAAGTAACACTCAGAGAACACTCAAGACTAACACTCAAGAGTAACACTCAGAGAACACTCAAGAGTAACACTCAGAGAACACTCAAGAGTAACACTCAGAGAACACTCAAGAGTAACGCTCAGAGAACACTCAAGAGTAACACTCAGAGAACACTCAAGAGTAACACTCAGAGAACACTCAAGAGTAACACTCAGAGACACTCAAGAGTAACACTCAGAGAACACTCAAAAGTAACACTCAGAGAACACTCAAGAGTAACACTCAGAGAACACTCAAGAGTAACACTCAGAGAACACTCAAGAGTAACACTCAGAGAACACTCAAGAGTAACACTCAGAGACACTCAAGAGTAACACTCAGAGAACACTCAAGAGTAACACTCAGAGAACACTCAAGAGTAACACTCAGAGAACACTCAAGAGTAACACTCAGAGAACACTCAAGACTAACACTCAAGAGTAACACTCAGAGAACACTCAAGAGTAACACTCAGAGAACACTCAAGAGTAACACTCAGAGAACACTCAAGAGTAACACTCAGAGACACTCAAGAGTAACACTCAGAGAACACTCAAGAGTAACACTCAGAGAACACTCAAGAGTAACACTCAGAGAACACTCAAGAGTAACACTCAGAGAACACTCAAGAGTAACGCTCAGAGAACACTGATGAGTAACACTCAGAGAACACTGATGAGTAACACTCAGAGAACACTCAAGAGTAACACTCAGAGAACACTCAAGAATAACACTCAGAGAACACTCAAGAGTAACACTCAGAGAACACTCAAGAGTAACACTCAGAGAACACTCAAGAGTAACACTCAGAGAACACTCAAGAGTAACACTCAGAGAACACTCAAGAGTAACACTCAGAGAACACTCAAGAGTAACACTCAGAGAACACTCAAGAGTAACGCTCAGAGAACACTCAAGAGTAACACTCAGAGAACACTCAAGAGTAACGCTCAGAGAACACTGATGAGTAACACTCAGAGAACACTCAAGAGTAACACTCAGAGAACACTCAAGAGTAACACTCAGAGAACACTCAAGAGTAACGCTCAGAGAACACTCAAGAGTAACACTCAGAGAACACTCAAGAGTAACACTCAGAGAACACTCAAGAGTAACACTCAGAGAACACTCAAGAGTAACACTCAGAGAACACTCAAGAGTAACACTCAGAGAACACTCAAGAGTAACACTCAGAGAACACTAAAGAGTAACACTCAGAGAACACTCAAGAGTAACGCTCAGAGAACACTCAAGAGTAACACTCAAGAGTAATGTTCTCATAATTAATTATACAATGTTCCCTTAACGTTCGCATAACCAAGATTTTTTTAAACATTGTTTTTAATGTTGAGAGAACATTCAGGAATAACGTTTTCATATCTCAATGAGAACGTTCCTAGTAGATGTTTTATCATCCGGGGAAGTGAACAGACTTGATTAAATGTACAAACACTGAACTCATGAACTCATATGTGTTGCGTTTTGCTCCTGTGCAGTTTTTATGAGTGTTTATGATATTCAGTGTTCACACTTTAGAGTGAGGAAAACAACAACTTTCTTATTTATTTGTGAAGTCACACTTGTTAGTCACTGTAACACCTGTGTGATGGCCGAGAGAGAGAGAGAGAGAGAGAGAGAGAGAGAGAGAGAGAGAGAGAGAGAGAGAGAGAGAGAGAGAGAGAGAGAGAGAGAGAGAGAGAGAGAGAGAGAGAGGTGGTTTTAACAGCATCTGCTGCAACATCTGCTCCTGACCCGCAACAACTCAAAGACGGGAAACTGTATTCAGCTGCAGTTTTCTGTCCCTTCAGTAAATCTCTTCTCAGAGTTTGTCTTTGCTATAGAAGTTTGAGTGTCAAATAAAGTCAGAGACAGTAGTTCCTCTGAAACACAACAATAGGACGTAACGGTAAATAGTTACATAATAATCACTCTTAATGTGTTACTGGCGGTTCAGTGGCGTTTGCGTAAGAGTCGCTCATTTAGATTTGGTAACCCGCCAAACACGAGAATCTGGGTCATCGCACACTCATCGTCAGGAGAAACACAAGCCTCTGTTCTGTACGTTCTGGGTTTATTGTTTAGCTTTTATGCGGTGAAGTAAATCTTTCACTGAGTAATATTTCAGGACAGTTTTGTCCCCTTCAGAAAGAGTTTCTCATTTCGTTTATCGACAGTAAGTCGCTTCAGTAAATCTCTTCTCAGAGTTTGTCTTTGCTATAGAAGTTTGAGTGTCAAATAAAGTCAGAGACAGTAGTTCCTCTGAACACAAGAATAGGACGGTAAATAGTTACATAATCACTGAATCACTGCACTGTAAGTCGCTTAGGATAAATGCATAAATGTAAATGACAGTAAAACTATTAATTGGAAGGTCAATACTGTTCTCAGAAGAGTAGAGGAGCAGTCAGTGTCGCTTTATTTCTGTAAAACATTATCTCTACAATAGAGAAAATCATGAGACAAATTCAAATTCTGCTGTAAAAGTATTCATTATTAGTCGCATTGATAATATCCCTGAACGTGACGCGGGTGGATGATGGACTCACCCCTGGATGTTTCTTTGCGTGGCGGATCATCGTTCTGAACATGTTCACCTTGAGCTCCAGCGACAGTGGACGGACACGAGTGGACTGTGTGTTCTGTAAGCGGGTCAGTTAGTGCGTGAGGACGGATGGCCACTGTGATCCAATTAACAGAGTTAAACCCCTGAGATGAGCGAATGACAGCATGTGTGAATCCGCTCCCAGTGTTTGCTGTCAGTAGAGCATTAGTGGACTGTCTTAACATCTGCTCACACTTTATTCTGATCCTCAACAGGCGTTTTACAGACTTTGCAAGTATGTCAGCTTATTCTACTAACTAGTCTACTAATACTCTAGTGAGAGTTAGTACTGTTAGTAGAATGTCGAAATAAAGTGTAACCGAATTTGGATTCATCAAATCATTTTTTTGGGGTCTGACACAAAATCATTGACATGTTTAATCAACGATGATCTTTGCATAGATGCACATATTGTGTTCAAAAGTTGGGGACGATAAGATTTTTAATGTTTTTGAAAGAATATTGGTCAAAAATACAGTAAAAATTGTGAAATATTCCTCCAGTGTAGATCAGCTGTTCTCTATGTGAATGTATAATAAAGTGTCATTCAAAGCTGAATATATATAGGCTATATATACACACACCCCAATCAGGCATAACATTATGACCTAATATTGTGTTGGTCCAGCTTTCGCTGCCCTCACAACTCTGGCCCGTCGAGGCATGGACTTGCTTTGTGGACTCCTCTAGACCCCTGAAGGTGTGCTGTGGTATCTGGCAGCAAGATGTTAGCAGCAGATCCTTTAAGTCCTGTAAGTTGTGAGGCGGGGCCTCCATGGATCGGACTTGTTTGTTCAGCTCATCCCACAGATGTTCGATTGGATTGAGATCTGGGGAATCTCAAACTCGTTGTTGTGCTCCTCAAAGCATTCCTGAAGCATTTGTGCTTTGTGGCGGCGCATTATCTGCTGAAAGAGCCACAGCCACAGGGAATACCGTCCCCATGAGAGGCTGGACATGGGCTCAGCAATGCTTAGGTAGGTGGGACGTGTCAAAGTCACATCCACATGATGGAGGACCCAAGGTTTCCCAGCAGAACATTGCCCAAAGCATCACTGCCGCCACGCCCTCTTCCCATAGTGCACCTGGGGCCATGTGTTCCCCAGGTAAACCACTTCCCCGGTCATAATGTTATGCCTGATTTGTGTATATGTCTGTAAATGGATGAATATTCAGCTGATATAAGCTGCATGTCGTATGATAATGTCATTGGAAGGTCTTGGGAACAGAAGGAAGAAGCGTCTGGTGTCTTTTTGTGTTGACACATTCTGGGGTCACTGCCAGCTGACAGTCTGCTTTGACCTCTGACCTCAGGGAATGGTCACACAGAATGATTGGCAGTTAAAATCTTTCAGTCGACTCATAACTCATAATCTGATGTCAGCAGCTCGAAAACAGCCGGATGAAACTCTGATGACATTGAAATTATTCCAGCTGAAGACGTCATCAGAGCATGATGAAGTCATTTGAGTCACGTGACCTTTAGGGATCAGGTGACTGACCTCAGTCTGCACACATTACAGATCTCGTCAAAGTAAATGCAAACCTTGAGGAAATGACATTTGCATTTTCCCGTAAACTCTTCCTCTAACGCATCACCTCTTTTATGGAAGAGAAGAAAGGAACTCTTTTAAAGGATCCCTCTCTTTTATTTAATCGAGCCGCAGGTTTCCATTGTTCAAGATGTTTGAAATGAAGGAGGCGCTGCGACGTCGAAGACGTGGAGAAATGACTTTTCTGAGATATTGATTGTGGCTTACAGAGACTGAAGAACAGCAGGTTTGATTTCTCTTCCTCCTCGATCTTCCTTTGACTCTTGATTTATTTGTGTGTTTAAAAAGAGCCGTGAGTGTGTGTGATTACAGCTCACGTGATCTCACACCAGCCTGAGCACCTGTTGAGTTCTGTGTGTGTGTGTGTGTGTGTGTGTGTGTGTGTGTGTGTGTGTGTGTGTGTGTGTGTGTGTGTGTGTGTGTGTGTGTGTGTGTGTGTGTGTGTGTGTGTGTGATGAAGGCGTTCTCACGCCTGTACTGAGGTGTGTGCGTGTGTGTGTGTTAGGAGAGCATTTACCTGCCAGCTGCTGCTTCTTCTTCTTCATGCTAAAACATGTAAGCGATGTGTTAAAGTTCTCCTTATGCTATTTTAAAGGCTTCTGGGTTTGTTTTGGCGTCTCCAACTACAGGTTTACATGCATCAAAGGTCAAAACACACTTTAATTTTCTCATTATATACACTGCACATCACCACAGAATTCAATGGTTCTCAAACGACTCAGATGAATCAGTCTCTCTAAACTCCGCCTCTCAGAGAGCCTGCTCTGCTCTGATTGGCTAGACGGTCCAGTCTGTTGTGATTGGTCTACTGCTTACAGTCCATTACCATAACTGAACTTCAGCTCCGGAGGTTTCCTAAAGCTCATGATTGCACACACTGTAATGACGTGGATTTGACCATATCAATCTGAGCGTGAGTTCAATGATGAAGCATGTAAGCACTGTACTAAACCATGCTAGCAATGTGTTAAATCATGCTAAAGCAAGTTAACAACTTGAGAAAACATGTAACTCTTGAGTGTTCTCTGAGCGTTACTCTTGAGTGTTCTCTGAGCGTTACTCTTGAGTGTTCTCTGAGTGTTACTCTTGAGTGTTCTCTGAGTGTTACTCTTGAGTGTTCTCTGAGTGTTACTCTTGAGTGTTCTCTGAGTGTTACTCTTGAGTGTTCTCTGAGCGTTACTCTTGAGTGTTCTCTGAGCGTTACTCTTGAGTGTTCTCTGAGTGTTACTCTTGAGTGTTCTCTGAGTGTTACTCTTGAGTGTTCTCTGAGCGTTACTCTTGAGTGTTCTCTGAGCGTTACTCTTGAGTGTTCTCTGAGTGTTACTCTTGAGTGTTCTCTGAGTGTTACTCTTGAGTGTTCTCTGAGTGTTACTCTTGAGTGTTCTCTGAGCGTTACTCTTGAGTGTTCTCTGAGCGTTACTCTTGAGTGTTCTCTGAGTGTTACTCTTGAGTGTTCTCTGAGTGTTACTCTTGAGTGTTCTCTGAGCGTTACTCTTGAGTGTTCTCTGAGTGTTACTCTTGAGTGTTCTCTGAGTGTTACTCTTGAGTGTTCTCTGAGCGTTACTCTTGAGTGTTCTCTGAGCGTTACTCTTGAGTGTTCTCTGAGTGTTACTCTTGAGTGTTCTCTGAGTGTTACTCTTGAGTGTTCTCTGAGTGTTACTCTTGAGTGTTCTCTGAGTGTTACTCTTGAGTGTTCTCTGAGCGTTACTCTTGAGTGTTCTCTGAGTGTTACTCTTGAGTGTTCTCTGAGTGTTACTCTTGAGTGTTCTCTGAGCGTTACTCTTGAGTGTTCTCTGAGCGTTACTCTTGAGTGTTACTCTGAGTGTTACTCTTGAGTGTTCTCTGAGTGTTACTCTTGAGTGTTACTCTTGAGTGTTCTCTGAGTGTTACTCTTGAGTGTTACTCTGAGTGTTACTCTTGAGTGTTCTCTGAGTGTTACTCTTGAGTGTTCTCTGAGTGTTACTCTTGAGTGTTCTCTGAGTGTTACTCTTGAGTGTTCTCTGAGTGTTACTCTTGAGTGTTACTCTTGAGTGTTCTCTGAGCGTTACTCTTGAGTGTTACTCTGAGTGTTACTCTTGAGTGTTCTCTGAGTGTTACTCTTGAGTGTTCTCTGAGTGTTACTCTTGAGTGTTCTCTGAGTGTTACTCTTGAGTGTTCTCTGAGTGTTACTCTTGAGTGTTCTCTGAGTGTTACTCTTGAGTGTTCTCTGAGCGTTACTCTTGAGTGTTCTCTGAGTGTTACTCTTGAGTGTTCTCTGAGTGTTACTCTTGAGTGTTCTCTGAGTGTTACTCTTGAGTGTTCTCTGAGTGTTACTCTTGAGTGTTCTCTGAGTGTTACTCTTGAGTGTTCTCTGAGTGTTACTCTTGAGTGTTCTCTGAGCGTTACTCTTGAGTGTTCTCTGAGCGTTACTCTTGAGTGTTCTCTGAGCGTTACTCTTGAGTGTTCTCTGAGCGTTACTCTTGAGTGTTACTCTGAGTGTTACTCTTGAGTGTTACTCTTGAGTGTTCTCTGAGCGTTACTCTTGAGTGTTCTCTGAGTGTTACTCTTGAGTGTTACTCTTGAGTGTTCTCTGAGCGTTACTCTTGAGTGTTCTCTGAGCGTTACTCTTGAGTGTTCTCTGAGTGTTACTCTTGAGTGTTCTCTGAGCGTTACTCTTGAGTGTTCTCTGAGTGTTACTCTTGAGTGTTCTCTGAGCGTTACTCTTGAGTGTTACTCTGAGTGTTACTCTTGAGTGTTCTCTGAGTGTTACTCTTGAGTGTTACTCTTGAGTGTTCTCTGAGTGTTACTCTTGAGTGTTACTCTTGAGTGTTCTCTGAGCGTTACTCTTGAGTGTTACTCTGAGTGTTACTCTTGAGTGTTCTCTGAGTGTTACTCTTGAGTGTTCTCTGAGTGTTACTCTTGAGTGTTCTCTGAGTGTTACTCTTGAGTGTTACTCTTGAGTGTTCTCTGAGTGTTACTCTTGAGTGTTCTCTGAGTGTTACTCTTGAGTGTTCTCTGAGTGTTACTCTTGAGTGTTCTCTGAGTGTTACTCTTGAGTGTTACTCTTGAGTGTTCTCTGAGCGTTACTCTTGAGTGTTCTCTGAGTGTTACTCTTGAGTGTTACTCTTGAGTGTTCTCTGAGCGTTACTCTTGAGTGTTCTCTGAGCGTTACTCTTGAGTGTTCTCTGAGTGTTACTTTTGAGTGTTCTCTGAGCGTTACTCTTGAGTGTTCTCTGAGTGTTACTCTTGAGTGTTCTCTGAGCGTTACTCTTGAGTGTTACTCTGAGTGTTACTCTTGAGTGTTCTCTGAGTGTTACTCTTGAGTGTTACTCTTGAGTGTTCTCTGAGTGTTACTCTTGAGTGTTACTCTTGAGTGTTCTCTGAGCGTTACTCTTGAGTGTTACTCTGAGTGTTACTCTTGAGTGTTCTCTGAGTGTTACTCTTGAGTGTTCTCTGAGTGTTACTCTTGAGTGTTCTCTGAGTGTTACTCTTGAGTGTTCTCTGAGTGTTACTCTTGAGTGTTCTCTGAGTGTTACTCTTGAGTGTTCTCTGAGTGTTACTCTTGAGTGTTCTCTGAGTGTTACTCTTGAGTGTTCTCTGAGCGTTACTCTTGAGTGTTCTCTGAGCGTTACTCTTGAGTGTTCTCTGAGTGTTACTCTTGAGTGTTCTCTGAGTGTTACTCTTGAGTGTTCTCTGAGCGTTACTCTTGAGTGTTCTCTGAGCGTTACTCTTGAGTGTTCTCTGAGTGTTACTCTTGAGTGTTCTCTGAGTGTTACTCTTGAGTGTTCTCTGAGCGTTACTCTTGAGTGTTCTCTGAGTGTTACTCTTGAGTGTTACTCTGAGTGTTACTCTTGAGTGTTACTCTTGAGTGTTCTCTGAGCGTTACTCTTGAGTGTTCTCTGAGTGTTACTCTTGAGTGTTCTCTGAGTGTTACTCTTGAGTGTTCTCTGAGTGTTACTCTTGAGTGTTCTCTGAGTGTTACTCTTGAGTGTTCTCTGAGTGTTACTCTTGAGTGTTCTCTGAGTGTTACTCTTGAGTGTTCTCTGAGTGTTACTCTTGAGTGTTCTCTGAGCGTTACTCTTGAGTGTTATCTGAGCGTTACTCTTGAGTGTTCTCTGAGTGTTACTCTTGAGTGTTCTCTGAGTGTTACTCTTGAGTGTTCTCTGAGTGTTACTCTTGAGTGTTCTCTGAGCGTTACTCTTGAGTGTTCTCTGAGTGTTACTCTTGAGTGTTCTCTGAGTGTTACTCTTGAGTGTTCTCTGAGCGTTACTCTTGAGTGTTCTCTGAGCGTTACTCTTGAGTGTTACTCTGAGTGTTACTCTTGAGTGTTACTCTTGAGTGTTCTCTGAGCGTTACTCTTGAGTGTTCTCTGAGTGTTACTCTTGAGTGTTACTCTTGAGTGTTCTCTGAGTGTTACTCTTGAGTGTTACTCTGAGTGTTACTCTTGAGTGTTCTCTGAGCGTTACTCTTGAGTGTTCTCTGAGTGTTACTCTTGAGTGTTCTCTGAGTGTTACTCTTGAGTGTTCTCTGAGTGTTACTCTTGAGTGTTCTCTGAGTGTTACTCTTGAGTGTTACTCTTGAGTGTTACTCTTGAGTGTTACTCTTGAGTGTTCTCTGAGTGTTACTCTTGAGTGTTACTCTTGAGTGTTACTCTTGAGTGTTACTCTTGAGTGTTCTCTGAGTGTTACTCTTGAGTGTTCTCTGAGCGTTACTCTTGAGTGTTCTCTGAGCGTTACTCTTGAGTGTTCTCTGAGTGTTACTCTTGAGTGTTCTCTGAGTGTTACTCTTGAGTGTTCTCTGAGTGTTACTCTTGAGTGTTCTCTGAGCGTTACTCTTGAGTGTTCTCTGAGTGTTACTCTTGAGTGTTCTCTGAGTGTTACTCTTGAGTGTTCTCTGAGCGTTACTCTTGAGTGTTCTCTGAGCGTTACTCTTGAGTGTTACTCTGAGTGTTACTCTTGAGTGTTACTCTTGAGTGTTCTCTGAGCGTTACTCTTGAGTGTTCTCTGAGTGTTACTCTTGAGTGTTACTCTTGAGTGTTCTCTGAGTGTTACTCTTGAGTGTTACTCTGAGTGTTACTCTTGAGTGTTCTCTGAGCGTTACTCTTGAGTGTTCTCTGAGTGTTACTCTTGAGTGTTCTCTGAGTGTTACTCTTGAGTGTTCTCTGAGTGTTACTCTTGAGTGTTCTCTGAGTGTTACTCTTGAGTGTTACTCTGAGTGTTACTCTTGAGTGTTACTCTTGAGTGTTACTCTTGAGTGTTCTCTGAGTGTTACTCTTGAGTGTTCTCTGAGTGTTACTCTTGAGTGTTCTCTGAGTGTTACTCTTGAGTGTTCTCTGAGTGTTACTCTTGAGTGTTCTCTGAGTGTTACTCTTGAGTGTTCTCTGAGTGTTACTCTTGAGTGTTACTCTTGAGTGTTACTCTTGAGTGTTCTCTGAGCGTTACTCTTGAGTGTTACTCTTGAGTGTTCTCTGAGTGTTACTCTGAGTGTTACTCTTGAGTGTTCTCTGAGCGTTACTCTTGAGTGTTACTCTTGAGTGTTCTCTGAGTGTTACTCTTGAGTGTTCTCTGAGCGTTACTCTTGAGTGTTCTCTGAGCGTTACTCTTGAGTGTTACTCTTGAGTGTTCTCTGAGTGTTACTCTTGAGTGTTCTCTGAGTGTTACTCTTGAGTGTTCTCTGAGTGTTACTCTTGAGTGTTCTCTGAGTGTTACTCTTGAGTGTTCTCTGAGTGTTACTCTTGAGTGTTCTCTGAGTGTTACTCTTGAGTGTAAAAGGTTACAAAAAACGATCCATGAATGATGTTTAAATGTTTTTTGTGCTAATGTTTTGAGAACATTATTAAAGACCAGATACTGCTATTGGAAGAACGTTTGTTCATAACTTCGACAGAGTGTTCCCTGTTAGCTGGTTATGGCGAAACCTTCTCTACACAGACCTAAAAGAATGTATTCATAACAGAAATCCAGTAGTAATCTCTGCTCTGTGTCTCGAGTGCTGTGAAATCTTTCCATCAGACGACCTCACACATCACCCCTATCAATGCTCAAGTGTGTTAGCATTACACTTCACACAATGCTGCTATAAATGTTTAAACAGGTTAGTAACACCGAGAAGATGAGTGTGTGATGCGCGCCGCTTGTTCTACAGATTCATTTGTGAAGGTAAGCAAGAGAAAAGGAGACTCTGTGAAAGTTTGTCCAGGATGTGTTTCTCAGCGGCTGATGCTTTCAGAAGTAATTTAAAAGTACACCCCATCTGATCCCATTTGCATAAAAATATGTTTTTCTTAAGAATGAAATTGTTAATGAATTATTTGAAATGCAGGAGACAGACGGAGAAGCAGCGGACGGCTCCTCTACAGCTGTGAAGAACTGAAGCCATCTGTGACTCCGTCATCGTCCTCGAGCTGAAGAATCAACAGTTCTGTGAGTTACACACTGGAGTCACACTCGTGCACGTCTGACTGACTCTGGATTCATCACCGCAGGCACACACACACACATCAACAAACACTATTCATCATTTAACATCACTAAGAATAATTCAAATATATATGATAATCTGCATATGAATAAGTCTCTGACATTAACATGAACTGAGATTAATAAATGTTTAAGTAATTTTAAGCAATTTGTGTTTATATAATATCACCTGACATGACATGAGGGGCTGAAGTGGGTGTGACTTTTTGTTTGGGGGTGGAGCAGTCCTTTCATGAATGTGTGTTTGATTGATTTTGTTTTGATTTATATACTAAAAGCCTCAGGGCAACACTGTGCAGTTAGACCACTTATGTTCAGGCAGTATCATAGTGTTAGGACCATATGGTGCATTCAAGTTTACCTGGGAAGTACAAGTTCAGAAAACTGAAAGAATGTGCATTATGTGTGTCATTTATGTTTTATTATTATTATTAACACCGATCAGGCATAACATTATGAGCATCTCCCTAACATTGTGTTGGTCCCACTTTTGCTGCCAAAAGAGCCCTGACCCGTCGAGGCATGGACTCCACTAGACTCCTGAAGGTGTGCTGTGGTATCTGGATACCACAAGATGTTAGCAGCAGATCCTTTAAGTCCTAAAACTGATTCATCAGACCAGGCCGACTTCTTCCATTGCTCCGTGGTCCTGTTCTGATGCTCACGTGCCACTGTTGGTGCTTTGGGCGGTGGACAGGGGTCAGCATGGGCACCCTGATGGGTCTCAATGAGCCTCGGCCGCCCATGACCCTGTGGCCGGTTCTCCACTGGTCCTTCACTTTTGATAGAGACTGACCACTGCAGACCGGGAACACCCCACAAGAGCTGCAGTTCTGGAGATGCTCTGACCCAGTCGTCTAGCCGTCACAATCTGGCCCTTGTCAAACTCGCTCAAATCCTCACGCTTGCCCATTTCTCCTGCTTCTAACACATCAACTCTGAGGACAACATGTTCACTTGCTGCCTAATATACCCCACCCACTAACAGAGATCATCAGTGTTATTCACTTCACCAGTCATAATGTTTTGCCTGATTGGTGTATGAATATAATACATGAGGTGTTAGTTGTAATCAGTAGTAGGTTTTTTTTTTATTGTTTGATGTTTGTCCAAATAAAACTTTATCTAGTGCACATATTGCTTGTTTCCCCTGTTCCACCTATGTAGAAAACCTTGGAGTTTTAGTTCCTTTATAGCACATTGGCAACAAACCAATATCTGGTTCAGGGGAGGGGGGGCGACACATTTTATGATGGATATATTGTCAGGGACCCCCATGCTCCCAAAAAATGGGGTGAAATATTTTTTTCCCAAAAAAAATACAAATGTTTTTGGGTTAAGGAAGTACAACTCAAATGGAATAAAACACAAGTAAATTCATATAATATGATTAAAGATACTGACAAACACCAGTGTTCATTTCGTTGACGAATAATTTTCGTCAACGACCTTTTATCGCTGACGAAAACGAGACGATAACTAAATAAAAACTAGTGTTGGATGACAAAAACTATGAGGAAAACTTACTGTCATTTTCATCAACAAATAAAAACGAGAGGAGAATGTTAGTGAGGGTGGATTAGGGAAGAGATGGGGTCAGAACTGATGTCCTGTGTCACAGATGAGCTGATCTAACCGCTGGAGAACACACGGCCTACAGGCTCACACACCCCCAATCCAGCGCTCCAGAGCGGCTCAATCAATCAATAACACACATTTATGCCAGGATATTGTTTATGAACTAATGCTGATGAATAATGACAATGTTTACTTTACGATGTTTATATAGTAATGTGTTTTAGACGCTTGTAATGACGCATATTTATCTCCTCATCTGAACTTGAATGAGCTCCTGCAGCTGCAATAGAGGCGCAGACATTTCAAAATAAGAGTCCCGGTGTATTTCCAGCTTGTTTATTATTAAAAGTCACGCATTATATATTCGTTTTTGCTTACACAATAAACTGTATTTAATTTAATTCCCATTTAATTCATAGTCAGGAGGAAAGACCAGTATTTGACACATATTCAATAAAGTATCAGGGTTATAATAGTTCACTAAAACCATTAAAAAAATCTTCATTACTTGAAATTAAATAAATGTTAACTGAAATTAAAAAAAATAAACAAACTTATTTGAAGCTTTAGCTTAACCTGATATGGCCTACTGACTAAAACAGAAATACAAAGTTATAAAAACTATATAGATGTTTTTAAAAAACAAACACAAAAGTGAACTGAGCTCTTTTTAGTGTATTTTTAATGTCAAAAACAAAATGTCAGTTCAAGTGTCAGTCGGTTATGTGATGCTTAAATGCTTAATGTATTACAATTGAACTAAACTCATTAGATTTTAGGAGACTAAAACTAGACTAAAACTAAAAACAATTCAGGCGACTAAAATATGGCTAAAACTAAATCAAAATATGCTGTCAAAATTAACACACCATCAAAACTGCAACTCCCCCATTTTATATTCTATTGTTTCAGAAAACAAATCTAGTCATTATCTAATATGATACACACTAATATGAGAGATTTACAGTAAAACAAATAAAATCTCATGTAAATTTCACCCATTCTCAACAAGAGTTAGATTCCCGAGATCCTGCAGATCTTTGTCTCGTGTCATAAACCTGAGCCGATGTCTCTCAGAGAAACCCTTTTAAACGGATGATGTCAAAAAGCCTCCGCGCCGCGAGTTCACATTAGCTGCTGCACAAAGTGACGGGACGCCGTTGGTAATTCAGTTTTTAGAACAATGCATCCCGTTCCCATCACACTCCGAAAGAGGAGCTTCATAAATGAAAGAGGAAAGCAGAAATCAGCCCTCGGAGTAATGCGATGAATAATGTGCATATTAGAGGATGTTATTGCTGCTTTTTACTGTCCACCGGAATAATGAATTTATCACTTTATGGCAAAATCCATAATGGAATTACATGAAGGTGTTGTGCGGAGAAGTCATTACAAACTGAATTATTCGTCCTGCTCTCTCTCTCTCTCTCTCTCTCTCTCTCTCTCTCTGCTGGTGTGAGTGATGTTGTGTTTGTGGGTTCAGTCGTGACGGGTCTCACTGACGCCTGCAGGAACATCACCACCATCAGACGGAGAACTACATACTTGTGAGAGAATGGGCCGCTCTCAGGAGCTCAGAGAACTCAAGCGTGGGGCCGTGATCGCTGGACACCTGTGCAATAAGTCCAAATATTATACTAAATATTCCACACTCAACTGTTAGTGGGATTATAACAAAGTGGAAGCCATTGGGAACAACAGCAACTCAGCCACAGAGCGGGGTCAGCGCATGCTGAGGGTCACAGAAGTGGCCAACTTTCTGCAGAGTCAAGAGCTCCAGACCTCCAAACTTCTGTGGCCTTCAGATGAGCTCAAGAACAGTGTGTAGAGCTTCATGGAATGGGTTTCCATGGCCGAGCAGCTCATCCAAGCCTTACATCACCAAGTGCAATGCAAAGCGTGGGATGCAGTGGGGTAAAGCGCGCCGCCACTGGACTCTAGAGCAGTGGAGACATGTTCTCTGAGTGACCAATCACGCTTCTCTGTCTGACAATCCCATGGACGAGTCTGGGTTTGGCGGTTGCCAGGGGAACGGGACTCGCCTGACTGCACTGTGCCAAGTGTAAAGTTTGGTGGAGGGGGGATTATGGGGTGGGGTTGTTTTTCAGTGAAAGGAACTCTTAATGCTTCACCAAGACATTTTGGACAATTTCATGCTCCCATCTTTGTGGGATCAGTTTGGGGACGGCCCCTTCCTGTCCCAGCATGCCTGCGCTCCAGTGCTCAAAGCATCGCTCCATAAAGACATGGATGAGGAGTTTGGTGTGGAGGAACTGGACTGGCCTGCACAGAGTCCTGACCTCAACCCGATAGAACACCTTTGGGATGAATTAGAGCGGAGACTGAGAGCCAGGCCTTCTCGTCCAACATCACAAATGCGCTTCTAGAAGAATCCCCATAAACACACTCCTAACCCTTGAGGAAAGCCTTCCCAGAAGAGCTGAAGCTGTTAGAGCTGCGACTCCATATTAAACCCCCAGGATTGAGAATGGGATGGCATTAAAGCTCATGTGTGTGTGACGGGTCAATGTTTTCCTTTTCAAATAATTTGATAAATTCATGACTTTATTCTGTAAAACCTATTTAGGTTGAATTCATTTTTAGTGCATTTAAATAATACAATAATACTTATTTTGTGTTTTGTTATCTTAAACTCCCAAAATGTCAGGTGTTGCAACTGTTCGAACAAATTTTAGGTTTGAAACCTTTCATATAAACACATTTGATAAATATCAGTAGTTTGAGATAATTGAAAAACTTTTCACTTTTTGTATATTCTCACTGCAAAAAATGCTCTTCTTACTTAGTTATTTTGTCTTGTTTCTAGTCTAAATATCTAAAAATTCTTATAAGTAAAATGACATAAGATATTTTTTCTTGTTTTCTGGGGAAATTGAAGTGAGTTTTTGCTTAAAACAAGCAAAATGATCTGCCAATGGGGTGAGAAAAATAATCTTGTTTCTTGTTTCAGTCCCAAACAGAAATAAGATTATGTTTCTCACCCCATTGGCAGATCATTTTGCTTGTTTTAAGCAAAAACTCACTTCAATTTCCCCAGAAAACAAGAACAAATATCTTATGTCATTCTACATTTTACTAGTAAATGCATCTTGATTTAAAATTTTTTAGACATTTGGACTGGAAACAAGAAAAAAAAAAGCTAAATAAGAAGAGCATTGTTTGCAGTCAGTCGCCTCTTTTATTATGAATTGACAAGGTAATAACAGTAAAGATGATCCTTCCACTCTCAAATACTGGTAAAATACTAGTTTATGTATGTTAATGTGTCGGAGGATCATGGGCCGGTTCTGCGGGAGCTTCACGGAACCTCCGGTGGAGTCTTGGCACGGTTTCAGTGGAAAAGAGGCCGAGACCATCATCATCATCATCATCATCATCATCTCAACCTCTGAGGTTTTGAGGTCATCTGCACAGCCTTGTCCACCGATTCATCCGGTTTCTTTGGGTCCTTATGCGACGGGATGCTCTGGCAAATCGCAGTGATCCTCCGCTCCGTATTTTTCATCCCCGGACCCCCGGATCGCAGAATCGATTGCCTGCACCTTCTCGCAGTAAAAGATCTGCGTGTGGCTGATTTGTGTCCAAGCCGCAGGTTTATTATGCGCTGAAGTTAATATTATTGATATTGCACTGCTTTCGGGAGGAAAGACCCCCGGTCCGTGACAGATGTCTTTCATTTGAGGAGAGGCGCTCAATATCTTCCATCATGATGAGGAGACCTGAAGACTTT